>JAKSZT010054304.1:19396963-19437482 GCA_026826555.1 Tolypeutes matacus
ATACATTTCTCAATTTAGGAAGTTTGTTTTTTTTTTTACCAGGAGGTCCCAGGGATCAAACCCGGGTCCCTCCATATGGGAGACAGACACTCAGCCATTTGAGCCACATCCATCCCCCATCAATTTAGGAAGTTTTAATAAACTTAAATAGCTATCTTAAACTCTGAATTGTTCAAATTCACACCATTTATAATAACAGTTACTGGTTACTATGAATTTTTCTTTAAAGTTTACTCAAGGAAAGAACTATCTAAAGAGAGTAGTTACCAGTTTGAGGCTTGAGAGTGCTAAATGAATTTGTAAACTCCATAAAGAATATTTTATATTTTAGTCCCTGTGGAAGAAAATTCTCCACTTTTCTCCATCATCTCTTGAGAATTTCTGTAGTCCCTATGTTTTACATTATCATAAACTGGTTTATAGACATTCAGTATTCTATATATCCCCTAAGCGCCCTCATATTTCCCCGTTCTTTTTTTATTATTATTTAAAGATTTATTTTATTTATTTATTCCCCCCATCCCTCTCTGTTTGCAGTTGCCTTCTGCTCTTTGTGTCCATTTACTGTGTGTTCTCTGTGTCTACTTGTCTTCTCTTTCAGAGGCACCAGGAACCAAACCTCGGACCTCCCATGTGGGAGAGAGTCACTTAATTGCTTGAGCTACCTCCACTCCCTGCTTTTGTTGTGTCTCTTATTGTGTTTGCTCTTTGTATCTCCTTGTTGTGTCATCTTGTTGCATCAGCTTGCCGCTCTAGGCTGCTATCTTGCTTGTCTTCTCCAGGAGGTACTGGGAACTGAACCTGGGACCTCCTGTGTGGTAGGCAGGAGCTCAGTTGCTTGAGCCACATTTGCTTCCCTTCCCATTCTTTCTTTTTTTTTTTTTTAAGATTTATTTTATTTATTTACTTTATCCATTTTAAACCCCCCTCCCCCCGCTTGCTGTTTTTGTGTCCATTCGCTGGGCAATTCTCTGTGTCTGTTTCCTGCCCTCTCTTCTCATTTTTCTCCTCTAGTCTTCACCAGGATTCATTCCTAGGGACCTTCGATGTGGGAGAGAGGCGTTCTGCCACCTGTGCCACCTCAGTTCCTGGTTTTTCAGCACGTCTCGTCTTGGCTTTCCCCTGTCTCTCTCTCCTGTTCCGTCCTCATCTTGCTGCATGGCCCAGCGGAGCCTGGCACGCAGGGCCTAGCAGCATGCGTGCCTTCTATGTTTCTTTTTATTTTACCGGGAGGTCCTGGGGATCGAACCCAGGTCCCTCCGTGTGGCAGATGGACGCCCAACCATTTGAGCCACATCTGCCCCCCCCCCCATTCTTTCTTGATATAGAAATCCTGAAAGGAGATATGGAACACTCTAGCATAGTAGTTAAAAACGTGGGCTCTCTTGAGCCAGAATCCCTGAGTTTCAGTTCTCCATTTAGTAGATATGTGCTCTTAGGCAATTCCTTAACTTGTATGTTCCTCAGTTTCTTCATCTGGGTTGTTGTGAGGTTGAAATTAATTCATACATGTAAAGCACTTATAAAGCACCTAGCATATAGTAAGCATTCAAATTATTATTATTATTATTATTATTTTTTTTTTTTTTTTTTTTTTTTACCGGGAGGTACCGGGGATCGAACCCTGGTCTCTCCATATGGTAGACGGACGCCGAACCTTTGAGCCACGTCCGTTTCCCAAGCATTCAAATTAAATGCTAGAGGTCTAAAGATTAGAGGTTAATTAAACCATTCATATACCAATAGTATGCTGCCATTGCTACCAGCAGAAAGCTGTTTGGAACTACATAAACCCCAGGCTCTGTGATCCCTGTAGAATTCTAAAATATTCTTGTGACTTTATTAGAGCATACATAGTCACATGCAGAAGAAAATTTGTTAAAGAACAAAGAGCTGAATCAGCATATTAAGAATACTAATTTGGGAAGCAGATGTGGCTTAAGCGATTGGGCTCCCATCTACCATATGGAAGGCCCCGGTTCAATTCCCAGAGCCTCCTGGGAAGGCAAGCAGGCCCCCGTGGAGAGCTGACACAACAAGATGATGCCACAAAAAAGAGACACAGAGGAAAAAGACAATGAGAGACACAACAAACCAAGGAGCTGGGGTGGCTCAAGTGAATGAGTGCCTCTCTCCCACGTTAGACGGTCCCGGGATCAGTTTCCAGTGTCTCCTAAAGGGAAGATGAGAAGACAAGCAGACACAGAAGAGCACGCAGCAAATGGACACGGAGAGCAGACGGCGAGTGCAAGCGGCAAGAACGGGGGAGTAAATAAAAATTAAAAAATAAATCTTTAAAAAAAAAAAAGGATATTAATCCTCCAAGGGGAGCGGATGTAACACAAGTGGTTGAGCACCTGCTTCCAATGTATAAGGTCCCAGGTTCTATCCCTGGTCCCTCCTAAAAACAAAGCAAATGTAAAAACCAACTTGGGGAAGCCACTGTAGCTCAGTTGGTTGAACCCCAACTTCCCACATACAAGGTCCCAGGTTCAGTACCTAAAAAAAAAAAAAAAGTTAATACTAATCTTCCAGATTATCTTCTGGACCAGTCATCACCAATGATGATGAATGAGGGAAGAAAATACTAGGCTTTCATTTTTTAATTTCATCCATTTAAAATGTCTGTTTTGGGAGGAACAGATGTAGCTGAGTGGTTGAGTGGCTGCTTCCCATGTATGAGGTCCTGGGTTCAATTCCCAGTACCTCCTAAAAAAATAACATGTCTGTTTTTGTTTTATAATATATACAACACAGTCAATATATTATTTCAGTAGTGTATGTTAGAAATATATCTATCATGTTGATGCTTAATTTTTTGTTATGAGTATACTATCAAAAATATTTAATCACTATAACTCTATCAAATGCTTCCTTTCAAAATAGCTATCTGATCTCTTTTAAACAAATTTAGTTATAAATTTCACTTTTTATATGGAAGAAAGTTTTTTAAGATGAGTAGACTAGAATATATAATGTTTTGCCCACTTGAAGAAAAATTTAAGGCAAAATGGATATTTATAATTTCAAGAAGATCCATCATTGTACACTTTTATCTATCTATCTATTTATTTATTTTTAATTTTATTTTTTTTAGGATGTACCAGAGATTGAACCCGGGACATCATACATGAGAAGCAGGCACTCGACCACTGAACTACATCCACTCCCATTGTAAACTTTGAAAATGTTCCCTAAATCAAAAGTTTCATTATCTCCCTTACTTCATGCAATGTTCCATATCTTACAATTTTTTTTCTTTTAAAAAAATGATTAGGGAGGGGAGTAGGTATAGCTCAGTGGTCGAGTGCCTGCTTCCCATGTATGAGGGCCCAAGTTCAATCCCTGGTATCTCCTTAAAAAAAAATGATGAGGGAAAAGACAGATAATTAATTTGCTAATTTTTTAACTACAGCACGACTCCTTAGAAACTTAAAAAAAAAAAATAAATGCACCCAAGTGTTGAATTCCCTTGGGATTCATCTGAATATTTTTGCTCTTGATTAAGTACTCATTGTTCTTTTGTAAAGTGGTCATTTAAAATGTAAAATATGCTTTATAGTATACCGTATATTTATTTTTTCTTTTTTAGATCACAACACCAGATCAACTAGTAGTCAATATTCGGAATCACTTTGGCAGTCATCACAAAGTAAGTAAAGCCTTTTTTTTTTTTTTTTTTTTAAACAAATCTATTTTATTGGTACATATTAACAAAGCATACAATTCATTCAATGTGTACAATAATAGTATTTGGTATAATCTCATAGTTGTGCATTCATCATTTCAATCATTATTAGAGTATTTTCATTATTTCAACAATAATAGTAAACAAAAAATGACAAACAATAAACAAGAAAATTCCTAACCTCTCCATCTCTCTGTTTCCACTTCTTTTTTTTTTTTTTTTTTTTTTTTTAATATAAATATATTTTAAGAGGTGCTCAGATTACCGAAAATACTACACAGAACCCCCTGGGATTCCCATGTTGCCCACCCCCTAAAGCCTTTGTTTATACTCCTACAGGTCTTGCCTGTGGTCATGGCCAAATGCTCTCCTTATTTTTAAAGATCCTCTTTTGCAGTTTAATGTTAAGTGTTATAAAAGAGGTGTAGTGAATGCTACAAGGACATCCAATGTCCCTCTATGCCTTGAATTAGCCTCCTGAGCTATTCATGTCTGTATTCAAACCTTAATTTGAATTAAAAACAAAAACCAGCACTGCTTTCGGTGATTTGTTGAGTGTCCTTGTTTGCAATATATAAAATGTGTTGATTATTTTTAGTTTAACCTATATAAATGTTTGAGGCTACTTAAATGGACATAGTCTAATAAGGATAAAATTTTATATGCAGTATGATCACAACTGTTGTAAAAGTTTGAAAAGATGAGTAGTGATAAAGCAGGAATAGTAAAATGTTAATGGTAAACTATGTGTATACAAGAATTTACTATGAAAGTATTACAACTTAGAAAATTCTCATAATGTTGGGAAAATGTAGCAGGAAGATTGGAAAATAATAATACTAAAATGCTAACTAATGGTTTGCTCAGGGTGATAGAATCAGTGGTGACATTTTTCTTTTACTTTATACTTTTCTGTATTTTTCATATTTTTACAATGGATATATATAACATTAACACTGTATCATTTTATAATTGTCTTTAAATATATCCCCAGAACTTGAAGTAGCACTGGTTTAGTCTGCTGGACTGCCAAAAGCAACATACCAGAAATGGTTTGGCTTTTACAATAGGGATTTGTTAGTTTGCATGCGTATAGTTCCAAGGCCGGGAAAATGCCCAAATCAAGGCATCATCAGGCGATGCTTTCTCCCCAATAACTGGCTGCCAGCAATCCTGGACTCCTCTGTCACATGGCAAGGCACATGGTGGTGTCTCCTCGTCTCTCCCTTCTCTTCAAATTTCAGTGCTTTTAGCTTCTGGCTTCAGTGGCTTGCTTTCTCAGCTTCTGTGGCTTTCTCTCTCCCCATATTCATCCAGTTTATAAAGGACTCCAGTAAGAAGATTAAAACTCACCCTGGGCCATGCCTTAATTGAAGTAACTTAATCAAAACGTCCCATGCACAATAGATTCACACTCAAAGGAAGGGACCAGATTTCAGAACATGATTTTCCAGGGTACATAGTCTCAATCTACCACAAATACCTTTCACTTTGTATCAGTGTTTACAAATATACAGATTTGCTTATACAGAATGTAATGTTCAATCTGCAGTCCCCTTTATGAGGAAGGCATTGTGTTAAAGTGATTAAGATTATAGATCCTGCAATTGAACAACACTGGTTTATATCTAAGCTCCACTTCTTTTAGATATGTAATCTTGGGCAAAATGTCAATTTCAGCTTCCCCATCTATGAAATAGGGATAATAGTATCTTTCAACATAACATATGAGAATTAAGTACAACTATAATACTTAACACCTGATAAATATTCAATACATTTTTATCCATTATTTTGATGATATTAATCCTAAAGCTTATTTCTTGTTATTGGCCAATTTTTGAACATTTTAAAATTTGGAAAAGGGAAAAATATATCTATTGTATATATTTGAGACTGGTAAAAGAGAAAAAGGTTTGATTTTGGGGGGGTTATACCATCAGTGAATATACAGGCAAAATGTCTGTACAATATCCTTTTTATTTTTATTCCCAAGTATTCTATTACTTTATCCCTGTTTCTCTTTCAGGTCAAAACTTCATGGCTCATGAGAAGCAACCTTCGGTGCTGAGTAAGTGGTTCAATGCCTAACTCTTTTCTCAACAATTCTAATCCTGCCTTATTCTGCCAACAAAATGTTCTAATAGAATTTTTTTTTTTTTCCTGAGAGGACCCAGGGATCGAACCCAGGTCCCTCCATATGGGAGACGGACACCCAACCATTTGAGCCACATCCGTCTCCCATCTAATAGAATTTTAAGTATTTTTAACCTCTGCCTCTCAATCCACCACTCATTAGTTCTGTGTGTAATATTTGCTCTGTGGTGTGGAAATGTGCTTAGGACTGTTTTACATAAGTAATATGTTTGTAAGAGTAAATGGTTAATTCTTTTCTTAAATAATCTTGATATCTGATGATTGGACTCAGTCATTCTCATAGACCAGAGCAAAGAATTTCTACATAGTTTTGTCTAGCAGGTGATCATATATTTGCTACCTATTTTCCTGTGGAAAAAAATCACTCTTCCTCACAGGTGTGATCCTTTGGAATTAACTTTTACTTCTAACCTATTGCTTTTGTTGTTTTCCTACCCCACTTTATTTTTCCATTCTGATAGATTTACTTTATAACTTTGAAGTATGATATATATTTTCTAAGTATATGAAATGACATTTTCATATATGTATTTACTTCAGGCTCAGGGTATCAAAAAAATCCTCAAGAGTGGGTCGAACAAACCACAAGAAAAAGGACTAGGATGCAAAGTAAGTGGATAGATCTCTACCTGTTATTGAAATAATTTTATATTTATTTTCTAAGTTTTTCTTGATTATCTAACATCAAAATAGTTCTTCAGATAAGCATGCTAATTGTTTGTGATTTCATTAATAAAGGATATGGTTACTAGTTTAATAATGTTTGCTTGGACTGGCTGGAGATGGATTGAATATAGAATATAGATAGGGGTTATGAGAAAACCAATGGATGTTGGGTCTCAACAAGCTGTCAGTTCTTGAAGCAGTACAATTTGTATCTGATAACGAAATTGTGCTCTTCTGTTTTTTATTGCTTTGATTAGACTTTGTTTGTATAAATAACTTCTATCACTTGGAGCACCTTTGCATGACCATAAACCACAAATTGTACTTTTATATTTAGGTTTACAGTGGATTAAATGTCACAGAATTTAAGAAATACTATGTATTGATTGATGAAGGAATCATATTCTGAACTCATTGTCTATCATAATTTCTACAGAAATGTGTCCACATTAAACCTTAAATGTATTAAAAAATCCATGCATATTCTCTGCCTTTGATGACCCTTAACCTCTACCCCTTCTTTAGTTATAAAACCACAAGAGGTCTTAAGGTCATCAGGTATCCCCTTTTATTTAGATACTATAAAAATCCCCAAAGAGATAGCTCTTGCTCATGAAATGACTAACTTTGTAATTGGACAAAATAACCTTGGTGGCTTTGTTTTTCCCTCAATAAAGTGGTAGTGATCACAATTCATTTTTCCCAGCATCAGTAGATGGAGAAGTTTCCCCACATATAGTGAATTCTCCATCTGTGTAAAACTGAGCTTTGCCCTTTCCTTATTGTTGGCTGTCATTTCTTATTTCTGTGTGTACCTGCTATTAGAAGATCATTTCCTCTTAAGTTTGCTTTTTCTGACCTATTATACTTGGGAAAGCAAATATTAATAATGCAGCTTATTAGAATCATGTTTATACCCAGAGTCAAAAATAAAATTAACTTTGAATGAAAACCTGAGAGATACTCTTGGAAGTAAAAATGTATGTGTTTTTTTATATATTCTATGAAAAGCTCAGAGACTTATGCTATTTCTTAGTTTTTAACTACATATTTTAAATAATTAATATCAAATAAATGACTGCTAGATAAGTTAAGTGGTACACGTTGTTAGAAAATGTTTGTATAGGGAAGCGGCTGTGGCTCAATCAGTAGGGCTCCCGTTTACCATATGGGAGGCCCCGGGTTCGGTTCCCGGGGCCTCCTGGTGAAGGCAAGCCCGCCCGCACGGCGTGGTTGGCTGACCCAGCGAGCACAAGCAGCAAGGGGGGATAAATGAATAAATAAATAAAAATCTTTAAAAAAAAAAAGAAAATGTTTGTATAATTTTTATTTCTGCTGAGACACTACAAATGCAATGCAAAAAGATGTATAATTATATTGAAGATCTGACTAAAATGTAGAAATCTTTTTCCTTGCTAAATGGATAACTAGTTTTAGGTATTTTATCTGTTTGCATTCCTACTTTGTATATTTATTATGGTTTAAATGGGTTTATACTGGTTGATAATCATCTACCATGTACAGGTAATGTATTGAGAGTTATGTAGAAATTAGATATGAGAAATTTGCATATTAAGTTACAGATAACAATTTTTAGACCTTTAACCACATGAGAATAAGAACAATGAACAAAAGAAAATATTTCCAATGGAAATGGGAAACACTGCAATGATTTTCAAACAGCCTTATCAATCTAAGATCATTTAAAAAATATTTTCTTAGCATCATAATTTTATTTTCATTTTTAAAACAGTTTCTTGAAGTATATCATTCATACATGAACATACATAAACATGTGTACAGTAAGAGTTGTGACCTTACAAAGCAAACATGCATAACATCATACAGGGCTCCCATACATCACCCCAACACAAACATCTTGCATTGTTGTGAAACATTTGTAACAAATTATGAAAGAGCATTGTCAAAGTATTACTATTATAGTCCATATCTTACATTTGGTGTAATTTTTCCCCGACCCACCATATTATTTTTTTTTGTTCATAAACCATATAATTTATCTAAAGTGTACAATCAATGGTATTTGGTATAATCACCGAGTTGTGCATTCATCACATTAATCAATATTAGAGCATTTTCATTACTCAGAAAAAAAAAAAAGAAAAAAAAATAACAAAAAGCAAACCACTATCATACCCATTTGTTAGCACTGCTAATTACAAATCCTATGATGTGCTTTCACCATTTCTATTCATTTCCAAACATTTACAACTTTTTACCAATTCTGCACAGATTAAACCTCAGTTTTCCATTCTCTAACCATATTCTATTCTCTGGTGACTTATATTCTAGCTATTAACTCCATGAGTTTGTTCATATTTGGTTCATAATAGCAAAATTATACAATAATTGTCCTTTTGTGTCCTTTTGCTTTACTCAGCATAATATCTTTCAAGTTCATCCATGTTATCATATGCTTTACACTTCATTTCTTTCTAGTTTCATAATATTCCATCGTGTTGTATACACCACAGTTTGTTTATCCATTCATCTGTTGATGGGCACCTGTGTTTCCATCTTTTGGAATTGGGAATAATGGCACTGTGAACATCAGTGTGCAGATGGCTGTTCGTGTCACTGCTTTCAGTTCTTCTAGGTATATACCTAGTAGCAGTATTGCCAGGTCTTATGGGAGATCTATATCTAACTTCCTTAGGAACCGCCAAACAGTCCTCCATAGTGGTTGAGTCATTCTCCATACCAACAGTGAATAAGTGTTCCTCTCTCTCCACATCCTCTTCAACACTTTGTTTTCTGTTTTGTTAATAGTGGCCATTCTAGTAGGTGTGAAATGATATCTCATTGTAGCTTTGATTTGCATTTCCTTAATAACTAGTGATGTTAAACATTTTTTTAATGTGGTTTTTTTTTTTTTTGTCATTTGTATTTCTTCTTTAGAAGAATGTCTGTTAAGGTCTTTTGCCCATTTTTTAATTGGCTCATTTGTCTTTTTATTGTTGAATTGTGGCATCTTTTTTCTTTTTTTCCCCCACCCCCTCACCGCACACACCCCCCACTTGCTGTTTGTGTCCATTTGCTGGGTGGTCTTCTGTGTCGTTTCTTGCCTTCTCTTCTCATTTTTCTCCTCCAGGCTTCACCAGGATTCAATTCTAGGGACCTCCGATGTGGGAGAGAGGCACCCTGTCACTTGTGCCACCTCAGTTCCTAGTTTTTGGCACATCTCGCATTGACTCTCCCCTGCATCTCTTTTGTTGCATCATCATCTTGTTGCGTGGTTCACCACGCGGACCTGGCTCACTGCGTGGGCTGGCTTGCCTGCTCCCCTTTTTTTTTACCAGGAGGTCTCGGGGATTGAACCCGGGTCTTCCGATGTGGTAGACAGATGCCCAATCACTTGAGCCACCTCTGCCTCCCTGTAACATCTCTTTATATATCATGGATATTTGAGCCTTGCTGGATGTGTGATTTCCAAATATTTTCTCCCATTGAGTGAGCTACTACCTCTTTTTTTTTTTTACTTTATTTTGTTCATTTACTAACTGAAAATATAAACAATTAAAGACTAAAAAGTAAACACAGATGAATAAAAATATACACTTCTCAATTAAATGTACTAGATACGTATAAAATTTTTCTTGAATCAAACGATTTGTTACACGATATATTTCTTCATAGTAATGCATTCATATAGTATTTGTCCTTTTGTGTCTGAGCTGCCACCTTTTTACCCTCTTCACAAAGTCCTTTGAGGTGCAGAAGTGTTTAATATTGAGAAGGTCCCATTTATCTATTTTTTTCTTTGGTTGCTCATGCTTGGGTATAAGGTTTAAGAGACCCCACCTACTACAAGGTCTTGTGGATGTTTCACTATGTTATCTTGTAGGAGTTTTATGGTCCTGGCTTTTATGTTTAGGTCTTTGATCCATTTTGAATTGTTCTTGTATGGGTAGTGATATAGCGGTCCTCTTTCATTCTTTTGATTATGGATATCCAGTTCTCCCAGCACCATTTGTTGAAGAGACTGTTCTCTCCCAGAAAAGTGGACTTGATAGGCTTATCAAAAATTAGTTGACCATAGAGGTGACAGTCTATTTCTGAACTCTCAATTCTATTCCATTGATCAATGTGTCTATTTTTATGCCAATACCATGCTGTTTTGACCACTATATCTTTATAATACACTTTAAGGTCAGGAAGCATGAGTCCTTTGACATGCTCTTCTTTTTTAGGATGTTTTTGGGCATTTGGATCCCCTTTCTCTTCAAAAACATTTGATAATTAGCTTTTCTATTTCTGTAAACTTAGCTTTTGGAATTTTGATTTGTATTATATTTAATCTATAAATCAGTTTGGATAGAATTGACATCTTCACAATGTTTAGTCTTCTAATCCATGAACACGGACTGTCCTTCCATTTGTTTAGGGCTTCTTTGATTACTTTTAGCATGTTTTGTAGTTTTCTGAATATAGATCCTTTACATTCCTATTAAATTAATTACTAGATATTTTGTTGCTATTGTAAATGGAATTTTTTTTCTTGATTTCCTCCTCATTTTGCTCATTAGTGTATATTAACACTATTGATTTGTATTCTGCCACTTTGCTGGAATCATTTATTAGCTCTAAGAGCTTTGTTGTAGATATTTCAGGATTTTCTAAATATAGGATCATGTCATCTACGAATAGTGAGAGTTTTACTTCCTCTTTTCCTGTTTGGATACCTTTTATTTCTTTTTCTTGCCTAATTGCACTAGCTAGAACTTCTAGCACAGTTTTGAATAACAGTGGTGACAGTGGCACCCTTGTCTTGTTCCTGATCTTAGAAAGCTTTCAGCCTCTCCCCATTGAGTACGATGTTGGCTGTGGGGTTTTCATATATGTCCTTTATTATGTTGAGGAACACTTCTTCTATTCCTTTCTTTTGAAATGTTTTTTATCAAGAAAGGATGCTGAATTTGTCAAATGCCTTTACTGAATCAATCGAGATTATCATGTGGTATTTTCCCTTTGATTTTTTAAAGGGAAAAAATCAATTACCTTAATTGATTTTCTAATGTTGAACCACCCTTCCATACCAGGGATAAAACCCACTTGATCATGATGTAGAATTCTTTCTTTACGCTGTTGAATTTGATTTGCACGTATTTTGTTGAGAATTTTTGCATCTATGTTCATTAGAGAGATTAGTCTGTAGTTTTCTTGTAGTATCTTCATCTGGCTTTGGTATTAGGTGATGTTGGCTTCATAAAATGTGGGGTAATTTTCCCTCCTTTTCAGTTTTTTGGAAGAGTTTAAACAGAAATTGGTATTAATTCTTTTCTAAATGTTTGGTAGAATTCACCTGTGAAGCCATCTGTCTGGTCCTGGACTTTTCTTTGTTGGAAGATTTTTGATGATTGATTCATTCTCTTTACTTGTGTTTGGTTTGTTCAGTTCCTGTATTTCTTATTGAGTCAATGTAGGTTGTTTGTGCATTTCTAGAATATTGTCCATTTCATCTAGGTGGTTTAATTTGTTGGCCTACAGTTTCTCATAATATCCTCTTATGATCCTTTTTATTTCTGTGTCAGTCATAACTTCCCCCCTTTCATTCTTGATTTATTTATTTTCATCTTCTCTCTTTTTTTCTTTGTTAGTCTACCTAAGGGTTTGCCAATTTTATTGATTTTCTCAAAGAACCAGACTTTGGTTTTGTTGATTTTCTCTATTGTTTGTTGTTGTTGTTGTTGTTGTTCTCAATTTCATTTATTTCTGCTCTAGTTTTTGTTATTTCTTTCTCTCTGCTTGCTTTGGGATTAATTTGCTGTTCTTTTTCTAGTTTCTTCATTTGTTCAATTAGTTCTTTGATTTTCACTCTTTCTTCTGTTTTAATTTTAGCATTTAGGGCTATAAATTTCCCCCTCAGCGCTGCCTTTGCTGTATCCCATCAGTTTTGATAAGATGGTTCTCATTTTCATTCATCTCAATAGATCGACTCATTTTTCTTGCAACTTCTTTTTTGACCTGATTTTTTAGGAGTGTGTTGTTTAGCCTCCATATATTTGCATATTGCCCCCTTTCCCACCTATTATTGATTTCTGGCTTCATTCCATTATGATCAGAGAAGGTGCTTTGTATAATTTCAGTCTTCTTAAATTTATTGAGAACTGTGTTGTGGCCCAACATGTGGTCTATCCTGGAGAAAGACCAATGAGCACTTGAGAAGAATATATAACCTGCTGATTTGGGGTGCAGTGTTCTACATATATCTGTCAGGTCCAACTCTTTTATCACATTGTTCAAGTAGTCTGTTTCCTTGTTGATCTTCTGTCTAGTTTTATCTATTGATCTGCATGACATGTTGAAGTCTCCAGCTATTATTGTAGAGATGTCTCATTCTCCATGCAGTTTTGCCGGAGCTTGCCTCATGTATTTTGGGGCACCTTGGTTAGGTACATAGATATTTCTAACTGTTACTCCTTCCTGTGAATTATTCCTTTTATTAATATATAAAGGCCTTCTGCATCTCTTAGCACTCTTTTGCATTTAAAGTCTGTTTTGTCTGACACCAATATAGCTACCCCTGCTCTCTTTTGGTTACTATTTGTGTGAAATATCTTTTTTCCAACCTTTCACTTTCAGTCTATTTTCATCCTTGGGTCTAAGGTGAGTCTCTTGCAGACAGCATATGGATGGCTCGTGTTTTCTTACCCATTCTGTCAGCCTATGTGTTTTGATTGGGAGTTTAATCTATTAACATTCAATGTTATTACTGTTAAGGCATTGCTTCAGCCATTTTATCCTTTGGCTTTCATAGGTCATATCTTATTTTTGTCCATCTTTTTACACTTTTGGTTACCCTTTCTGTTAGTCTTCACATCTATACTCTCCTCCAAACCTCCCTTGTTTTTTCTATTTTGGCTGCAGAACTCCTTTTAGTGTTTTTTTGCAGAGATGGAACCTTGTTTACAAACTCTCTTTGTTTCTGTTTATCTGTGAATATTTTCAACTCACTGTCATATTTGAAGGACTGTTTTTCTGGATAAAGCATTCTTGGCTAGCAGTTTTTCTCTTTCAGTATCTTAATTATATCAAATCACTGCCTTTTTGCCTCCATGGTTTCTGAAGAGAAATATTGACTGTCTTATTGGACCTCCCTTGTGTGTGATGTTTTGCTTATCCCTTGCTGCTTTCAGAATTTTCTCTTTATTTTTGGCATTCTGCATAATGTGTTGCAGTAGGTCTTTCTGTATTTGTTCTGATTGGAGTATACTGTGCTTCCTGGACACGTATATTCATGTCTTTCATGGGAGTTGGGAAATTTTCAGCTATCATTTCTTCAAATCCTCTTTCTGCCCCCTTTCCTTTCACATCTCCTTCTGGAACTCCCGTAACGCATATGTTGGAGCTCCTCATGTTATCATTCAACTCCATGAGCCCCTGCTCATTTTTTTTCCATTCATTTCTCTCTGATCCTCTCTATTTTAGTTTGGTTGTTCTTTACTCTATGTCACTGATTCTTTCTTCTATGATTTCAAATCTGCTATTGTGTGCCTCTATTTGTGTGTTGTTGTTTTTTTGTTTGTTTGTTTGATTTTTCTCTACAATTTTTTTTTTAGGAGGTACTGGGTATTGAACCAGGACCACGTACGTGGGAAGCAGGCGCTCAACCACTGAGCTACATCCACTACCCAATGAGAGTTGGTTTTTCCATTTGTTTGTTTCGTTTTTAGTAGGTACCAAGGATCAAACCTGGGACCTTGTACATGAGAAGCAGGCACTCAGCCACTTGAGCTACATCCACTCCCTTCTCTATAGTTTTTTTTTTTTTTTTTTTTGAGATACCAGGGCCAGGGATTGAACCTGGGACCTCGTATGTGGGGAGCTGGCGCTCAACCACTGAGCCACATCAGCTCTCGAGTTGGTTTTTCATTCGTTTGCTTGTTGTTTGCTTTTTGTTTTTAGGAGGCACCGGGAACTAAACCTTGGACCTCCCATGTGGGAAGCAGTCACTCAACCGCTTGAGCCACAAGCTCTATAGTATTTTTTTTTCTTTTTTTCTTTTTTTGTTATTCTTTTTTCTCCTTGTTCTATAGTATTTTTAATCTCACTTATTGTGTCTTTCATTCACATATGCTCTTATTTTTCTCTCCAAGATTTCAAAATTTTTTGTGCTCACCCTGTGTCTTTTAATGTCTTTTATTTCTTTAGCCATGTTGTCCTTCAACTCTGTGATTTGATTTAGGAGAATTGTTTGAACCTCATTGATTAGCTGTTTCATGTCCTGTGTCTCATCTGGGGTTTTGCTTTGTTCCTTTGCCTGAGTGATATCTTCCTTTCTCTTTGTATGGCTTGTAATTTTTTGCTTTCAGAGTAAACTTGTGATGATGAGTTTACTCTTATGTTTAGTTTCTTTCTCTTGCCCAGGGATTTACTTAAGTAAGTTGACTTACTTGGTTCAACTTGTTCTAGATTAGGATTGACCCTGTTTAACTGCTCAAACCAGGGCTAAGGACCTAGTTTCCAAGAGCCTTGGAGAGGGTGGCAGTAAATACATCCACTTGCCTCTTTTATTTATTTATTATTTTTCTTTTTTTGTGTGTGCATTTTTCTGGTCTGGCCAACAGACCACACCTCTCAGCTCACACCCCAGGTGCTAGGGGGAATGCATTCAGAATAATTCCTGGGGCGGGTGGGAGGTACAGAAGCAATGTGCTCAGGGCTGGCCAACCCTCAAAAATGAACTTTCTCAGATGCTGTTCTCCACCTTTGGCATGTGGCACCCTCCCTCCTTCTGCCTCCTCAACAACCAGCAATGGAGGGGAGGGTGTTTGAGAAGGCAAATTATCTTTAGTTCCCTTCAGGCTTTCAGGGCAAACAATATTGCAGCCCCACCCAGGGGCCTCCATTCACTGGATGTGTGGACCCCTCCAAAACAGCAGACCAAGTTTGCTGGCCAAAATCTGAATTTGCTGTAGGCTGTGTCCCTCCCTCTCCCCTTTCTTGGGGAGGAGGACCCCGCAACCCCTCAGTCTGTAGCCATTGCAGTTCACAGTTGTTGCAGTCCACTGACTACTATTTACTCCGTGGGTTGGGGGATGGGTGCCCACTGCTGCTTTTGCAGCTCTACTCACAGGATTTTTCAGCCAGCTGAGACTCCTTTCTTTACCCCTCTCTCTTCTGGGTGGTGTCTCACCTTCCCCTGGTATCCTGAACCCCAGAAGAGTCCTCCAGTCTCCACCTGGCCTCTAGCTATTTTTTTTCTTGGAGAGAAGTGATCCCTCCACCTTTCTCTAGCATTACAATTTATATAACTCATTGTCTTCCTACATTTTTGTCTGTTGAAGTAAAGGGGGAAAGGTCATTTTTAGGTTTGAGTGTTCAAGAATCCAGCATTTTACAACCTCATTGTTCCCCCATGTCAGTAGCACTTCCTTGGGTTGTCTGGTCCCAGTTAGGTTTCTGCCTGTATCCTAACCTTGTGGGAAAATGGGACCAGTGTCTTTACCTTTTCCTATTTCCCAGGTGATAAAACAGTGATAAATAGGGAAGAATATATCTCTGGAGAGTCAGGCCTCTGAAACTATGCCATAATATACAGAATTTAGAGTTACAGCTCTTGGGTTCCTATCTTAATGCCTCCATTCACTGAATGATGTTGGGAAAGTACTTAGCCTTTGTGAGCCTCAATTTTCTTACCTTTAAAGTTGAGACAATAGTGCCTTTATCTAGGTTACTTTGAGGCTCAAATGAGCTTAGTATATTAGTGTGACTTTTTTTTAAGTTCACATATTAAATATTGTTGTTTATTGTTATCAATATATTATAAAATAATTATCAGTAGTAACTATGGAAGATTTGTGCCCTCTACTCTTGGCTTTTATAGAATGATTGTTACCATACTCTTCAAACTGGAAAAACTTGAACTTTATCTTTTAAAAAGATATTTTTAGGAATTTTCATTACCATCTCTAATAATAGCTTAATGAGAGAGATAGCTATTGCCTTTTAGACAATACCCTGCCTCAGCAGTATAAACACTGCTAAGTGTGTGCTTGTGTTCTATGAATTACATAAATATCACATATATTACACAATAATTATCTTTTAGCTATCATTCATCATTAGCATCATCATAGAATAGCACTTCACAGCATTTTCATAAATATTATCTCATTTGATCTTCACAACTATGGAGTGAGGTACTCAGGATAAACATTACTATCTGGTGGATTTTTTTTTTTTTTTTTCACAGTAATAACTTTGGTGGCCTAACTTAGAAACCTTCTAAATTATGACGTTTCCTAGGCTATACTAGTAATTGAAAAATATGCCTCTTGCAATTTAGTAGGGTTGATGTAATTTTGTCTTGTTTGGGGTTTTGTGTCATAAGTATAGTAAAAAATGAGACTATTTCTGTATCATAGCAGTGCTAATTTTATTCCTCCAGTTTAGCCCAATGTTTCTCAAATGGAAGCTGTTGATAAACTCCAGGAAGATCATTTACATACATAAAGTTATAATACTCCAGGCAACTGATAGGTGGCAGTACTGGTAAATGTAGGTCATAAGAGTGAGATAAATAAGCCTTTCCACCTTCTGAACCCTGTCCCTTTCTTTCCTCACTCTTAAATGCTAAAATCTGAACCCTGCTGCAGGGGAGCAGGTGAAGCTCAGTGGTTTGAGCACCTGCTTCCCATTTACTACGTCCTGGGTTCAATCCCGGGTAAATTAAAAAAAAAAAAAAAAAAAACCTGCTGCATCTAAAAAGGGAAGGCTTACAATAGTTTTTAATTTATTTTCTAAAGTAATGATGGAAGTAGGGATTTGATGGAGTTGTCAAAAAATTATTTTTGAGATCTATTGTTTAGCCACAAACATAAAATAGACTTATTTGTTAACAAAAATGGTGAAATATTTTTATAAAGTAATTTTTAAAATATTAATATTTAAAATGATTAGAAGCCCCAGAAGAAAAACTTATATCAGTTTGGGGTAGAAAATAGTGAGGACTAAGATTGGGTTTTATTTTGAAATGCCTTATCCAGATATCTCAGTAAACAATCTACATTTTGTCCTTTTTCCCTCCCTTACAGCATCTCCACCAGGCAAGAGTTCAAAATATGGCAGTTTTTCTGATGGTATAATGTGTGTTTTCTTTTGTTATAGTTGTGCTTGTTTTCTTTTTCCTCTTAACTTGTCCTAGAAGTTTCACAAATCCCATTAAGTACTTATGGATGAAGTACGAAAAGGCTTTCTCAAAAATTAATGTATTAAGTGTATGCTTTGTACTAGATCACTACAGGCTGTGAGTAATTATGAAAAAATAGATCTGTGCCTCAAGAAGCTTTCAGTCTAATGGGTATTCGGGTAGTCTTTTTCTTCTGTTTCTAGCCCATCTCTGCTTTCTTTTCTCTTGGTGGAATTTGTGGGTTTTTTCTCCACTAGAAATGAATACTCAGATTATGAAATATAAATTGACAGTTTTTTGTTGTTGTTTTTTGTTGTTGTTTTTTACTATTCTTATCATTAGATGACAGTGTTCAGAAATCAGAGCTTGGAAACCCGTCCCCATCAACCTCCAGCCAACGTAAGTTTATCTGTCCAATTTTTATTGAGTTTATAGAATTGGTGATCCATAATTGTTCTTAATTTTTTCACAGCAGAATAATTTTAAATTATATTATTTGAAGAATCATATTTTAAGCTCTTCAGAGGAAAAAGTATATACTTTACTAGCAGTCACATTCTTTAAGGACAAACTATATAAAATATCTGGGTTTCCCCTTTACTATTTTGTCCATAAGACCAAAAGTAAAAGTTATCACTATTATCACTATTGCTGTCAATAATTAGGATGAGAGACAAACTAAATTTTACCAGTGTTAACTAGCATACCACAAAAAGATAAGCAAAAGTGCTATTAATCTAAAGGAACTCTATCTATTATACTGTATAGAAGATGTTCACTTACATTGCATCCTTTTCTTTATCCCTTTATATTACTTCAGAAACATTCTACCTTGGATAATTAGCATTTTGTTTTGGTTTGGTTTAGTTTGGTTTTTTAGGAGGTACCAGGGATTGAACCTGGGACCTAGTACATTGGAAGCAGGCACTCAACCACTGAGCTACATCTGCTCCCCAGATATATGCATATTTCTACATATAACTTAAAGTCTATGGGTGTGAGATTATCTTGAAGATGTGATGGATCATTTTATTTCTTTAAGGAAGTAAATTATCAGCACTATTCTTTAAATTCTTTCTTCTTTTAGCTAATGTTTTAAAAGTCACTCTCCCTTGAATAAAAAAATGGTATTTATACCTGTCATTTCTTTTCTTTTTTTTTTTTTTTTTACTGGGTAGAAGTGACGGGACAACCGAAAAATACATCTTTTGTCAAGATGAAGTGGTGGTGGTCCTTTTTACTGATAGCTACTCTTGTCATTGGGAGTTTTTGGTCCATCCATACTCCTGAGATAGAAACCACTGCTGTTCAAGAGTTCCAGAACCAGATGAAACAACTTATGAATAAGTACCGAGGTCAAGATGAGAAGCTGTGGAAAAGGAGTCTAACATTCCTGGAAAAACATCTGAATACCTCCCATCCTCAGCCTCAGCCTGCTATCTTGCTTCTCACTGCTGCCAGAGATGCTGAAGAAGCACTTAAGTGTCTAAGTGAACAAATTGCCGATGCCTATTCTTCCTTCCGTAGTGTCCGTGCCATCCGGATTGATGGGGCAGACAAAGCTGCTCAAGACAGCGATACTGTCAAACTAGAGGTAGATCAAGAACTAAGCAATGGATTTAAAAATGGCCAGAATGCAGCTGTGGTACACCGCTTTGAATCACTGCCCGCAGGCTCTACTTTGATCTTCTACAAATATTGTGACCATGAAAATGCAGCCTTCAAAGACGTAGCTTTAGTACTGACTGTCTTGTTGGAGGAGGAGACACTTGGAACCAGTCTAGACCTAAAGGAAATTGAAGAAAAAGTGAGGGATTTCCTCAGAGCCAAGTTCACCAATTCTAACACACCCAACTCTTACAATCATATGGACCCAGACAAACTGAGTGGGCTCTGGAGCCGTATTTCTCATTTGGTCCTGCCTGTGCAACCTGAAAATGCCCTGAAAAGTGGCATCTGCTTATAAGGGGTGAGAGAAGAAAAAAATCTCATCTCAAGTTCTGAGAATTTTTCAGACTTTCTAACCAGAGACAAGATTTAAAAACTCTTTTTGAATGAACTGGTTTCTTTTCAAAGGAAGTTAAGTTCTTATGTAAACATGGAACATCTATTCAACCTAACTGTATGTTGAGAGAATCATTTCTCTATTTCCATCAAGGGTTATGTGAAGGGTATCTTAGGAGTGTAAATTATATGCAGTTCCATAGCGTATCTCTTTCGATTCTGGGCTGATCATTATTGATATAGTGTGACCAGTGGGAGGGCTTGGGCTCCTTTCCAACGAATCCTCCCAATTTTTTAACTTAGATTTTTCACAAAGTTTATTGAGATATTAGTGAGGCAGCTTCCCAAATGCAACTGGGTTGCAACTGTAGGTTTACCCATTTTGTTCCCTTTTACGTTATTTTAGATGTGATTTCTTAGTCAGCTGCTGCGTATAAAAACAAAAGAAATGAAAGGTCATTTAGGTATGTTTGGACTTTTTTGTTTTCAGAGGGTGAGGGAGAAGGAGACAAACGAAGAGAGAGAAATTGTGGAATGGGAAAGGAAAAGGGAGAAAAAAGTCTTCAAGATGAAGTATTACAATAAGCAGTTGAGACTTAGGTTAGTCAGACATGAGTATATGAAGTCCGTTTTCTCAGTGAATTGTGTTGGGATTTGTGTTTTTATATGTCCTTTATTTTTCTTTTAAGAATTTCTGTTCTTCCCAAGAATTTTTGAAGTATGTATATCATGAGGCTTAGTATTTGCTCATTTAACTGTTAAGCTTGGGTAAATTTTAGAGCAGTTTATTTTGGACAAATCCCAATGCTTTTGTATTGAATTAAGATAATTTCAGGAATTAGTAAAGCACTTGTTAACCAGGTTTTCTGGGCTATTGAAGAAAGATTTTTTTTCTATGTGTCTACTTGTTGCAGTCTAAGTCCTTTAATGACATTCTACAAGAAATAGATTTACTATGCACATGATAAATTTTAGTAAGAGTGCCTCAAGCCAAAAAGAAAGTGGACTTTATCACATATGAAGAATGTTAAAATGTGTTTCTGTACTGCTGTAATATTTCCATTGTAACTTTACATCTTTAACTGAGTTTTCTCTTCTGTCTACTGCTTTGGTTTTCTGGGAATCTTATAATTCTAGATTCACCTCATTTCCACAAATCCCT
This sequence comes from Tolypeutes matacus, assembly GCA_026826555.1. Taxonomy (NCBI): domain Eukaryota; kingdom Metazoa; phylum Chordata; class Mammalia; order Cingulata; family Chlamyphoridae; genus Tolypeutes; species Tolypeutes matacus. The sequence continues at coordinate 19,417,793 of JAKSZT010054304.1, forward strand.
AAATGAAAATACAGTTTTTAGAGTCCTAGAGCCGATCATTGGCTTCCTTGTTTGCCTTTTGAGGGTTCTACAACTGGCAGTAGAGTGTAGCCACATTTGTTTTACTAGGACTATCAGTATTCATAAATTTATACCCCTTATTGTAATTTGTTCCTGACCGTCAAAAGTCAGATATCTGATTTATTTTATAGAGGATCTAAAGCAGGGGTTTTAAAAAGGCTTCTTTTATACATACATATTATCTGGAGAAATAAATGTTTTTATTAAATGTTTCACTGACCAAAATAATTTTAAAGTAATTAATATGTTACATCTTTCAGGAAAAATAATTGTAGCAGCTGATCTATAAACGACTTTAAAAGCTATTTTAGTAATTTAAATAAAATTACTTTCTTTGTTTGTACTCTTATGTGTTGTAAATTTAATGATTTATAAATCTTGTGAAAATTAATCCAAGAGTTTTCTGTACACTTGAACAGTTTTAATGACTTCTGCTAGGAGAAACAAAGGCCAAATAATTAGAGCCATTCACAAATATACTGAGTTGAAATGGAATAGCCATGATTTTTTACTTCATTCAGGGATTTTTGAATTATTACTAAAATGGAATTAATTTAAATTTTCCCATGTTTGCTTGATAGTGAATTATAGGCCCTTCACACACAAAAGACTTGACAGAAGAATCTCTAGAGCTGCGTTTCTTGAACTTTTTACCTAATCATTCCCCATGAAATTTTAATACCACACATGTACTGTTTATCTTTTTATGTATTGTATATATATTGTGCTTTATAAGAATGAAGAGTAAGATTTTTTTTGGACCCCCTCTCCCCAAGAATCAATTTTTGCCCTGTTGAGAATGCATGTTCTAGAGCATCTATATTTTAGATCCTTATTAAAGGGAGGATTTAATAAGTCATCAGCTTGAAAGTTGGAACTAGGGTCTCTAGAATATTGGGCACATTGTGTCTTTGAGTGACAATAGAGGCATAGGGAAAACCACAATACAGTACTGATCTTGAAAATTTCTATAAACAATTTGCTTCCCTACTTTTAATGACTTAAGGATATGATAAATAATATCTTTAAGGAAGTTTTCTAAACTTCCAATTCTCAAAAAAAGATTGGAAGTAAACTTGATTTTCCTTCTATGAAGAGAACTGTAACTTAGAGATGAAAATATTTGTATAGTTCATTGCTTTAGTTAATTCCTAAACTAAGGATAGAAGTCCCAATTTCCCTGAAATCTTGGGCGTTCATAAAGTAGACAATTTTGGCGATGTAAAGAAGCAGTTCTCATTGAATGCATCAAGATAATGAACTAGTTTGCCATATTGTCCTCAAGGTCATAGCGTAAAGTTTTGTGGTGTGAGGGAGTGGGGTCTTTCCCAAATGAAGAGGACTTTTTTTTCATGCCCTCCCCCCCAGATGGTCCCTTGTCTGTTTGCTTGTTATTTTTGCTCATTGTGTTTGCTCATTGTTTGTGCTCGTAGCCTGCTCCTTGTTTTTTTGCTCGTTATCTGCTTGTTGTCTGTTTTTTCTTTAGGAGGCACCAGGGACCATGTGGGAGGTGGGTGTTCAACTGCTTGAGCCACATCCGTTCTCTGAAGAGGGCTTTATTGGCATTAGCCACCTGGAATGAAGATATGAGCTCTGAGTCTGGAAAACCAAACTGGGAAGGGTGTCATTGACTGAAAGAAGGGGAAACTCCTGCCTGGAGTGCCTGTCTCTCTTGGGCCTAGATTCAGAGACTTCTTGATGTGCTCAAGGTCTCTTCTGGGTGGTGGGGGAATTACAGCCAGTTATCTGAATATAAACAGGGAGAAATCCCTTACAGTAACTACACCACAGACATAATGAACTACTTAAAATTTCCTAAACCATTGTGCTGCTGTCTTTTGCACATTCTTAGACTTCTGGAAGAGTTCCCCAATCTAATGCTCTGCTCAGTCTTATTTGTTCTAAAGGCCATAGTTCTTTAGGCAGATCTTCATTGAAATCTTCCTTAATTCCCTTGCCCCAAATATTGGTTTAGGTTCCCCTTATGCTCTCATTCATCCTATATTACCCCTCTTATAGCAGTTAGCACATTCCTACTACCATACACCTCTTGAGAGCAGGGGAGTGACTTATTAATTTATGTACAGTACTGGCCACATATAGTGTTCAAATATTTGTTGAATAAAGAGAACAAGCCCTACCTAGTTAAACAGATAGGTAAGTTGCCTCTCTGTGTTTTGTTTGCTTTCTTTTTTCTGTTATTCCCAAGCATTCTCTAAAGCTTTAACTATTTCATCCTAGATTCAATAGTGCCATAAGTAAGGAAAGAGGAAGGAGACTATGTCTGCTTATGAATCCACACAGTAGAAGTGAAATTGGCCCTTCTCTGATGGAGCAATGATCATGATGAGAGGGAAGTGGAAGGTGATTATCTGCAGGCAGGATCATCCCACCCACCATATCCATGGGATGTCAGCCCTTTCTCACTTGGAGGTGGAGTGGACATCACCATCCCAGTCCCCTCAGGATTGGGGGAAGAACTATGGACTAGAGTGGACTTGATGGTATTCTGTTGTACATATATGGTGATTCTAGCAATGGAAGAAATTATAACAATGAGGTGGAGCCAGTGGCCACTTGACACTTTTGGGGCAGGGAGGGGACGAGCAGTTGAAATACAGGGGCTTCTCTGGGATTTGGAGGTTGTCCTGAGTACCGTTGAGGCAACGGATGTAGGCCATTTTAAATCAGCACACGCCACTCAGAACTGTGTGGGAGAGAGTGTGGTCTACGATGTGAACTGTGGTCTATGGTTGGTGGCAAGACCCCAGGATGTGTAAGTCCATTGAGGGTTGTGGACCACACTTGTGGGAGATGTTTGTGTGGGATGTGGTGGGAGGTGTGGGAGGTGGGCAACATGGGAATCCCAGTGGGTTCCATGTAATATTTTAAGTAATCTAAGCACCTCTTAAAATATATTTATATATTTATAAATAACATTTTTGTAAGCAGATGCACATATATGCATATATGTTTATATATCATTTTACAAATATTGGTATGTATTGTGAAATTTTTTATTTTTACCCACAATAAAAAATAAATTAATTAAAAAAAAAAAAGAGCCAATACTGGGAGACCATGAAGTCCTTCCAGTGTGAGATTTGGAATTTGAGTTTTCTTAAAAAAGCAACACAAGTTTCTTTACACCCTTTCGTTTTGCCTAAGAGGGTAGTATAGTCCAGATAAGAGATGGCTGTGGGTGTGGAGAGAAGATGAATAGAGTAATATTGGGGAAGTAGAAAACACGTTAATGTTGCAGAGAAAACACATTATAGAGGACTCTTTAAAGTGCTATGCTACTAAAAAATATCCTATTAGCGCATGTATCTTCACTCCCCAATACTAAGTATAAAGTGGTAAACTAAATCCTTAGTATGTCTGTATGTTGACTTTTAGTAGTTTGTAGTAGAGATAGCCACAAAATTATTCAAGAATTGTTTGATTATAAAGAATAAAAACCCTATCTGAAGAGAAAAGGAGGGGTGTGTGGAGATTGTAAAGATACACATCTCAGACTCCAAGGGCAAGAAAATGTAGCAGAGCCTATGAAGGCAGGTTCTGGATGGAGAGCTCAGCAATCATTTCATCCGCCCCTCTACTTCAGGCTTGCTACTAGTTAGCAACTTCTCTGTAACTTAAACAACAAGAAGGCGAATCTAATGGGTTCAATCCAGCGTGTGGATGCTCCCTGAGTATCTACTACAAACAGCTGCCTAGGTCACCTCTTTAACAGAGGGTGTGCTAGATAAGAATGGGGCTATTTCCTAAGGTCAGGCCAAGGAGTGGAAAAGACGAGCAGACAGAGTACACAATGAACAGACACAGAGAGCAGACAGCGAGCACAAACAAAGGGGAGGGAGAAATCTTAAAAAAAAAAAAAGTTGGGGTTTGTCTTAAGCTCAGCTACCAATGTATTGTGATTTCTTCCCAATACTTCTGTGTTTTCTATGCTGAAAAAGGGAACCATTATCAAAACTTCAAGAAACTCTTCTAATATCCAACAGCTACTATTAACTTGTTATAAGGACCTTAATAGAACACTGAGCTTTCTTTAGTTTTAGTCTATTTCTTGGGCACGTGAGGTGATGGATGCCCAACCACGTACAATTAAAACTTCCAGGAGTCATATTTTGTAACACCAGTGCCAGGAGACTGCCTCTGATGCAAACTTGATTTTTTAGGCCTTCTTTTCCCTCATTTAGATAGTACTATTCTTAGGCTAAACTCAATAAGAGAAGCTACTCCACATTCTACAGTCCTCTATAGAGGACATTCACCCATTCTAGTGATTTGCTTTCCTTGATGGACAATTCTACCCACTCTCAAACTCTCATTTTGAATCAATTCTCTCATGTCTACAACAAAGATGGAGAAGATATAAAGGTCTTTATATATTTGAATATGTATTAAGTTGCCCCTCAATCTTTTCTATTTATGGTTAGCTATTGTTTCTTAATGCAAGCTTTACATGGATTAATTGATTTAATTCTCAATATAACCCTATAAGCTGGTACTATTATCCCAGTTTCAGGGGTGTGAGCACAGAGACATGAGGTGACATTCAAGAATACTCAAGTAACAAGTGATGGGGCAGAGATTTGAACCTAGGCAGTCTGGCTTTATTCTTACCACTATAGTGTGTAGTCTCTAGAACTCCATCTATGATCATCTTTCCCCCATCTGTTCAGGCTCTATAATCCCCACAGGGAGTATTTTTCCAAACCGTATATTTTTTTGTGGTTCTTTAAACTCTTCTTTCCTTTTTGCTCAATATTGTGGAATCCAGTATTGCATACACCAAGGGTCTGATTAAGTTTGAGTGGAATGAAACAATCATCACACAGTCTTACCCTTTGACTCATATTTGCATACACTAGTGTCATGCTTTTGTAACTAAAGGCCTGCATTGTTGACTCACTTCATCTTTTCAAAATGCCTGCATGTAACCTAGGTGTTAGCTGTCCCTGCATATCACACAGCCTTCATTCTTGCTCTCTCAGCCTTGATGCAAAACTCAACCTCTTTGAATTCCTGAGAAAGAATCCATTTGCATCAAAAGCATTGGCAATTTCATAGGAGAGGGAGGATTGACAATAGCATACCTATAACACACTCCATAGAAAGTTAAACCATTCTCATCCCTATTGTACTGAGAGGTGGTATTGAAATTCTTTCTGCCTGGGTCCAAATCGCAGCTCCACATCTTTCTCACAGCAGGACATTGGCAAATTACTTAACCTCTCTGTGCCTCAGTTTCCTCAACTCTAAAATGAGGGAAATAATGTAACTACTATCTTATAGTGTTGTGAAGACTAAATTCATTAATACATGCAAAGCACTCAGAAAATGCTGAGCACATCCAAAGGGTAATAAGCCAGCCATTTTTGTTCACCAGAATTCTCACCACCAATGGTTCTCATCTTTTCCTAAGCAACATCACCTATGGTTGGTGCCGACTTCCATCCTCCTATGTGACTCATCATGCAGAGTATTTGGACTTTACCCCAGTTTACACCTCCATTGCAAAACTCTAGGCATCATAGTGTTCATTTAACAAAGGGCCTTCCAGTTAGCAGAATCTACCCTCTCCAGATACCAGGGGGATTATAAAGAACAAGAAAGCTTTTTCATAACACATATACAGATTTTTTTGCTCATATTTTCAGATTGATTCTTCCTGGGCAGCTTTACTACCTACTCTTATCGTTAATGAATGTCACTTTTTTTTAAAACAAATCAAATTTTTTTTAAAACTTTATTTTGTACATTTAATAATTGAAAACATAAGCAATTAAAAACTAAAAAGTAATAAATGTATACATTTCTCAATTAAATGTAATGGATACATGTAAATTTTTTTGTTGTTTTGTTTTTTGTTTGTTTTTTTTGTTTTTTTGTGTGTGTGAATCAAACAATATATTACACAATATATTTGGTTCATAGTAATGCATTCATACAGTACTTGTCCTTTTGTGTCTGGCTTGCTTCACTCAACATAATGTCCTCCAGGTTCATCCATGTTGCCATATGCTTTACGACTTCATTTCTTCTTACAGCTGCATAATATTCCATCGTGTGAAGAGACCACAGTTTGTTTATCCATTCATCTGTTGATGGACACCTGGGTTGTTTCCAACTTTTGGCAATGGTGAATAATGTGGCTATGAACATCGGTGTGCAGATGTCTGTTCGTGTCACTACTCTCAGTTCTTCTGGGTATATACCCAGTAGTGGTATTGCAGGGTCACGTGGCAAGTTTATATTCAACTTCTTTAGGAACTGCCAAACAGTCCTTCACAGTGGTTGTACCATCCTGCATTCCCACCAACAATGAAGAAGTGTTCCTATCTCTCCACATCCTCTCCAACACTTGTAGTTCTCTGTCTTTTTAAGAGTGGCCATTCTGATAGGTGTGAAATGATATCTCATTGTAGTTTTGATTTGCATTTCCCTAATCATGAGTGATGTTGAGCATTTCTTCATGTGTTTTTTTGCCATTTGTATTTCTTCTTCGGAGAAATGTCTATTCAAGTCTTTGGCCCATTTTTTTAATTGGATCATTTGTCTTTTTATTGTTGATTTGTAACATCTCTTTAAATATCCTGTATATTAAACCCTTATCAGATATGTGATTTCCAAATATTTTTTCCCATTGAATTGGCTGCCTTTTCACCCTTCTGACAAAGTCCTGTGAGGTGCAAAAGTGTTGAATTTTGAGGAGGTCCCATTTATCTACTTTTTCTTTTGTTGCACGTGCTTTGGGTGTGAAGTGCAAGAAACCATCACCTACTACAAGGTCTTGAAGATGTTTCCCTACATTTTCTTCTAGTAGTTTTATGGTCCTGGCTTTTATATTTAGATCTTTGATCCATTTTGAGTTGATTCTTGTATAGGGGGTGAGATAGGGGCCCTCTTTCATTCTTTTGGTTATAGATATCCAGTTCTCCCAACACCATTTGTTGAAGAGACTGTTTTTTCCCATCAGCGTGGGCTTGGTAGGTTTGCCAAAAACCAGTTGACTGTATAGGTGAGGGTTTATTTCTGGATTCTCAATTCTATTTCACTGATATGTCTATCTTTATGCCAGTACCATGCTGTTTTGACCACTGTACCTTTGTAATATGTTTCAAGGTCAGGCAGTGAAATTCCTCCCACATTGCTCTTCTTTTTTAGAATACTTTTGGCTATTCGGGTTCACTTATCCTTCCAGTTGAATTTGGTAATTGCCTTCTCTAATTCTGTAAAGGAAGCTGTTGGGATTTTGATTGGTATTGTACTGAATCTATAAATCAGTTTGGGCAAGATTGACATCTTCATGATATTTATTCTTCCAATCCATGAACACGGAATGTCTTTCCATTTGTTTAGGTCTTTTTAAATTTCTTTTAGCATTGTTTTGTAGTTTTCTGCATATAGGTCCTGTACTTCCTTGGTTAAATTAACTCCTAGCGGGAAGCGGCTGTGGCTCAATTGGTAGGGCTCCCGTTTACCATATGGGAGGCCCCGGGTTCGGTTCCCGGGGCCTCCTGGTGAAGGCAAGCCCGCCCGCACAGCGTGGTTAGCTGACCCAGCGAGCACAAGCAGCAAGGGGGGGATAAATGAATAAATAAATAAAATCTTTAAAAAAAAAAAAAAATTAACTCCTAGGTATTTGAGTCTTTTTGTTGCTATTGAAAATGGAATTTTCTTCCTGATTTCCTCCTCAGATTGTTCAGTACTAGTGTACATAAACATTACTGATTTTTGCGTGTTGATCTTATATCCTGCCACTTTGCTGAACTCATTTATTCAAGTAGCTTTGTTGTGGATACTTCAGGATTTTCTAAACACAGGATCATGTCATCTGCAAACAGTGAGAGTTTTACTTCCTCTTTTCCTATTTGGACACCTTTAATTTTTTTGTCTTGTCTACTTGCCCTAGCTAGAACTTCTGGTACAATGTTGAATAACAATGGTGACAGTGGGCATCCTTGTCTTGTTCCTGATCTTAGGAGGAAAGCTTTCAACCTTTCCCCATTGAGTATGATGTTGGCTGTGGGTTTTTCATATATGCCTTTTATCATATTGAGGAATTTTCCTTTTATTCCTATCTTTTGAAGTATTTTTATCAAAAAAGGATGTTGGATTTTGTCGAATGCCTTTTCTGCATCTATTGAGATGATCATGTGTTTTTTTTTCCTTCAACTTGTTAATGTGGTGTATTTCATTGATTGATTTTCTTATGTTGAACCAGCCTTGCATACCAGGAATAAATCCCACTTGGTCGTGATGTATAAGTCTTTTGATATGCTGTTGGATTCGATTTGCAAGTATTTTGTTGAGAATTTTTGCATCTATGTTCATGAGAGAGATTGGTCTGTAATTTTCTTTTCTTGTGGAATCTTTATCTGGCTTTGGTATTAGGGTGATGTTGGCTTCATAAAATGTGTTGGGTAATTTTCCCTCCTCTTCAATTTTTTGGAAGAGTTTAAACAGGATTGGTGTTAATTCTTTTAGAAATGCTTGGTAGAACTCACCTGTGAAGCCATCTGGTCCTGGACTTTTCTTTGCTGGGAGATTTTTGATGATGGATTCAATCTCCTTAATTGTGATTGGTTTGTTAAGTTCTTGTATTTCTTGTTGTGTCAGTGTAGGTTGGTTATGAGTTTCTAGAAATTTGTCCATTTCATCCAGGTTGTCTAGTTTGTTGGCATATAGTTTCTCATAATATCCTCTTATGATTCTTTTTATTTCTGTGAGGTCATTTGTAATTTGCCCCCTTTCATTTCTGATTGTATTTATTTGCATCTTCTTTCTTTTTTTCTTTGTTAGTCTAGCGAGGGGTTTGTCAATTTTATTGATCTTCTCAAAGAACCAGCTTTTGGTTTTGCTGATTTTCTCTATTGCTTTTTTGTTCTCATTTTCATTTGTTTCCGCTCTAATCTTTATTATTTCTTTCCTTCTTTTTGCTTTGGGATTGGTTTGCTGTTCTTTCTCTAGTTTCTCACGTTGTTCAGTTCAATCTTTGAGTTTAGCTCTTTCTTGTTTCTTAATATAGGCATTTAGGGCTATAAATTTCCCTCTCAAGACTGCCTTTGCTGTATCCCATAAGTTTTGATATGTTGTGTTCTCATTTTCATTTGTCTCAATATATTTACTGATTTCACTTGCAATTTTTTCTTTGACCCACTGAATATTTAGGAGTGTGTTGTTCAGTCTCCACACATTTGCAAATTTACTTTTTTTCCTGTCTGTTATTGATTTCTAGTTTCATTCCATTATGATCTGAGAAGGTGCTTTGTATAATTTCAATCTTTTTATATTTATTGAGAGCTGTATTGTGACCTAACATGTGGTCTATCCTGGAGAAAGATCCATGGGCACTTGAGAAGAATGTATAACCTGCTGAGTTTGGATGCAGCGTTCTGTATATGTCTGTTAGGTCTAACTTGTTTATCATATTGTTCAAGTTCTCTGTTTCCTTGTTGATCTTCTGTCTAGTTGTTCTATCTAATGATGTGAGAGGGGTGTTGAAGTCCCCGACGATTATTGTAGAAATGTCTATTTCTCCCTTCAGTTTTGCCAGAGTTTGTCTCATATATTTTGGGGCACCCTGGTTAGGTGCGTTGATATTTATGACTATTATATCTTCCTGGAGGATCGTCCCTTTTATTAATATATAATGGCCTTCCGCATCTCTTATCACTTTTTTGCATTTGAAGTCTGTTTTGTCTGATATTAGTATAGCTACCCCTGCTCTTTTCTGGTTACTATTTGCATGGAGTATCTTTTTCCAACCTTTTACTTTCAGCCGGCTTGTATCCTTGTGTCTGAGATGAGTTTCTTGTAAGCAGCATATGGATGGCTCATGTTTTTTTATCCATTCTGTCAGCCTGTATCTTTTGATTGCAGAGTTTAATCCATTCACATTCAATGATATTACTGAAAATGCACTATTTATTTCCTCCATTGTATTCTTTGGTTTTCATATGTCATATCTTGTTTTTGTCTCTCTTTTTACTCTTTTGGTTATCCTTTCTGCTTTTCTTTCTTCTATACTCTCCTCCAAGCCTCTCTCTCCTGTCTTTTTCTTTCAGGTTCTAAGGCTTCCTTTAATATTTCCTGCAAAGGTGGATTCTTTTTTGCAAACTCTCTTAGTTTCTGTTTGTTTGTGAATACTTTATATTCACCTTCATATTTGAAGGACAGTTTTGCTGGGTAAAGAATTCTCGGCTGGCAGTTTTTCTCTTTCAGTTTCCTAATTGTATCATACCACTGTCTTCTCGCCTCCATGGTTTCTGAAGAGAAATCTGCACAAAGTCTTACTGGATGTCCTTTGTACGTGATCGTTTGCTTCTCTCTTGCTGCTCTGGGCATTTTCTCTTTATCTTTTACATTTGACGTTCTGAATAATATGTGTCTTGGCGTAGATCTATTTGGATTTATTCTTATTGGGGTACGGTGTGCTTCTTGGATATGAAAGTTCATTTCTTTCGTGAGAGTTGGGAAATTTTCAGCTATTATTTCCTCAAATACTCTTTCTGCCCCTTTTCCTTTCTCTTCTCCTTCTGGAACTCCCATGACACATATGTTCTTGTGTTTTGTGTTGTCATTCAACTCTCTGAGCCCCTGCTCATTTTTTTCCATTCTTTTCTCTCTGTTCTTTTCTCTCTTCAATTTTAGCTGCTCTGTCTTCAGTATCACTTATTCTTTCTTCTATCATTTCGAGTCTGCTGTTGTATGCTTCAAATGTATTTTTGACTTCACCTATTGTGTCTTTCATTCCCATGAACTCCGTTACTTTTCTGTTCATGATTTCAAATTCTTCTTTACGTTTGCGCAATGACTTCTTGATGTCATTGATCTCTTTAACTATATTGTCTTTCATCTCATTAATTTGATTTTGGAAATGTGTGCTCATCTCACTGATTAGTTCTCTCAAATTCTGCATCTCTTCTGGGACTTTGCTGTATTCCTTTTCTTGGGCCATGTCTTCTATTTTCTTAGTATGGCCCGTAATTTTTTGTTGGTGCTTAGGCATCTGGTTAGTTTGTATTTTACTTAGATGCTCTATCTCTTTCTCTTTTATGGGGTTTTAGTGGCAGGAGGCTGTGAGTTACCACCGCTCTTTGATTTTTGGCTCAACCTTGATTGTTAGGATTGTTCTGCTGGTTGCTCAAAACTGGGCACTAGACCCAGTAATTGGTTGTAGAGTCGTTTCCTAGGGCCTGGGCAGGGAGGCTATAGAGGCCATGAAAAGACTCTCTTACTTATTAATTTTCTTATGTGTACTTCCTTGGTCTGCCAGGAGATGGTGCTTGTTGGCTGCTCTCAATTCAATGCCTGGTCGGAGCGTATTTGTTGTGACACAGGCCAGATCAATGTGCTAGAGCTTCCTGTCTGGGGGTTAGGAGCCCTGTGATTCAAACTTTCTGAGACAGTTCTCCAGACTTCTCTCGTAGTGCCCCCCTTTTCCCAGCTAGGAAATATTTCCACTCCCTTCTGAATCCTCAACAATCAGTCCCTGTTAGTAGAGGATGAGATTGGGAGGTTTATATATCTTTAGCCCCTTGCAGGCTCCAAGGCAAACAATGGCGCAGCCCCACCCAGCCTGGAAGGGCTCTCGGGACAGGGCAGACCAAACCTGGGAGTCCAAAGCAGGGTCAGCCCCAGGCTCTCTCTCCCCTCTCCCGTGGTGTCCTCAACAATTATTCCAGGCTAGAAGAGAGGTTGTGAGGATCGGATTTCTCCAGTCCTTTCCGGGCTCCCAGGGCAAACCGCCGTGTGGAAGGGTCCGTGGGGCTCTGCACCCCAAATTTCAGGTCAGAACCTGAATCAGCCTAAGGCTGTGTCCCTCTCTCTCCCCTTTCCAGGAGTGGCAGATCCCTGAAGCCCCCTTTGTCTGATCGCAGGCCCAGGGGCCCGAGAAGGCAGCAGCAGAAGCTGCTAGTTGCAACTCACAGTTCTGTAGTCGCGATTTCCCTCTTTGTCCCTCTCTCCTCTGGGTGGTGTGCAGCCTTCACCTGCTGACCTAAACCCTAGAAGATCTTTTTCGGGGCTATTTCAGCTTGTCCTCTAGCTATTTTTCTGGAGAAGAGATTCCCGCGTCTTACTAGTCCGCCATCTTCCCGGAAGTCCAGCCAAATCAATTTTATTAAAAATTTTATTAATAAAGCATACAGTTCATCCAAAATGTACAATCAGTGGTATTTGGTATAATCACATAGTTGTTCATTCATCACTTCAATATTAGAGCATTTTCAATATTTCACGGTAAAAAATGCACAAACAAGCAAACAAGAAAATTCTTCACCTCTCAATCTCTCTGTTTCCCCTGCTGTATATAGCTGTTATTTCTGGCTATTCTTGCACAATTATTTGTTTTTAAGCAGTTTTATTGTGATATATTTCACATACCATACTATCTATCCGAAGTATATACACAATGGCTTTTAGTATAATCACAATGTTGTGCAGTCATCACCACAAAAGATTTTAGAACAATTTCATAACTCCAAACAAAAACCCCACACCCCTTAGCAGTCACCTCTCAATCCCTCTATCCTTCCCAGCCTTACACAACCATTAATCTAATTTCATCTTTTTAAATTGACTTATATTTACATTTTACATAAATGGAATCATACAATATATAGTACTTTGTGTCTGGTTTATTTCACTTAGCATGTTCTTTTTTTTCCTGATATTAACATCTTGGTAGTTCTAGCATATATTAGTTCAGTTTGCCTTATATATGCAATTTTACCTGTATTCATATATCACATGCAATATTACTAGGCTATACATTCCCATGTTACAATTTTTAGTTTTCCTTTTAGTAATATACATGACCTTCGACTTTCCCTTTAAACCACTGTCATACCCATATAATAGTAGTTAGTTACAAACATTATGTTGTGCTTTCACCTTTTATATTAATTTCCAAAGATTAAGACACATCCTTTTTATCAATTCTGCATAATATTATATCTCAGCTTTCCATTCTCTACCCTCATTTTCTGGTGACCCATATTCAAGTTAGTAACTTCATGAGATTGCACAATAGATTTAGTTCATAGCAGTGCAATCATACTGTATTTGTCCTTTTGTGCCTGACTTGCTTCACTCAACATAATGTCCTCCAGGTTCATCCATGTTGTCATATGCTTTCCGACTTTATTTCTTCTTACAGCCGCATAATATTCCATCATGTGCATACACCACAGTTTGTTTATCCATTCATCTATTGATGGACACCTGGGTTGTTTCCATCTTTTGGCAATTGTGAATAATGCCGCTATGAACATTGGTGTGCAGATGTCCGTTCATGTCACTGCTTTCAATTCTTCTGGGTATATACCCAGTAGTGGTATTGCAGGGTCACGTGGCAAGTCTATATTCAACTTCCCTAGGAGCTGCCAACCAGTCCTCCACAGTGGCTGTACCATTCTACATTCCCACCAACAGTGAATAAGTGTTCCTGTCTCTCCACATCTTCGCCAACATTTGTAGTTCTCTGTCTTTTTAAAAGTGGCCATTCTGATAGGTGTGAAATAATATCTCATTGTAGCTTTGGTTTGCATTCCTCTAATCGCTAGTGATTTTGAACATTCTTCCATTTTTTTTTTTTTTTAAGATTTAAAGTTTTATTTCTCTTTAAAAGGCAGTTTCAAAATTTCACACAATTTTTCACCTACACATAAGCAAACCATAGAATGTGACCAAAAAATCAGTGATGAAAGAGCCAAAGACTGGAATGAATGAGGATTATTCCCAGCTCATCGCAAGCCTCTCACAACCTTGTCAGCAGCAGAACCGGAAGGAGCAGCAATGTACGCCACACCACTCTTTTTAGCTCTGTCTACATTATCCCTGAAAGGAAAAAAGGCATCACAGCTGATAGAAACGTCACTAAGTTTGCCAACCAATTCCTTTTTCTCTGCCTCAGTTAATAACTCAGGAACTTCCTCAAAAAGTGCCTTCCACTTTATCAAATCTTCATCTTCGCCTATGGTTCCAGTAACATATTGATTGATTGCGTTGGATATTTCTGCTCTCTTCACTCCTGCTTTAAACTTCATTGAAAGTACCCGTGGATGATGTCTAAGCCACCAATAGTTGGCCTTATCCCCTGCCAGGCATGTACAGTGTATCTGAGACTGCTGCCCTGCTCCAATGCCAATAACCTGACCATTCTTGGCATAGCCACTGAATTACACTGGGTGTACTTGACAGCAATGGTGGCCATGATGAGGTCTTGGACAGCAGACTCAGGCAAATCTTTATTCTTGGTAACAACACTGCTAAATAATGACCGGTCAATGACACTATTATTTCTCTTCTGGCTTAAACAAATCACCAAAGAGAGTTTGAACTTCATTTTCATCTGGTTTGTAAGACTGGTCCATCTGGAGAACACAATAGTTCCCATTTTTCTTTTTAGAAAGGATTTTCAAGGTTTCTTCTTCATATCCTGGGGCAACAATACCATCAGATACCTCTTTGGAGATAATTTTGGCAGTAGGGACATCACAAACATCAGATAATGCAATAAAATCCCCAATGAAGACATCCTATCAGTCTCTCTTGCTCTTGCATATGCATTTGATATGGATGTGAGGGTTTTATAGAGACCTTGGACCATGCAGACTTTGGCCTCATCTTCACTGAGTGGAATTCCAACAGCAGTGCCTGCTGGGCTGACATGTTTGAAAAAGGCAGCAGCTGGCATGCCTAAAGCTTCTGTGAGTTCCTTTACCAACCGCCAGGCATTCAAAGAATCACACAAGTTTATAAATCCAGGGGCTCCATTTAGAGCTGTGACAGGAAGCTTGGGCTGCAGGCTGTATACCTGGGCAGGAGTTTGATGAGGGTTCATTCTATATACCTCAAGGACATCTGAGATATTCCTTTACTGTACTGTTTCCTGAAGTAATCTGAAATTGCTTCATCATATTGTGTAGTGTGGGTGAAAGCCTTCAAGGCCAACTGGCACCTTGTCTCCAAGGAGGACTCTTTACTGTCAGAACTCTGCATCTCTGTGGACACCACAGCATAGTCCTCTGGGTCACACACTACTGTCACTCGGCTGTGGTTTTTGGCTGCTGCCCTCAGTAAGGTCACTCCACCAATATCAGTTTGCTCAACAGCTTCCTCAACAGTTATATCTGGAGAAGCCACAGTCTTCACAAATGGATACCGATTGCAAACAACAACTCTTATAAGATTGAAATCAAGCCTGGCCATGTCAGCATTATCTTCTGGGATACTACGAGCCAAGATTCCAGCATGAACTGCAGAATGCAAGGTTTTTACATGCCCCTCCTAACATTTCAGGAAATCCTGTTGGAGCTTTTGCAGTCCCTCCAGAAGTGACCAAATTCAAACAAACAGAAGTTAAATTTTTGGCAAATTCCACAAGGCCGATTTTGTTTGAGACACTAAATAGGGCAAGCTGGCCGGGCACCATGGCTGCAGGCGGCAGGGTCTGGGGAGCTGAGTGGAGACAGCCTCGTGCGGAAGGAGTCCATGTGTTTTTTTGTTTTTGTTTTGCCATTTGTATTTCTTCTTTGGACAAATGTCTATTCAAGTCTTTTGCCCATTTTTATTTTTAGACAAGGGAGTAAAGAGTTTATTAAGAAACAAGAAAACTAGAAAAGTATACAATCCAAGACACAGATTGTGTCTTTTACCCATTTTTTAATCGGGTTGTTGTCTTTTTACTGTTGAGTTGTAGCATCTCTTTAAATATCCTGGATATTAACCCTTATCAGATATGTGATTTCCCAATATTTTCTCCCATTGAGTTGGCTGCCTTTTTGCCCTTTTGACAAGGTCCTTTGAGGTGCAAAAGTATTTAATTTTGAGGAGGTCCCATTTATTTTTGCTTTTTTTGCTCATGCTTTGGGTGTAAGGTCCAAGAAACCTCCACCTACCACAATATCTTTATATTTTCTTCTAGTAGTTTTATGGTCCTGGCCTTTATATTTAGGTCTTTCGTCCATTTTGAGTTGATTCTTGTATAGGGAATGTGATAGGAATCCTCTTTCATTCTTTTGGTTATGGATATCCAGTTCTCCCAGCACCATTTTTTGAAGGGACTGTTTTGTCCCATTAACATGGCTTTGGTAGGTTTTCAAAAACCAGTTGGCTATAGAAGTGGGGTTTATTTATGGACCTTCAATTCTATTCCACTGATTGATATGTCTTTCTTTATACCACTACCATGCTGTTTTGACCACTGTAGCTTTGTAATAAGTTTCAAGGTCAGGCAGTGAAATTCCTCCCACATTCCTCTTCTTTTTAGAATGCTTTTGGCTATGTGGTAATTGCCTTTTCCATTTCTGTAAAGTAAACTGTTGGAGTTTTGATTGGTATTGCATTGAATCTTAAATCAGTTTGGGTAGGAATGACACCTTCACAATATTTAGCCTACCAATCCATGAACATGGAATGTCTTTCCATTTGTTTAGGTCTTTTAAAATTTCTTTTAGTATTGTTTCATAGTTTTCACATATAGGTCCTGTACTTCTTTGGTTAAATTGATTCCTAGGCATTTGAGTCTTTTTGTTGACGTTGTAAGTGGAATTTTTCCCCTGATTTTCTCCTCAGATTGTTCGACACTAGTATACAGAAACATTGCTGAGTTTTGCATGTTCATCTTGTATCCTGCCACTTTGCTGAACTCATTTATTAGCTCAAGTAACTTTGTTGTAGACATTTTAGAATTTTCTAAATATAAGATCATGTCATCCATGAAAGGTGAGAGTTTTACTTCATCTTTTCCTATTTGGATGCCTTTTACTTATATTTTCTTGTCTAATTACTCTAGCTAGAACTTCTGGGCCAATTGAATAACAATGGTGACAGTGGTCATCCTTGCCTTGTTCCTGATCTTAGAGGAAAAGCTTTCAACCTCTCCCCATTGAGTATGATGTTGAGTATGATGTTACCATATTGAGGAATTTGCCTTCTATACCTATCTTTTGAAGTATTTTTATCAAGAAAAGAGGCTGACATGCTTAATTGCATTTTCATTCTCCATGCAGATGTTTTAGGATCTTGGAATTAGGTCCTTTAAAAAAAAATCACTTGACTGTAGATGTGAGGATCTATTTCTGAGTTCTCAATTTGATTCCATTGGCCAATCTGTCTATCTTTATGCCAGTACCATGCTGTTTTTACCACTGTAGCTGTTTTAATACACTGTAGTGTATTAGTCAGGGTTCTGCCTAACCATACTAAGTAATATGCTTTAAAGTCAGGAACTGAGAGTTCTCCAACTTCATTGTTCCTTTTAAGAGATTTTTTGGCTATTTGGGGCTCCTTACTCTTCCAAATAAACTTGATAAATGATTTTTCCATTTCTAAAAAAAAAAAAAGAAAAGAAAAGATGTTCAACTTTGTCAAATGACTTCTGCATCGATCAAGATGATCATGTGGGTTTTTTCCCTTCAATTTGCTAATGTGGTGTGTTACCTTAATTGATTTTCTTATGTTGAACCACCCTTGGATACCAGGAATAAATCACACTTGGTCGTGATGTATAAGTCTTTTGATATGCTGTTGGATTCTATTTGCTAGTATTTTATTGAGAATTTTTTTTATTGGATACATATAGTTTTTTTAAAAGCATATAATATATTACAAAATATATTTGGTTCATAGTAGCACAGTCATACAGTATTTGTTCTTTTGTGCCTGGCTTGCTTTGCTTTTTGAGAATTTTTGCATCTATATTCATTAGAGAACATAGTTCTGTAATTTTCTTTTCTTGTAGTATCTTCATCTGGCTTTGGTATTAGGGTGATGTTGGCTTCATAAAATGTGTTTGGTAATTTTCCCTCCTTTTCAGTTTTTTGGAAGAGTTTAAACAAGATTGCT
Source organism: Tolypeutes matacus (assembly GCA_026826555.1). Lineage (NCBI taxonomy): Eukaryota > Metazoa > Chordata > Mammalia > Cingulata > Chlamyphoridae > Tolypeutes > Tolypeutes matacus. The sequence continues at coordinate 19,435,718 of JAKSZT010054304.1, forward strand.
GTTAATTCTTCTTGAAATGTTTGTAGAATTCACCAATGAAGCCATCTGGTCCTGGACCTTTCTTTGTTGGGAGATTTTTTTTTTTTTTTTTTTCATTTTACCGGGAGGTCCCGGGGATCGAACCCAGGTCCCTCCATATGGCAGACGGATGCCCAACCATTTGAGCCACATCCGCCCCCCATTTGGGAGATTTTTGATGACAGAATCAATCTCTTTAAATGTAATTGGTTTTTGAAGTTCTTGTATTTCTTGTAGTGTCAGTATAAGTTGTTTTAATATTTTTAGGAATTTGCCCATTTCATCTACATTGTCTAGTTTGTTGGCATATGGTTTCTCATAATATCCTCTTATGATCCTTTTTATTTCTGTGAGGTCAGTCCTAACTTCCCCCTTTTCATTTCTGATTTTATTTATTTGCACCCTCTTTTTTTCTTTGTTAGTCTAGCTAAGGGTTTGTCAATTTTATTGATCTTCTCAAAGAACCAGCTTTTGGTTTCGTTGATTTTCTCTATTTTTTTAAAATTGGTCTCAATTTCATTTATTTCTGCTCTAATCTATATTATGTATTTCCTCCTGCTTGCTTTGGGAATGGTTTGCTATTCTTTTTCTAGTTTCACCAGTTGTTCAATTAGATCTTTATTTTTGCTCTTCTTTTTTATTATAGGAGTTTAGGGCTATAAATTTCCCTCTCAACACTGCCTTCGCTGTATCCCTTAAGTTTTTTTTTTTTTTTTTTTTTTTTAAAGTATTTTATTTTACCTTCACTTATTTTTTTTTTTTTTAATTTATTTATTCATTTATCCCCCCCCCTTGCTGCTTGTGCTCGCTGGGTCAGCCAACCACGTCGTGCGGGCGGGCCTGCCTTCACCAGGAGGCCCTGGGAACCGAACCCGGGGCCTCCCATATGGTAAACGGGAGCCCTACTGATTGAGCCACAGCCGCTTCCCTATCCCTTAAGTTTTGATAAGCTGTCTTCTCATTTTCATTTGTCTCAATATATTTAGTAATTTCACCTACAATTTCATCTTTGACCCACTGATTATTTAGGAATATGTTGTTCAGCCTCCACACATTTGTGATTTTACCTCTTTGCTTTCTATTGACTTCCAGTTTCATTCCATTATGATCTGAGAAAGTGCTTTGTATAATTTCAATCTTTTTATATATATTGAGACCTGCCTTGTGACCTAATATGTGGTCTGTCCTAGAGAAAGATCCATGAACACTTGAGTAAAATGTATAACCCACTGAGATTGGGTGCAATTCTGTATATATGCCTGTTAGGTCTAGCTCATTTATCTTATTGTTCAAATTCTCTGTTTCCTTGTTGATCTTCTCCGTAGTTATTCTATCTAATGATGTCAGTGGTATGTTGAACTCTCCAACTATTATTGTAGAGATGTCTATTTCTCCCTTCAGTTTTGTCAGAGTTTGCCTCATGTATTTTGGGGCACCCTGGTTAGGTGCATAGATATTTATGACTGTTATTTTTTTCTGGTGGATTATCCCTTTTATTAATATATAATGGCCTTCTGTATCTCTTATAACTTTTTTGCATTTAAAATCTGTTTTATCTGATATTAGTATAGCTATCCTTGCTATTTTTTTGGTTATTGTTTGCCTGGAGTATCCTTTTCCAACCTTTCACTTTCAGCTGATTTGTATCCCTGGGTCTCAGGTGAGTCTCTTGTAGGCAGTATATGGATGGCTCGTGTTTTCTTATCCATTCTGTCAACCTATATCTTTTTTTTTTTTTTTTTTTTTT
>JAKSZT010054304.1:19437492-19689267 GCA_026826555.1 Tolypeutes matacus
AAAATATTACACGGAACCCACTGGGATTCCCATGTTGCCCACCTCCCACACCTCCCACCACATCCCACACAAACATCTCCCACAAGTGTGGCCCACCAACCTCAATGAACTTACACATCCTGGAGCCCCGCCACCAACCATAGACCACAGTTCACACTGTAGACCACACTCTCTCCCACTCAGTTCTGAGTGGTGTGTGCTGATTTAAAATGGCCTACATCCATTGCCACAACAGTACTCAGGACAACCTCCAACTCCCAAAGAAGCCCCTGTATTTCAACTGCTCATCCCCTCCCTACCCAAAAACTGTCAAGTGGCCACTGGCTCCACCTCATTGTTATAACTATGGACTAGAGTGGACTTGATGGTATTCTCTTGCTCACATATGGTGATTCTTGCAATGCAAGAAATTATAACCTATATCTTTTGATTGGGGAAGTTAATTCATTCACATTCAATGACATTACTGTAAATGCATTATTTACTTCCACCATTTTATTCCTTGGTCTTCATATGTCAAGTCTTATTTTCACCTGTCTTTTTACTCTTTTGGTTATCCTTTCTGCTCTTTTTGCTTTCTACACTCTCCTCCAAGCCTCTCTCTCCTGTCTTTTTCTTTTGGGCTGTAAGGCTTCCTTTAATATTTCCTGCAAAGGTGGTTTCTTTTATGAACTTCCTTAGTTTCTGTTCATTTGTGCATATTTTAAACTCACCTTCATATTTAAAGAACAATTTTGCCGGATAAAGAATTCTCAGCTGGCAGTTTTTCTCTTTCAGTATTCTAATTGTATCATACCACTGTCTTCTCACCTCCATGGTTTCTGATGAGATATCTGCATTAAGTCTTACTCTGGGCATCCCTTGTATGTGATGGTTTGCTCCCTTGCTTCTCTCAGAATTTTCTCTTTATCTTTGACATTTGACATTCTGGGTAGTATGTGTCTTGGACTAGGTCTATTCGGATTTATTCTGATTGGGGAATACTGTACTTCTTGGAATGTAAATTCACTTCTTTCATGAGCGTTGAGAAATTTTCATCCATTATTTCCTCAAATACTCTTTATGTTCCTTTTCCCTTCTCTTCTCCTTTTAGAACTCCCATGACATGTATGTTGTTATGTTTCATGTTATCATTCATCTCCCTAAGTCCCTGCTCAATTTTTTTCTACTCTTTTTCTCTCTGTTCTTTTCTCTCCTCAAGTTCAGCTATTCTGTTTTCTGTATCACTTATTCTTTCTTCTATCATTTTGACTCTGCTGTTGTATGCCTTTAATGTGTTTTTTATCTTACCTATCATGTTCTTCATTCCCATGAATTGTTACTTTTCTACTCATGTTTTCAAATTCATCTTTATGTTTGCTCAGTGTCTTCTTGATGTCCTTTATCTCTTTAGTTATATTGTCTTTCAGCTCATTAATTTGATTTTGGAAATTTGTGTGCATCTCAGTGATTAGTTGCCTCAAATCCTGTGTCTCTTCTGGGGCTTTGATATATTCCTTTTCTTGGGCCATGTCTTCCATTTTCTTAGTATGGCTTGTAATTTTTTGCCGATGTCAAGGTATGTGGTTGGGATGGTGAGTTAACTCAGATGCTCAATTAATCTCTTTTTCATAGGGATTTTGTAGCAGGAGGCTGTGTGTTACTGCTGTTCTTTGCTTCTTGGTTTAACCTGATGTGAGTCTTTAGGATTGTCCCTCTTAGTTGCTCAAATCTGGGCCCTGGGCCCAGTAATGGGTTGCAGACCCACATCCAAGGGCCTTGGAGAGGGAGAATGTAAAGCCTGGAAAAAACCTCTCTTATTTTACTTTTTTTTTTTTTTAAGATTTTATTTATCTATTTCTCCCTACCCCCTCATTGTTTGCATTTCCTGTGTCTGTTTGTTGTGTGCTGGTCTTCTTTTTACTAGGAGGCACTGGGAACCAAACCTGGGACCTCCCATGTGGGAAGTAGGTACCTAATTGCTTGAACCACCTCTGCTCCCTGCTTTGTTGTGACTCTCATTATGTTTTCCTCTGTGTGTGTCTTGTTGTATCATCTTGTTGTGTCAGCTCACCACACCAGCCTATTGCATCAACTCACTATCTTGCTAGTCTTCTTTAGAAGGCACCGGGAACCAAACCCGAACCTCCCATGTGGTAGGTGGGAGCTCAATTGCTTGAGCCACTTCTGCTTCCCATCTCTTACTTATTTACTTTTAATTTCCTTGTGTGCACTTCCTTGTTACACCAGCAGATGATGCTCTTTGGCAGCCCTCTCAGTTCAAAGCTTGGTTTGAGTGTGTTTGCTGCAACACAGACAGGATCAATGTGTTAGAGGATCCTGCCTAGAGACTAAGAGCCTGGGAATTCAAACTTCCTCAGAGGCAGTCCTCCAACCTTTGCTAGCAGCCAACCTCCCTTTTCCCGGGTAGGGAATAATTCCACTCCCCTCTGCATCTCTAACAACCAGTCCCGGTCAGTAGAGAGGGAGATTGAGAGGGACAGATCTCTTTAGTCCTTTGCTGGCTCCCAAGGCAAACAATGATGCAGCCCCACTGGACCTGGAAGGGCTGGTAGGACACAGCAGACCAAATCTGTGGGTCAAAAGCTGAGTCAGACTTAGCCTTTGTCCCTCTACTACCCTTTCCTGGAAAGGCAGATCCCTGGGGCCACCTTTGCCTTTAGCTGCTGGCCCTGAGGCCTGAGGATTCAAAAGTGTCTATAGGTTGGGGAAGAATGCCAGCAGTTGCAACTGCTGCTTTTAACTCACAGTTTTGCTGTCACAATTCTTTTCCTTTGTCCCTCTCTCTTCTGGATGGTGTCCAGACTTCCCCTGGTGTCCTAAACCCTAGAAGTTTTTTTTCCAGGCCGTTTCTGCCTGTGTTCTAGCTATTTTTCTGGGAGAGAGGAGAGTCCTGTGTCTTTCTAGTCCACCATCTTCCCAGAAGTCAACCTCATTTTCTTTTATTCAAGCAACTGTAATCTGTTGAGGTTATTTTTCAAGTGCTGCATGGACCCTCCCTGTGATGAACAGAGATGTGCCACCCAAATCCCCTTTCAAAGAAGGATCTGTTGTGCCATTTGTTGGGAGTGTGGTCAGTGGACAGCCTTCAGCTGTCAGTCCCTCCTGGATTGCTTCAACTGTAGAAAGCCACCTCGTCCCTGGTCATGTCCTGGGAGGGGGGCATGGCACACATCCAAAAACTGAGTCTGGGTGTAAAGACTCTGCCTTTTCAGTGCTCAGCAGCACAGCTCTGATGGGCCTTTGGAACAGCAGAGCTGCCCCTTGGGGCTGGCTGAAGCTGTAGATCTGTATCATAGCTGGATTTTTCCCTCTCCCCCATCCTGCTTCCTTTTATTTCCTTCCACAAGTGTTCATACAAAGGGCACTACCTAGCAAATATCCTGCCCACTCAGTTTTGTCTCAGAGGCTACTTATTGGGGAACCCAACCTGTCACACATTCTGAGATTAGTGTAGTCTAGAAATGGAATAAATAAGAATACTTGTTTATTGAGCACTTAACGTGTGCTAGGCACCATGTTAAGCACTATACATACAGTATCTCATTTAATCATAACCATCTTTTGATGTAGGTACAATTATTATCTATTATTACAGATATGGAAATGAAAACCCAGAACTATATTGTCAGCTACTGGTAAGAGTTAGGATTTGAACTCAGTTTGGACCAGAACTTTCATTTTTAACCACCATACTACTTTTTATTTCATCATAATATCCACTTCTTAGGGAATGAAAATTATATTGAACCATATCTTATAAATCATAAACCTTGGTATAAGTTGAGGAAGGTATTGCGTGGCTCATAGATCACTTGATTAACTGATGAAATTTACACCTCTCTATAGAGATAAAGCCTGGCAGTAATGTTTAGAACCCTATTAGGGAAGATACTTTTCTGAAAAAACATAAAAGGCCTAGTGCATTTCTGATTTCCTAACTTGAATAAAGGCTGGACTATATAATATTTGAAGTTCCCATTAATGCTGGCTCTATAAAATTATCAAAGGTTATAATATCTGAAAATACTCTAAAGTCCCAAATATTTTGCTTGTTGTCTCCTCTGAAAGAGTCTTTATCTTTTATAGTCCATAATCCATCCATAGTTCAATAGATGACTCAAGCTGTGTTTGAGTGATGTAATACTTGCTGCTTGAAATATGACGTTGTAGTGGGCAGATTCCAGTAAAATCTTTTCCTTTGGAAATAGTCCAAAAAATTAGGTTTTCTGTTGTTAACTGGCAGGTTCCAAAGACCAACAACTTGCTCCTCTGAAATGCTTCTGTTGGCCTTGAATAAGCAGCTGCTTAAGCCCAGTGAGGGAATGAAGTGCATTTGCATTCAGGAAATACTGCCAACTTCACATCTCTGACTTTGCCTCTAAGATTTCATTGTTATTGAATCAGCAGTTCTACTTCGTGAAGCATCTACTTATTCCAAAAGTGGCCCTTTGACCTTTGCACAACACAGTTTTCCTGAGGAGATCAACATATATTTGCTAGTTGCATTGTAGTTTAAGCTCAGGTTTAGTTCTAGACAACTAGTCTTTTGCCATTATATAAATCTATCTGGTTCTTCTTGAAAAGGGACCCAGAATCATCAAAATTTACAGCATTTTCAATACGGCCTTAAATCTTTCACAAAGTGGCCAGGGAAGACCGTAAATATATTTGTGCAAGCTAAAAATGAGCTTTTATATGAAATCAATAAAATCTAAATAATTCAAACAAGAGGGGTGAATGGATAAGGCTAATTAATGTAACTCTCATAGCTATAGCTCTCTCCCATAATTAGAAAGTTATTTTAATAATGCTTTTTTTCTAAGATTTTTAAAATCTTATTTATCACACACCCCCCATTGTTTTTGCTCTGTGTCCATTCACTGTGCGCTCTCTGTGTCTACTTGTCTTCTCTTCTTATCTTCTTTTTAGGAGGCATCGGGAACTGATCCTGTGACCTCAGATGTCGGAGAGAAGCACTCAATCACTTGAGCTACCTCGCTACCTGGTTTGTTGGGTCTTTCATTGTCTCCTCTTTGTCTCTTTTTGTTACACCAGCTTACCATGCAGGCCAGCTCACTTTTACCAGGAGACCCCAGGAAATGAATCCGGGACATCCCATATGGTAGACGGGAGCCCAATTGCTTGAGCCACATCCGCTTCCCAGTGCTCTTTTATTTGTTTCAAGTCTTAAACATAAACCTGTGATTTTAAGCAAAGAATACAGGGAACCAAAAAAAACTTACAGCACAATTTCGTGTTTTCTTCAAAGTATCATCTCTGCTCAAAACAACACAAACAGTGCAATGAAGTTGAAATACAAAGAGTACAAAATAGAAATGAATAAAGCCGAAGAGCAAGTTAAACAGGAAAAGAAAAGTTTGGAAGTAAGGTGCTGAGTTAATCCAGTACGTTCCTCAGACAGTATGAGGTCATGCTTCAGATAACAAAATACTTCTAGTGCCTTTCATCTGAGGTTCTCAAAGTGCTTTGCTGACCTTATCTAATAGCAAATATTATTATCCCTATTTTATAGGTGGAGAACTAAGATACTAAGAGATCAAATAGCTTGCTTAAGCTTGTTAGATGAGTTAATCATGGAACTAGAAATTTATTTCAGGAATCGAATCTACTTTTGTTTGAATCACTAGGTCCCCTTTCCAAATACCAAAAGACATTTACTGGTGTAAATTTTTACTAAAAGTACTTTTTAAATGTATAGTGTCTTCTGTAAATAATTAAATGAAAATACTTTTGTTGTAATCTGTAGTTGCTTTTCATGGGATAAATTTAAGAGGTGATTTAAAAATAAACTCTCCAAGGGTCAAGAAGATATCCCATTAGATTTAGGTTATTTAGTAAAACCCATTTTAGGTATCTAATAGAAAACCACATTGAAATTATGTTAGTGTCCAATATTCTAATGGTTACGTGCAAGTGTGTTATAGGGTATTTTGGGACGGTGGGGAGATGAGCAGCAGAGGTCTAAGAATAACATATTCTATACTGTCTATCTCCACCCATCTCAGAATTGACCCTGCAAATGCTTGAATTCAAAGACTTTCTGTAATCCTTATGGGAACATATTTCTGGGGAGATGGAGGAGAGGGAAGTTTTGGTTCTTGTCTTTTCAAGAATGCTACCCTCTTTAACTTTGTTTTAATCTCCAAGCTCCTATAAATCTTATTTTAGTCTGCTTCCTACACACAAACCAAGTTTCAGTGTCAGTTAAATTAATACTTTGGACAAAAAAGCACAAATATTGCTTATATTCTACTAATAGCAAATACTTGTGTTGAAAGTAAAGTGCAATCACAAGATAAAAATAAAGGTTTGTAATATTGACTGCATGTAAATTCCAACAACATTTCAAAATGGAGATTAATAAATTTCTCCTTCATTTTGGCCTGAGCTTAATATTAAGGTTACAGTCAGGAAGACAAATTAATTCAGGACAGAGATACACATATAAACAACCAAAGAAATACACGGCTTTTCCTTACTACCTCTATGAGCTGGTGAAGAGGTGGCTGGATTTTTTTGGGAAAAAGAGAGAGATCATGAACACAGCAAGAAGTACTATGTTTCATATAATGGCTCATATCTTGTGTGCAACCAAAGCACGAAAATGCACGTCCAAGCCTCTTTTCTAATGAGTATCTAACTGCTGTGGTCAGCCATGTAGTATAGTGGAAGAGACAGAATCTCTAGAGTCAGAAGATGGAATTTAAGTTCTAGCTCTGCTGCTCTCCACCTTGTGACCATGAGCAAGCCACTTCTCCCTTCCAGGCTTCTGCTTCCTCATCTGGGAAAGACTGATGATGATAAGACATCACAAGTTATGGGGAGAATTAAACAAGACACTGTGGGCAAATGTTTAGAGATTATAGGAGTATTAGTTATATATGTTAAGTAAATATATATTAGTTATATAAACATACATATATTATTAATTATAATACAACCATTTATATATGTAAAATAATTTAGATTAGAAAGTAAACATCTGTTTAATAAATTACCGGCATATGTGTTAGAGTAGTACGTTTGCTTTGCATAAGTTTTTTCATTCTTGCTCTGGTTTGTGCATAATATGTCTGTAATCCCTTATATTTCCAAAACCAGCTGCCTCTGCACTTATTTCTTACTCTCATTTTTATCTGTAGGTTTTTCAGCTGTTTTGCCCCATTATAATATTTGTGGGCCTTCTTTTGATGCAGTAGGATTTGTAACCAAATACTTGAACGTTCTCATTCCTTGTTCAGCAGGTGGGGAGCATCCAGTCCCAGGATTCCAGGAGTGTTTTTAGTGGCTGAGAAGCCTCACTAAAACCTGTGGGTCTTCTTGCAGGCTGGGCACCCAGCTGCTTTTTCTATTTTTGCAAGGGCTTCAGAAAATCTTTCAACAGTTTAAAAGTTTCCACCGCCTGTAAATAGGGTGGTTTACCCCTTGCAAAATATAACCCAGTGTGGTTACATATAACCTCAGTTTGACTTACAGCCTTCTGATTTTTTTAAATTGCAGCTGCCTTGCTATAAGATATTCCATTGCATATTTCATGTGTATTATTAGTCCATTAATCAGGGTCAAAACAGAGAGAAGCTTCTCTTTAAGAGAGTCCTAAGAAAAAGGGTTTGCCTTTGTATCGTTAAGTGCATTAGCTTGTCTGTTACTTAAGGTATTTAAAGAGAATCCCAGTAGAGAAAATACTGAAGAAAAAAAGGCAGTTGACATTAAAAGAAACTAATCTTGAAGGTTAATGGAGATTAAATGTAGGAAAATATAAAAAGTATAAAAAGCTCAAAAACATTTCAAACTTACACATTTCAAAAGTACCCTACTATTCAACTCAAATTGGGGAAATAATAAATACATTATTTAGATTTAAATATATCGGTTGTCTCATTTGCAAATCTTGAGGAATCCTAAACAAGATGGAAACAAATCATAGCAATATAATGATCAAAAGTTAGCCTCAAGTTTGCGCTAAATCCTGGTTTGCTTTTTTTAACAAATAAATTTTATTGATACATATTAATAAAGCATAAATCCATCCCAAGTGTACAATCAATAATATTTGGTATACTCACATTTGTGCATTCATCATTTCAATCATTTCTGAGCATTTTCATTATTCCAGTAATAATAATAATAATAAACAAAAACCAAACAAACAAAATTCAACACTTCTCAATCTCTTTGCTTCCCCTTTTGCACAAAGCTGCTATTCTGTTTCCTTCTCTCTAATATATATGTATTTATATTTTATAAAACAGTCTTTTTTTTTTCTTTTTTTTACCGGGAGGTCCAGGGGATCGAACCCGGGTCCCTCCATATGGGAGACAGACGCCCAACCAGTCGAGCCACATCCGACCCCTATAAAACAGTCTTACACATGCAATATCACCCATATTCATATTTTACATCAGGTTTCACTATGCTATACATTCCCATGTTACATTTTTTAGCTTTCCTTCTAGTAATATATATGTCCTAAGACTTTCTGTTTCGACTAGATGTCATACCCATATTATAGCTCTCCTAGTCACAAACACCATAATGTACTCTCACCATTTCCATTCATTTCCAAAGATTTACAAAAACCTTTTAACCAATTCTGCACATATTAACCCTCAGCCTTCCATTCTCTCTTTTTTTTTTTTTTTTTAAAGATTTTTATTTATTTATTCATTTATCCCCCCCTTGCTGCCTGTGCTCGCTGGGTCAGCTAACCATGCCATGCGGGCGGGCCTGCCTTCACCAGGAGGCCCCGGGAACCGAACCCGGGGCCTCCCATATGGTAAACGGGAGCCCCACTGATTGAGCCACAGCCACTTCCCCAGCCTTCCATTCTCCACCCTCATTCTATTTTCTGGTGAGCTGTATTCTAATTATTAATTCCATAAGTTTACATAATATATTAAATTCATAGGAGTGCAATCATACAGTATTTGTCCTTTTGTGCCTGACTTGCTTCACCCAACATAATGTCCTCGAGGTTCACCCATGTTGTCATATGCTTCACAACTTCATTTCTTCTTACCGCTGCATAATATTCCATCATGTGTATACACCACAATTCATTTATCCATTCATCGGTTGATAGATACCTCGGTTATTTCCAACTTTTGGCAAAAATGAATAACACTGCTGTGCACATCAGTGTGCAGATGTCTGTTCATGCTACTGCTCTCAGTTGTTTTGGGTATATACATAGTAATGGTATTGCCAGGTCACATGGCAAGTCTATATTCAACTTCCTCAGGAACTGCCAAACAGTCCTCCACATTGGCTGCACCATTCCACATTACTACAAATAGTGAATAAGCGTTCCTATCTCTCTCCATCCTCTCCAACATTTACAGTTTTCTGACTTTTTAATAGTGGCTAGTCTAATAGGTGTGAAATGATATCTCATTATAGGTTTTTTTTTTTTTAAGATTTATTTATTTTTATTTATTTCTCCCCACTTCCTCCTTGTTTTGCACTTGTTGTGTCTGTTCGTTGTGTGTTCTTCTTCCTTTTTCAGGATGCGCCAGAAATTAAACCTGGGACCTCCCATATGGGAGGGAGGCATCTATCACTTAAGCCATCTCCACTCCCTGCTTTTGTTGTGTCTCTCATTATGTTTTCCTGCTTGTGTCTCTTGTCACGCCATCTTGTTGCATCAGCCCACCATGCCAGCCCATCGCGCCAGCCCACTGTCTTGCTCATCTTCTTTAGGAGGCACCAGGAACCGAACCTGGGGCCTCCCATGTGGTAAGCTGGAGCTCAATCGCTTGAGCCACATCTGCTTCCCTTATTGATGTTTGTGTATTATTCTTTTTATTTATCCATTTTAACTCCCCTCCCCTCCCCTCCCCTCCCCAGTTTTGCTGTTTTTGTGTCCATTCATTGGGCAATTCTCTGTGTCTGTTTCTTGCCCTCTCCTCTCATCCTTCTCCTCCTGTCTTCACCAGGATTTGATCCTGGGAACCTCCGATGTGGGAGAGAGGCATTCTGCCACCTACACCACCTCAGTTCCTAGTTTTGCGGCACATCTCATCTTGGCTCTCCTCTGCATCACTCTCTTGTTATGTCATCATCTTGCTGAGTGGTTCAGCAGGGCCTGACAGCTCACCCACACACCTTCTATATTTTTTATTTATTTTACCAGGAGGTACCGGGGATCGAACCCAGGTCCCTCGATATGGGAAACGGACACCCAACCATTTGAGCCACATCTGCCTCTGTTTATTACTCTTGTATCCTTTGCTGAGCTCGTCTATTAGTTCTAGTAGCTTTGTTGTGGGTTTTTCAGGATTTTCTAGATACAGGACCATATCATAAGCAAATAGTGAAAGTTTTACATTTTCCTTTCCTATTTGGGTTCCTTTTATTTCTTTTTCTTACTTAATTGCTTTAGCTAGAACTTCTAGCACAATATTGAACAACAGTGGTGACAGAGGGCATCCTTGTCTTGTAACTGATCTCAGCAGGAAAGCTTCCAGTCTTTCACCATTGAGTACAATGCTAGCTGTAGGTTCTTCATATATGCACCTTACCATACTGAGAAAGTGTCTTTCTATTCCTATGTTTTGGAGTGTTTTTATCAAGAAAGGGTGCTGTATTTTGTCAAATGCCATTTCTGCATCAATCGAGAGGATCATGTGATTTTTCTTCTTCAATTTATTAATGAGGCTTATTACACTAATTGATTTTCTTGTGTTGAACCACCCTTGCATACCTGGGATAAAACCTACTTGATTGTGGTGTATAATTATTTTAATGTGCTTTTGGATTCAGTTTGCAAGTATTTTGTTGAGGTATATTGGTCTGTAATTTACTTTTTTCATAGTATCTTTTTCTGGTTTTGGTATTAGGGTGATGTTAGCTTCCTAGAATGAATTTGGTAGCATTCTATCCTGTTCAATTTTTTGGGAAGAGCTTGAGCAAGACTGGTATTAGATTGTCTTTGAATGATTGGTAGAATTCACCTATGAAGCCATCTGGTCTCGGGCTTTTCATCTTTGGGAGGTTTTTGATGACTGTTTCAATCTCTTCACTTGTGATTGATTTGTTGAGGTCTTTTATTTCTTCTAGGGTCAATGTAGGTTGTTCATGTGTTTCTAGGAATTTGTCCATCTCATTTACATTGTCTAGTTTCTTGGCATACAGTTTTTCATAGTATTCTTTTATGATCTCCATTATTTCTGTGTGGTCTGTGGTAATGTCCCTCCTCTTTTTTCTGATTTTATTTATTAGCATCCTCAATCTTTTTTTCTTTGTCAGTCTAGCTAAGGGTTTGTCGATTTTATTGATCTTCTTAAAAAAAACAATTTTGGTTGATTCTCTGTTTTGTTTTGTGTTTTTTTTTTGTACTCAATTTCATTTATTTTTGCCCTGATCTTCATGATTTCTTTCCTTAAGCTTGGTTTGGGATTAATTTGCTGTTCTTTTTCTAGTTCCTCCAGGTGTGCAGTTAGGTCTTCAATTTTAGCTCTTTCTTCTTTTTTAATGTAAGCATTGAGGGCTATAAATTTCCTCACCACACTGCCTTTGTGGTGTCCCATAGGTTTTGATATGTTGTGTTTTCATTTTCATTCATCTCAAGATATTTGCTGAATTCTCTTGCACTTTCTTCTTTGACCCACTGATTATTTAAGAATATGTTGTTTTATCTCCATATATTTATGAATTTTCCTTTTTTTCTGTCCATTGTTGATTTCCAGCTTCATTCTGTTATGATCAGAAAAAGTGTTTTGTATAATTTCAATCTTTTTAAATTTATTGAGATTTGTCTTGTGACCCAACGTATGGTCTATCTTGAGAAGGATCCATGAGCGCTTGAAAAGAATGTCTATCCTGCTGTTTTGGGGTGCAATGCTCTATAGATGTCTGTTAAGTCTAGTTCATTTATCATATTAATCCAGCTCTCTGTTTCTTTATTTATCCTCTGTCCAGATGTTCTATCCCATACGGAGAGTGGTTTATTGAAACTTCCAGCTATTATTTTAGAGACGGCTATTTCTCCCTTCAGTTTTTTTGTTGTTGTTGTTTGTTTGTTTGTTTTTAATTTTTCTCCCCCCTGCCCCCCTCCACCCAGCTGTTTGCTGTCTGTGTCCATTCACTGTGGATCTTTTTTGTCTGTTTCTTTTTGTCTTCTCTTCTTGTTTTTCTCCTCTAGGCTCACCTGGATTCGATCCTGGGGACTACTGATGTTGGGTAGAGGTACCCTGTGGCTTATGCCACCTCGATTCCTGTTTTCTGTTGCGTCTCACCTTGACTCTCCCTTGCATCTTTCTTTTCTTGCATCATCATCTTGCTGCGTCACTCACTGTGCAGGCCTGGCTCATCCCTTAGAACAGTATTGCATTTAAAATCTATTTTGTCTGATATTGGTATCACTACTCCAGCTCTCTTTTTTTTGTTGTTACTATTTACATGGAATATCTTTTTGGATCCTTTCACTTTTAACCTGGTTGTATCCTTATGTCTGAAGTGAGTCTCTTGTAGATAACATAGATAGCTCATATCTTTTTATTCATTCAGTCAGTCTTTTGATTGGGAAGTTCAAGCCATTAACATTCAATGCTATTAGTATAAAGGCATTACTTACTTCATCCATTTTTGCCCTTTGGCTTTCTGTTGTCATATGGTACTATTGTTTTTCATTCTACCCTTTAATTTACCCTTCCTAATAACCTTCATTTCTATACTCTTTTCCAAGTCTCTTGCCCTTGTTTTCCTTTCAGGCTTTAGCACTACTTTTAGTATATCTTGTAATTCTGTTCTTTTGGTAACATATTCTATCAGTTTTTGTCTGTCTGTGAAGACTTTGAACTCATCCCCATTTTTGAAGGACAGTTTTGCCACATACAGAATTCTTGGCTGGCAGTTTTTCTCTTTCAGTACCTTAAATACATCATACCACTTTCTTCTCACCTCCAAGGTTTCTGATGAGAGGTCAGCACTTAATCTTAGAGGTTTCCTTGTATGTGATACTTTGCTTTTCTCTTGCTGCTTTCAGAATCCTCTATCTCTGATATTTGTCATTCTGAAGAGTGGGTGTCTTAGGGTAGGTCTATTTGGATTTATTCTGTTTGGGGTGTGTTGTCATTCTTGGATATTGATATTTATGTCTTTCATATAGTTGGGAAGCTTTTGGTCATAATTTCCTCAAATATTCTTTCTGCCCCTTTTCCATTCTCTTCCAATTCTGGGATACTGATAATGTGTATGTTTGTGCATTTCACATTGTCATTCAATTCCCTGAGACCCTGTTCAATTTTTTCCATTCCCTTATCTTTCTGTTCTACTGTCTTTTCATGTTCAGATGTTCTGTCTCCAAAATCACTAATTCTGTCTTTGAGCAATTCAAATTTGCTCTTATGTGCCTCTATGTATTTTGTTGTTGTTGTTTTATTTTTTATTTTTTTTCTAATGTATTTTTAATCTCATTCATCATGTTTTTCATTCCCATAAGGTCTGTTACTTTTCTTTGCAGGCTTTCATATTGTTATTTATTCTCATCCAGTCTCTTCTTCATATCCTTTTTCTCTTTAGTCATATTTTCTTTCAATTCTTTTAATTTATTTAAGGGAGTTGTGTGATTTTCATTGATTAATTGTCTTAAATCCTGCATCTCTTCAGGATATTTGGTTTGTTCCTTTGCTGGGCCATCTCTTCCTGTTTCCTAATATGGCTAGTAATTTTTTGCTGATATCTAAGAATCTGAATATGTTAGTGAATTCACTCTGATGGCAATTTCTCTCTTTTGCCTATTGTTTTTTTCCCCCACAGTTCTTCTTTGATATTTGGTTTAACTTATTCTAAGTCTTTAAAATTGCCCAGTTTAAGTTATCAAAATCAGGCCAGGGACTCACTAATGGGGTACAGATTTTCTCCAAAATAGTTTTTGTCCATGCAATTTCCAGAGCAGACGGCAGATGGCACTCATGGGCGCACCTTTCCACATTGGAGTTTCAATCTCTTCTTTCCTGTGTTTTGGTGAGTCAGAGCAAAGATTCAAAGCAGGCTTCCTGGCCTAATTCACTGAAGAGGAGCCCTCCCGACTCTCTTCCCTTTGCCCTTGTAACAGCTGACAGGGAAGAGAATGTCTGTTCCCCTGGCTGCAGTGAGCCAGGGCTTTTACCCTAGCTAAAAATCTTGGGGGGGGGGGGGGGAGACTTTTCTGGCTGCCGTGGGGACTTGGTAACTCACATTTGTTGTTTCAGGTTCTTGTCTCTCTGTCTGTCAACCTCCTGGGAGTTGTTTAGTACTGTCCTGGTCTGCTGACCCCCAAAGCACGTCCCTCAGACAGCTTTTGGCTCTTTCTCTGTTGTTTTTGTGAGAAAGCAGAGCCCTACCTCCTTTCTCTGATGCTATCTTCCCTGAACTTCCCTAGTTTTTTTTTTTTTTCCTTATCTAAAACCTTACCAGAAACAAGGAGAAAAAGAAAGAAACTCACTAACTCTATTATCAGGCTTTATTCCAGGAGTACTTCCATATTCATTTTAAAGGAGGCACTCATTACCACAGTGAAGTATAGATTTGAAGCAATTTTTCAGATAATTCAATCCCAAAAAGCCACTTTGATCTGAACAATCAGATATTTGTGAAGTGGATTCTGTTCTGCCTTGGATTTCCAGCTAGCTCCTCCAATTTCACTTCACTGACGGAATGAATTAATCCATCCATTCCTTCAATAAGTTTTTATTAACTATCTGCTAAATTCACAGCACTGTGTTAAACAGATTTGTTTTATTTCTGATAGTGAAAATAGCTAAGAACTTTGTGAAAGGAATGCTTATCCTTTTCATGTTGACTCCACACATTATAGGACGTACTTCCTAAATCCTAGTTATCTTTATCAGCCTCAATGAACCAATAACTTGAAAACAGGGTGAGAGTAAGTATAGGTGCTACCACTAATTCAGTTGTTTTCCCCTAGTTGCAACAAATCTTCAAGTCATATCTTGTACTTAAAAAAATATACACATACCTTAAAACCAGAATGTCTGCTAACACTAGGTCCACATGAGTTAAATTCCTTGTTCAATTGTCATAGGGCAAGTCAGTGTGAGCAGAACATTTGGAATCAGATGTAGGTTGGATCAACAATGCCCTGCTACTCAAATATGAAAGTTTCAGGCCCTTATAAACCCTGAAGTATTTTATTACAAGGACTTCAATCTCAGCAACTGGCTCATGCAAAATCAATATTAATTGTTTATAGATTATTTGGAATGGGAATTTCAAAATCTGTTTTAAAGTCATAAAATAAATTCCCAGACCATCCAAAATAAGTTTGTGCTTAGGGCTTGTTTGCTGCTAAATTCATTTGACCTCAACATAGATTGAAAATCTCTGTTCTCTTTTTGGAAGAGTATTGTCTCGACTTTCACAGACAGTAATAAATGTTTTACCCAACAATGAGTCAAAACCAATCTGTTTAATTTTTTTTTTTTTTAAGATTTATTTTATTTCTCCCCCCACCCTCATTGTTTTGCACTTGCTGTCTGCTCTCTGTGTGTTCTTCTGTGTCTGCCTGCCTTCTCTTTAGGTGGTACCGGGAACCAATCCTGGGACCTTCCAGAGTGGGAGAGAGGTGCTCAATCTCTTGCACAACCTCAGCTCCCTGGTCTGCTGCATGTCTTATTGTCTCTCCTCTGTGTCTCTTTTTGTTGCATCATCTTGCCATGCCAACTCTCTGCATGGGCCAGCATTCCTGCACGGGCCAGCTCTCTTGCACGGGCCAGCTCTCCTGCGTGGGCCAGCACTTTGCATGGGCCAGCACTCCACATGGGCCAGCTTGCCACGTGGGCCAACTTGCCTTCCACCAGAAGGCCCCGGGAATCGAACCCTGGACCTCCTATATGGTAGACAGGAGCCCAATTGCTTGAGCCACATCCATTTCCCCAATCTGTTTTAATATTTACTCAGCAGGGGTTGTAAGTAAAATTAAGTCAGGGAAAACAACTATTTTAATTTTACTAGAGCTTGCTTACTTAGAATTTATTATCTTGCCAAGCTATAGCTTTCCACAATGGTCAAATAACTTTTCACATTTAAAAAGAGTAAGATTCCCCTAGGAAGCCACTGCTGAGCATAAATCCCAACTTTTTCTTTTTCTCTGGGGTGGATAAACTGTACTGTCTCTTGTGGTGTATTTTATCTGTAACCCTGAATGACTGAATCCACACAGAACTTTAAGGTATATTCTGCATTATGTATTTCTGACCAGCAATAAGCTCCATCATGTATCCTCCCACTGAATCTCAAAATCTCAGGCCAATTCCTGTGAGCTGAGTCATGGTCTCAGGACTGAGCGGCATCCCTCATGAGGTAAAGACAATGTTGTTGTTATACCTGGAGGCTTGCCTAGTGAAACACAGACTCTGATTAGGTGATCCAGTGCATTCTTAATAAAGGTAAACTCTTGCAGTGTTTTTCTTTTGAACTGCTAGAATGATTAAGCAAGTGGGCCAAAGCCCACTGCAAATAACACAATGAGGCATCATACCTAATTCTCATCTGACACTCAACTTGTATGCACTAGTTTGGTTGTTAATACATTAAAATAGTTACACACTGGTTGGTAAATAGCTCCTGTCCCTCAACAACCTGATTTGCAAGATCTAACAACTAGTAGTTTATATTTGTACAACAGGGGGCCTCTTAACCTTGCTCCATTCTAATTGGCTTCCAAAACCTTACTGGTTGTCATATATTTTTAATATCACTCCTGCCTAATACACTTGTGAAAATAAAAGTAAATGATCTAATAAGTGTATCTACAAATAAATTAGCTATCATTTACAAATATAACTTCCAGTCATTAATGCTGCACAAATTATCCTGAAACTTAGTGACTTATAATAGCAGTATTTATTTTGCTCGCAAGTCTACAGTTTGGGCACAACTCTGTGGCACAGCTTGTCTCTGTGCCATTTGAAGTTAGAAGGGGTGGTTTAAAGGCAACGAATGGACTCATCTGGAATCATTGTTCACTCATATGTCTGGTGGTTCACTCTGGAAAGATTTAAACGATGGAGAGTGGGAATACCTGGGGCTCCTCGGACACCTCTATCTCTATGTGGTCTTCCAGCATGGCAGCTTCAACTGGATTTCTTTCATGTCAGATCAGCATTCCCAAGGCACAAAAGAGAGAAAGCACCAAACAGAATCTATATGGATGCCTTCTGTGACTTAACCTCTGAAGTCACATAGCATCACATCTGCTGTACTCTATTGGTTGAGGCAGTTACAAAAGTATACCCAATTTCAAGAGAAGGGGACACAGAGCCCACCTATCAACAGAGGAATGTCAACTTCACATTATAAGAAAAACATGTTGGATGAGATATATGGGTGCCACCATCATTGGAAAATACCATTTGCCACAATAACTTTTTATTCAGAGTTTTTTAGAATTAACACTTGCTGTTCTACTTTTAGAATAGATCCACTTACTGACTATTCTTTTTTCCTTGACTTGAAGTAGCTATTTTATTATTAGAGAACTCTAAACATATAAATCTAATTTCCGGTTTTTAATCCCCCTAAGTTTTAATGTCTTTTTTAAAAGGCACATAAAATAAGTCCAAAATAAAACTAAAATTTTTCATGTGACCCTTAGACCTAGAAAGTTTTTGATAAAAGAATGCAAAATGGGAATGCAATTAATGGGAATTGTAATGGGAATGCAATTAATAAAATTGCCATAGAAGACAATTTAATTGTTTGACTTGTGTTAATCCAAATTTGGACAACATTAGCATTATCTTGAGTTTCTTTTTACTTAGAACCAGCCGTACTGCTCTTCCACCACCAGTCTTCGTCTCATAGGAATTTAGGTAGAGAAGAGGCTGGGTTGAGGCAACAAGGTGATCTCTCTTTACTAGTGTGGGACAGCAGCTTAAGGCCAGGAGAGGGGCAGAGGTGAGCTTACCCTCCCATTCCCTAAGTGGTAGTTGTTCCTTACTTGTATTACAGCTAATTTTGCCCAAAGGAAGTTGCTGCTAGTTTTTCTTGGATATAAATGTTGGCATAAATTCTGATTTTTAAAAAAGTGACTATGGTTTTCTGTCTAGTATTACAAAGTTGAAGTTTCTTGAGCCCCAAATTGGCAGGTTACCATTTTGACTGAAGTGAAATTTGTGTGTCCTTTTACTCTCCCATCTTGGTTGTTCTTCTTCCCACCCTCCACATGCATCTTTAAATTCTTGTTTATTTTTCTTTTTAAAAATATGTTATTTAATATTTTGTAAATAAAAATGCTATGAAGAATAGTAATATAAACATCTATATATCCAACATCCAGGTTAGGAAATTAAACTACCAAAACAGTTGAAGCTTTCTGTGCTTGCTTCCACTGCCCTCCCACCACCACACACCAAACCTTCCCATCCCCACCCCTTACATTCATTAATAACCTTTCCCTTCTGCTCCCTCAAAGATAATAACTTTTCTGTTCAGTATTTTTTATGCCTTTGCATTTTTAAATCTGTTACTACCTTTGCATACATCCCTAAATAATCTATACCATTTTTGTGCATGTTTTAAAGCTTTCTATCTGTGGTATCATACTGTATGTATCTTTCTGAAACTTGTCTTTTAAAAATTGTATATGTGGGAGCAGATGTGGCTCAAGTGGTTGAGCGCCCACCTCCCACATGGGAGGTCCCAGTTTCGGTTCTTGGTGCATCCTGAGAAAACAAGAAACAAACAACAAGCAAAACAAACAAAAAAAATCAACTCAGGGGAAGCCTATGTGGCTCAGTGCTTGAGCGGCGGCTTCCCACATATAAGATCCCTGCATCAGTCCCTGACCCTGGTACCTCAAGAAAAAAAAATTATATTTGTGAGATATATCTTTTAACTCATTTTCACTGCTGCTTAGAATTTCATTGCATGAATATTCCTCAGCTTACTTATCCTTTATTCCTACTGGTGGGCATGCTATTTCTTATTTTTGCTATTATAAACAGGGCTTCTATAAAAATTCTTGTTACTTGTCTCTTTGTGCACCTGGGTGAGCTTCATATGGCAGTGAACCTCTTAACACGTCGGCGATGAGAAAAGAAGCTTGTGTCAGAATATAAATCAACATGCCATTTCCTTCATCAAAGTCTTACCTAGAAAAAAAAATCAGCCACCTAAAGAGTATGTATAGTGACAGGGGATTTACATCCTTGCACAAGCTCTTTATCTTATTGTGGTTCAGTAACAAAGAATTTGAGGATGTGAGCCACTTTGAGTGAAATTGTTGGGTCATAGGCACATCTTCAGTTTTACTGCATATTCCAAACTGTTCTCCAAAATCATTGTATCAATTTACACTGCTATCAGAAGTAAAAATTCCAATTGCTTCATATCTTCATTAACATGTGGTGTTATCAGACGTTTTAATTTTTGCCAATCTGTTGAGTGTGAAATATCAAATATCTCATTATGGTTTTATTTTGTCTTTCCCTGATTACTAGTGATGTAGAGCATCTTGTTATTTTTTGTTTGTTTGTTTAAGTCGCTGAACTTTTCTGGATGGTTGCTCCAATCTTCAATTTTTTTTCACTTCTTCCTTTAATTCAATGTTCCAAAGGTGGACCAAAATTGTTTGAGGTCGCTGTCTGCTCTCGGTGTCTGCTCGTCTTCTCTTTAGGTGGCACCAGGAACCAAACTTGGGACTTCCCATGTGGAAGAGAGGCGCTCAATCACCTGAGCCACCTCAGCTTCCTGGTTTGTTGCATCTCTCATTATCTTCCCTCTTTGTGTCTCTTTTGTTGCATCGTCATATTGCGTCAGCTTGCCACGCCTGCCCGCCACACCAGCTCGCCTTCTCCAGGAGGCACTGGGAACCGAACCCTGGATCTCCCATGTGGTAGTCAGAAGCCCAATTGCTTGAGCCACAACTGCTTTCCTGTTTATTGTTTTTTTGTCCCTACCTTTTTCCTTTCTATCATTCCATTCTTGCCTGTGGAATGTTATTGATGCTCAGATGACTGGTTTTCTGCTTTTCTAGCTCTACTGTCACTTTGTTGGCTCAAGTTCTCTTGGGATTTCTCCTTTTGGTAAAGCCATATAACTATATCTTTTTTTTTTAATAAACATTTTTCAATTTATCATGTAACTATATCTTGAATGAGCAGGACTCCTGGGGTGTACTCATGGAAGTAACTTAATTTTGTTCTCCCACTGTCCTTCTACACCTGTACCATGGGGGAAATTTTTCTCTTACTCCTAGACAAAACTTTGGCTGGTTTCATGACTTTTCTGTTCAATTTCAGTTAATAGAAAATCATATATGATATTAGATTGCACAGATAGTGTTGGTAATGTCCAGCCCAATATATGGATCAGCATTTTGATCTTTATTCATAGGTACAACTTCTTCTACCCTCTCCTATCTGGGGCTTCCTGCAGTTGGGCTGTCTGCTTCTAGGGAGGCTGCATGGTCCTTTTCTCTTTTTCTGTCTGGACTATCTCCCCTTTCTGAGGTTTGCTAATTGCAATTTCTGCCACTTCTTAGGTATAAGATAAGGGTTTAGGAAGGCAAGGAGGAGCTGCAAGGGATACAGAAACATTTTCACTCTTTTAAGGTGGCTTTGTTCTCCCCAGACTTAGGAGATCTTTGACGCCAATTCCTTCTCTTGTGGGTATTTCCAAGGGTTCTTCAAAAATTTCCCTGCCAGACATCTGCAACTGCAATTCCTTGGATAAGTGTATTGCCTCTCATTCAGCTGGCCATTCCTAATCCTCCCTCATCTTCTGTCTTCAAACAGAACCCCACAGCCTCTCTCTCTGGGGTCCACGTACCTGGCTGGCCAGCCATCTTGGGAAAATGCCTTTAATATTAATTTCTTTTGTCTTTCAGGCAAATGCCGATTATTTATTTATTTTAAATTTCATTTTTTAGAGGATATGGGATTTTTCCTTTTGGAGTAATGACGATATTCTAAAAATGACTGAGGTGATATCAGCACAACTCTGTGATGAAAATGAGAGCCATTGCGTGTACATTTTGAATGGATTGAACAAGGCATGGGACTGTATAACAGTGAATCCTGTCATGGATGATGCACTTTGGTTAACAGAACAAATACAAGAACATTCTCTCAGGAACTATAACAAATATATAGTGTTAATAATCAGGTAGGTTGGAGGAAAAATACACCAATAAGTTAGTAGTAATATTTTGATGAGACTCTTTCATAGTTTTCACAACAATACAAGGTGTTGCTGGTGGGGTGATGTTAGGAGCCATGTATGATGATATGTGTATTTTTTTTGTAAGTTTGCAACTTTTACTTATCTAGACTTGTTTGTGTATGTTCATGTATGAAAGATATACTTCAATGAAATTAAATTTAAAATTTTTTTGAATGACTAATATATTCTCACTATTTGTTCAAAATTCAGAGTACAAAAGGGTATGAATAAGTATTTTTCTTACTCCCAGTCATCTGGTTTCCTTCTGCATATACAGCCAGGGTTGGTAGTTTCTTATGTATCCCTGTAGAGATATTTTACACATGTACAAGCAAATATTATATATTCCCACTTTTTTTGCATGTGCAACACAAATGGTAGCACAGTATTCACATGGGATTCTTTTTACAGTGATCTGAGGCCAACATTCCTACTTCAGGTCCCTCATCTAATCCCTGGGATTTACCAATCTGATCCCCCTTTTGGAATGGGAACAGTTAACTTCTCGGGCACCATCCTCTTCTAATCTGCTGGGAAGGTTGCTCTAGCTTTTTCAGGCCTGAATCCAGCCTTACGCTACTCTGCCTCCCAGAATCTGACATACACATCAAATTCTCCATGTTGTCTCCTTGAAGCCCCTTGTACTAACTTGAGGTAAGGAAGAAACTACCTCTGCATCCCACTGCCAGTTCTCTCCAAAGAAATCCTCCTCTCAAATCCTCTCAACTGACAATCACTCCATCCTTTCACACTAATGACCTAGTTGTGGAGCCCTGAGTGAGGGGCCCAAGAGCCACATATTTTTCCTTTGAGAGTTTGTATCTTTGAGGTCTGTCTCACAACCTACTCTGGTTGCTGCTATCAGTTCATTGTAGGACCTCATTCAAAAATTCCAATTTGTTATCCAGTAACAGTCAAACATGACTAAACACTACTTTTGGTAGATATTCCTGTTCTCCCTTGATTTAATGTCACAGAGGTTTCTCTGACCAATATTTCCTTGGCTTGTGTGCACATAAGCAGATATTTTTATATATTAGACAGATGGCTATATCTCTATTTTTGATCAAAGAAAGATCTTACTGGTAAATTTCATTTTTTCCATAATTCTGCCCAGGACACCAAATCTAGTAGAAGAGTTCAAGAATAAGCCAAAAGACTGAATCTAGAAAAAAAAACTAACCAGAAATTTGGTATTTGCCTAACTTGTTAGAGTTGAAGGAAGATTTGTAATCTGAATGATTGCATTTATTATTAAAAAGATGGTGAACAAGATTACAGATCAGGCTTGGCACTCAGGCTTGACACTTCAATAAGAAGTCTTTTAACTTCCTATGGATGTGTCTTTAACCAACCCTGACACATAATTTTATCCAATTAACTAGAAATAGTGAATGACATCATTAAATGATCATTGCTTTATCTCTCCTTTACTCAATTTGTTATGTCTAGAGATCAATGTAAAATTTCACATTTTCAGGAGAGAAAAAATATAGCTATTCACCCAAAATGTAATTAAATTAACAGACATTCAATGACATTCAATAAATATTGATTGAGGGCTTAGTATGTGCAAGGCACTGATTCTGCTAATTAAAAAAATAGTAAAAATAGCCAACATTTTTGAGTACCTACTGTGTGCCAGTTACCATGCTATATGAGTTTTATTAAGAGTAAAATTATTTCTTTTACTCTTCACACAACCCTATGAGGTAAGTATTATCATAATCATCATTGTACAGATGTGAAAACTGAAGTACAAACAGGTAAATTCCCTTGACCATAGTTATACAGCTAGTAAGTAGCCCAGTCAGGCTTCAATCCCAGTGCTGTTTGACTCCATTGTTCAAGCTTTTAATTTACTATGAAGGAGACAAAGATTTTTACGGTCTGTAGCTATTGGGCAGTTTGATGTAATTATGAATTCCAAAAATAGATATTGGATCATGCTTGTAAACTGATCTGCTAATCTGGGCATAATTAAGTTATGATTAGGGCATTGAGCCCACCCTTTGTGGGGTGGGAATCAAATATAAAAGGCAAAGCAAAGGACAGAGGGAGCAGTTTTGGTGTTGGAGATCTGGTGAGGAAGGAGAGAAGGCTTCGGGATAGAGACAAGCCATTCCCCTGATAGTCCACAGCTGGCCTTGTGGAGAGACGCAAAGCCTAGAAAGCCTCATAGTCTACAGTTGACCTTGTGGAGGAAACAGAGGAGCTAAGCCCAGAGAGAAACTCAGCCCCTGGAAGAGAGGAACCCAAGAAGCCTGAACCCTGGCAAACGTCGGCAGCTGTCTTGCTCCAACATGTGGCAATGGACTTTGGTGAGGGAAGAAACTTAACGCTTTATGGTTTGGTAACTGTGGACTTCTACCCCAAATAAATACCCTTTATAAAGACCAACCAATTTCTGGTATTTTGCATTAGTACCCCTTTGGCTGACTAATACATGGTCTAATGATGGTGATGTATAAAACAAATGTTTATTGTAGATACTCTCCTAAGGGAAGTACACAGCAACATGGAGTTCAGGGATGGAAGAGCACCTGCAAAGTATGAGCAGTCATGGAAATTTTCCTGTAGGTAGCTTTTGAGCTGGTACTTAAAGGCTGTAGCAGAAATTGTGAGCTGGGGTGGTATGTGTGCCAGGTTAGGGAACAAAGCCCTAGAGGTAAGAATGAGCAGGTCATGTCTGAGATCCAGTTTGGTTTGAATGTAACACTCAATCAGGGAAGTAATAATAGGCACTATTTATTTCTCTCTTTCTATCGTTTATGTGCCTAATCCTTAAGATAACCCGATGGGGTAGATATCATTGGTCTCAAATTATAGACAATAAAATGGAGTTTCTGAAGGGTCATAGGACAAGTAGGTGATGGAGCCAATGTTTGAAGCAGAGTCTCCCTGACACCGCAATCCTGATCTTTCTGTTTATCAGGCTGCCTTTCATCAGGGAGACTGAAACCTAGACTGGTGCCATATTGAGTAAGGTCTTGAAAGCTGAGGGGAGAAATTTATACTTACCTTTGGAGGCAGAGGCAGGGCAAAGACAAAACCCAAGCTGGGCTCTGGGAAACCTACTGCAATCATTTGGGCAGTAGAAATGAGAGCCTGAGTTAGAAGGGCAATGGTGCATTTAGACAAATGGGGAGTAGATACAGGAAACATGAATAAGTGATGTTTAAAGACTTAATAACTGATTGGGTAGCAGCAAGGCAGAGGGAGGAATGTATAATATATTTGAACTTTTGAGACAGTTCTCAGAATGGTGGTACCATTCAGAGAAATATAGAGGGCATAAGGAGCAGCTAGCTTCATGGGTCTTAGGAGAGGGAAAATGATAAACTTAATTTAGGAGCTGGAGGTGCTGATGACTTTTTGTCTCTATATGGAACCTGGTAAGTAAAAGTTAGATTTTGAAATCTGAAGTTTGGGGCCAAGATCCATTTACCCATCGAGAGATAAGAGAATGTAAAATGAGAAGAAAAAGTGCAGGAAAAAATCCAATCTTGGTGTTTACTTGAGAAGTAGAAAGAAAAATGGGAGCCACATTGAACACCTACTATGTGCCTAGCACAATCTTGTTCCAGGGATGAGCAAATAATACAGGACTTAATATACTCAAGAGTCATTCTGTAGGGTATAAAGAGCAAGAGTTATGGATGCCAAGAAAGGAGAGAGGTTGATGTGGTTAGAAGTATTTGGAAGGTGAGGGAGAGGGAGAGAATCACAAGGTATAACAGGTGAAAATTGTGCATAGGGTGATACAAGTGTACCATTGCTCCATACACCCTGACAGCAACTTTTGGTGTTTTCTCTGTTGCCTAGGAAGTAGCATGGAAGTGGGGTGGGGTGGAAAAGTATAAATACGGTTTGAAGCAAGAAAGACCCCAAATCTTGTATCTGCCTTTTACTGATGGTAAAATATTGCACAAATTACTTAGCTTTTCAGACTCCATTTCCCCCTTTTTAAAAAATAAAAAGTATGATACTTTATAAGGTTGTATGAATTCAGTAAAATAACATGAAGAACATCAATTTCACAGCTTTACATAGAAAGATTGGGGGAAATCTAAATAACTCTCCCTATGCTATTTTACTTCCTACCATTTATACCTTTGGGATACCCATATTTCTTGTTCCTCCCTCCAGTCCAGCTTCCTGGAGCCCCAGCGCACGTTTTACATATGTAAAGGATTTTTGTACACCCACTTCACTTTTATTGGGCACAGGCCCTACAAAGAGGGAACAGTCACTGCCTCCTCCTTTTACTGATAGGATCCCCTCAACAAGCATTTCTTGGGTACCTACAAGGTCCTTGTTACTATGCTAGGTTCTGTTGGGGCATAGAGAGATAAAACAGATCTTAAAGCCCTCAAGATACTTCAAGAAGAGAAACAATCTGAGTAAATAACTCTGGGTGTTCAGGAGGTGAAGAAAAGTGACTAGGGGAGAGCTAGTATATAGTGAGCACCTAGCGGAAGGTGGCATCATTTGCAGAAAAGGTGTCATTTAAGCTAAGTCTAGATAGAATTCGCCACGCAGAGATCGGGAAAGAGGATAAAGATATAAGATAAGGTAATTACAGAGAGTCTCTTAAAGTACAGTACTATTAATGCCGAAATCTAATGGGAGGAAACTCCGTTTTACTTGCTTTGGAGTTTTAAGCTACTAAACAGAGTGCATGCTAAACAGAATTGTAACCCTTGCGAATAAAAGGGTCACAGTGACAGCAGTGGGTAACTGCAGCAGCCGCAGAGCTGCAATATTCTGCAACTTGACAGGAATAATGAAGATATATTTGGACGACAATTGGTGAAACATTGTAAACTCTCAGAAGCTGCCGTTTCCAGATTGCGAGTTCATCCCTGTCAAACCCCTCAGCTTGTCTTCTCCACCCGGGGTGAAATGCGCAGCCACAAGGCCCAATTAGCTTCAGAGCCAAGAGGACGGGGGAGGTGTCCGCTGCGGATACACTTTGGCTCCTCCCGAGTTCAGCAAGGCACAGGCTTCGCCACACCAAACATGGCGGTCTCGAGGTTCCTCTCCTCGTTTTATCTCATCTTCATCTTCTGGTCACACTCAACATGGCCCTAACCGAAGGTAGCATTCTTGGTGAACCGTCTCGGGGAGGTTCTCGCGTTGTTTCCCTGGCCTCCGACTACTCCCGCCCTGCCTCGCGCCGCCGCCGCCGCCACGGTCGCCGGCGCCGCTCCTCCTCCGTGTCAGTTGTTGGGCTGTAATGGCGACTGGGCCGCCGCTGCCGAAGTGACTCCCGGGCGGGAGAGCGGGGCTAGACCTGCGCCAGACGAAACTGCAGAGAGTTACAGCTCAGGGGGTGGTTTTCTGTGTGTGTGTGGCGGGGGACGGGGGAGGCAGCCTTTCCGCCTCTCCTTCCCTGTTGACTGGCGGACCCCAGGAGCCGGTGCGAGGCGGCCGCCCTGTGCGTCCCCGGAGGGGGGAGGCCAGGCCGGGCAGCCCTGGGGCCGGTCAGGGCGGCGTCACTGCACCCTCCGCCAGGCCCCGCGGGATGCACCGTGGGAGCCGAGGGCGGAGGCGACACACTCAGGTGAGCTGCGGGGAGACTTGGCTGGGACGGCGGACGCTCACTCGGCCTCTGCTGCCTCTGTCCGCGGTCCCGGGTCCCTGGCGGCGGCGAGAAAGGAGGGGTGGGACGTGGGGGAGCCTGGTGTCCCCCTTGGGGAACCTCTCTGGATCCTGAGGTTTTGAGGGGAGGACCATCCTGAGACCGGGTTTTCAGGTCCCAATGATGCCTGTCGAAGACGGGATTTCCTTACCTGCCAGTGTCCCCCCGTCCTCTCGCCTGCAAAAGATCTAAAATACCTCTGTCGCCTTGGTCTCCGGAGAAGTGTCCCTTCTTCATTTGGTGATCAGGCTTATTTTGGGAAATTCCGGGAAACTCGCTCTAGCGGTAGGAGCTACCAGTTTCTGTTCTTTTTCGGTGGGGATAACATTCTCAAGTATAGGGAAAAACTTTGATCTTCTGCTACAGTCTAGCAGCTGCTGAATGTAGTCTGCTGGTTTAATCACAAGTGACTTAGAAGGAGATTTAAAAAGCTTTGCGCTTACAAAGTTGTCAGTATTTTCCCCCGCCTACCTTTTAAAGGCAGCCCTACATAATAAATAATAATAGCTAATGCCACAGATACTGGTTGGAATTTGGAGTTTTTAGTTTTCAAATAGGAAGTTGCACATAGGCATAGATTTTAATGTTTTAGTGTAGTAGCAAATCCATCATATAAGGAAAAAAAGGTTGTCATGAATATTGATCAATACTTATGTACTCCATCTGATTTTGTTCTGTTTTGTTTTAATGGCGGTTCTTGTTTTGAATTTGGAGAAGCCGTTAATGGTTATGTTGCCATGTTAATGATGCCTCCTGCCCTGTATTTTAAAGGTTTTAAAGGAAAGGCGCTCATAGGTAGACCTAGAAACAACTCAAAATGTTTTATAAAAAGCAATGATAAAATACTGAAAACTGTCCTCCATTTTTAAAATTCATTAGTTTAAAATATTGTTTTAAACAAGGCTGCTATTAATAATATGGGATTGTGACTTGCGGGTTTAGTTGTTAGACCTGTGCTAGAAGTTGCTTCAAACTCATGGACATATAATAATTGGTTTCTGTGTGCTAAATTGACAAACTCCATTCAGTGTAATAAAATAAACTGACCATTGAATCGTAACTGCATTAAGTTTAAAATACCTTAATCAGAAAATAAGTGTCAAGCTAGAATACATTGTATGTGTGGATAAATACATGTGTATCTTGTCTAGTCATAGTCCCTATATGTTTGTGTTTATAATGATGGTGAGTTATAATATGTAAACAATTTCATGCATATATGAAAGAATTTCTGTTTTTATTTGAAATATATTTTTTTGTAGCATTAGGTAAGAGGGTAAGTTCTTGTACAACCAGGCTGTTGGGAGATAATCAATTTATGAATTATGAAGTTTTAAAATTTTTTCTTCAGCTTTTGATTGTCCATTTTATAATACTTCTACCACATCATGGACAGAAGAAGGAGAGGAAGTCCCTATATAGCCAATTTTGTTATTAAATTGCTTTAAGTTTTAGTGAGTGCAAAAAAGAAACTATTGTCTGAGATAACTGACATCAATTTTGGTGTGCTTCCACGTACATTATTTTATTTTGTCTTCATAACAGTCTTGTGAGTAGTTTGGCTAGTATCCTTATTTTGCAATTATGAAAACTGACAGATAAGTAAGTTTGTTTATGTGAATTCTGTTCTTATTTCTGTAGGTAACCTAGAATTAATTTTATTTTAAATTAAATAATATGGTACTTCTGGTAATTAATATTATTGTAAAATTGAAAAAATATTGTTTTTGTTCCTTTTTATATACCAGTTGCTCCTTATGTTGATGATTGTCAGGTTTTTTAAAAACATTTTCATAACATTTTCTACTTGTTAACAAGTCATGAGTTGTTAACAATTAATCCATTGTAATGGATTATTACTTACTACATGTGCTTTTTGTTTGAACAAGGTTCATAAGAAATTGCAGTTAATTTGTTGTCTTTCGTTTTGTTTTGTTACTCATAGTTCTTTTGTCTTTGGTTCTTCAGATATTTTATACTCTTGGTGATGTAAAACAAATATTCAAGCCACATGATCAGTGGCATAACTGAAGCATAGTAACATCTTGATGATTTTATCGTAGAGAAAACTGATGATTTAAAAAGTTAACTTTCCCTCTACAATTGTGATTGCTGTTTTTGCAGTGTGGGCATGCTTTAAAATTTCCTTTATTAACTTTTTTCCCCATGTTAAGCAATTTTTAATGTCACAGATATTCCAAAAAATATGAAAAATCAAAAGAGCTCATAGTTTTTTTTTCCTGCACTGATTTTTTTTCCCATTGTTATCACAGTGTGATTTTACATTTACGTATATTTTTGGTTATTTGCCTTGTTTAGTGTGTAAATTCCATGATAACAGAGATACTCTATTGACTACTATGCCTCCAATGCCTAGCACATAATAAGGTGGCCAATAAATGTTGGTTGAATAAATTGACTAAAGAGTGATCCTAGGATTGTATTTAAAAAAACAAAACAAATACTGGATCACAGTTACGAGCCATACCTCTGCTCTTCTTAGAAATATACTCCAGAGGTATTTTCAAGTTTTCCTAGGTAGCAGGAAAATGACAGCCTGGAATTAAAAAGCTGCTGAGAATAAGCCACAGATGAATCCTGAAAACTTTGACTATTTTAATGATTTACCTAGGTGCTATGGCAATAGTCATTAAAATGTAAAGAAAATAGAAGCTTTAAGACCCTGACCTGTTATACAAGTACTATAATTATAGGCTTGTAATAATTTTAAGTCACTTCTTAATAACAGCATTGGGAATTTTAAATCTGAGAGGCCAGCTAGTCCAATCCCCATGATATATGAATAAAACAGAGGATCCTATAGGGGAACTTTCTCATTCATAGCTGGTTTCATAACTGAAAGAAGAATCCACAACATAACTACTGAATCTACATTTATTTGTTGAATGTGTCAGATAATAACACATCAGAGATGATTTAACCTTTGGATAATTGTGATCAACCTTGTAGTCTATTTTTATTTTACATCAGTATTAATTAAAAACTTAAATAGGCCTGTTTTCATTAATCAGAAATATTTGTTAATTTATAAATGAACCTCAACCCTTTTCCTTGTTATCGGGATTATAAATTTGTAAAACTAGAACAACCTGAAAAGAAATTTGGCATAACCTATCACAATTTTTTTGTTTGTTTGTTTGTTTTTTTTGAGGTACCAGGGCCAAGACCTCATATGTGGGGAGTCAGCGCTCAACCACTGAGCCACATAGGTTCCACTAAGTTGGTTTTTCCATTTGTTTGCCTCTTTTTTTTTTTTTTTAGGGGGCACGGGGGACCAACTCAGGACCTCCAGTGTGGGAAGCAGGTGCTCAACTGCTTGAGCCACATCCACTCCCATCTATCAAAATTTAAGGTGCACATACTGGGGAGCAGATGCAGCTCAAGCGGTTGAGTGCCTGCTTCTCATGTGCGAGGTCCTGGGTTTGATCCCTGTTACCTCCTAAAAACAAGCAAATAAACAAACGAAAAAAACCATCTCTCACTGGGGAGCAGATATAGCTCAGTGGTTGAATACCTGCTTCCCATGTATGAGGTCCTGGGTTCAATCCCTAGTACCTCCTAAAAAAAAAGTACACATATTCTTTGATAGAGTAATTTCACTTTTGGGAGTTTATCCTACATAAATTTTAAAACAAGAACACAAGAATAAATCTGTAAGAATGCTCATTGTAACATTATTATAAGTAAATACCAATAACCTTTATAAATAACAAAAATGTCCTAAATGTCCATTAGTAGGGGGATAGTTAATATTATAGTATGTTTATGCAGTGTAATACTTGAAGTTGTTAACAGGTTGAGGGATATCTATATATTCATGAGAAGCCGCTGAGTGTATCCTTAACATATGGACCATGCAGTCAGACTTTGTGGGTTCAAATCCTGATTATACCATTTACTAGCTGTGACCATTAGCAAGTTATTAACCTCATCTATAAAGTGGGTATAGTAATAATTCTTACCTACAGAGATGTTGTGAGAATTAAATTAGTATACGTTTAAGCCCTAAGAGCTGAGCTTAGCATGTAGTAAGCACCACATAGGTATTGGCTATTATTAAGTACTTACATGGAAGAATGCTCATGATATAATGAGTGAATCTATTGTGGAATATTCAATTTTAAAAGCAAAACCAAACATAGGAGAGAAGTGTAGTTTGATTTTTTGATTTTGTATGTGCATAGAAAAAGGTCTTCAATAATAGACATTAAGGTGTTAGCATGAAGGTATTAGCAGTAGTTATCCCTGGGGAAGTGGATGACTTTGCTTTTTAATTTGTTTATTTGGTTTCACTTTTATAATTTTTAGAATTCTTTTTTCAAAAGAAATATGAAGCAGAATTTTTCTTCTATTATACAGTGATATAAATGTACTTTCTTTATTAGAGTGTTTATAGGTTTACAGAAAAATCATGGAGAAAGTATTGAGCTCCCCTCTCAACGCACACAGATTACCTATTAACGTTTTCCATTAGTGTGGTACCTTTGTTACAATTGACAAAACATTATTATTATAATTATACTATTAGCTGTAGCCCATAGTTTACATAGGATTCACTTTTTGTGTTGTACAGTTTTTGTGGATTTTGCTTTTTTCTGGTAATTTATATACAACCTAAAATTTCCTATTATATCCACTTTCAAATATGCAATTCAGTGGTATTGATTACATTCACAAAGTTCCTCCATCATCACATCATCCATTGTCAAAACTTTTCCTATCACCCCAAACAGTAACTCTGAACTAATTAAACATTAACTCCCCATTCCCCACCCGCACCCCAAACCCTGGAAATCCCTGTTTTAGTTTCTGACTTTATGAATTTACATATTATGTTTATTTCCTATAAGTGAGATCATAAAATATTTATCTTTTTTGTGTCTGGCTGATGTCACTCAACATAATATCATCAAGGTTCAAAACTATGTTGTCTCATGCATCAGAACTTCATTCATTTTTTGTAGCCAAGCCAAGTAATATTCTATTATATGTATATACTACATTTAAAAAAATAAACTTTATTTCAACTTCAAAAAATAAAATAATAGACAAAAGGCAACTTAACAAAGTATAGAAGCATTACTTTAAAAAATTTCTGTCCAGGCACATTTATCTTATTTAACCCTAAAACAAACTCAGTTGTTTTTCCAGTGTTCCAAAAGATGAATAAATAAGCACAGATTGGTTAAATGACATGACCAAGGTCTCCTTGTTAATGAAGAAAATGAAAAAAAAGAAAAGAAAAGAAAAACTTGATCATATTCACATCTCATAAAACTAAATCTCATATTCTTTTTTGACTCTTAGGATTGATATAATACCTTCTTTGAATTTGCTACAAAAATATTACATTTTTTACATTAGTTTTATTTTTCCCATTTATCATCATATTCTTAACAACTTGTAATAGAGAAGCATTCTTGTGTTTTTATTATTTACCACAATCCTCATCTACCACCCAAATCACTATATTATACCGTCGCTAGATTACCCTCTAGCTGTCTTTCAATTAACATTAACCTCCCTAGACTACCCCTTTTAGCCATGATCACTTTATAAATCAGCAATTGTTAGTTATACTCATTATAATGTGTTACTATCAACTCTATCCATTTCCTCATATTTATAATATTAAACATTCTTATTAAAATTCTATATACATTCAGCATCAGCTTCCCCTTTTTTTTTCATTTTAAAAACAATTTTTGAAGTATATCATTCATATATGAACGTACATAAACAATAAGTGTTTAGTAAACATTGTGAACTTACAGAACAAACATGCATAACATCATACAGGGCTCCCATATATCACCCCACCATTGTCAAAGTATTACTACTAACTATGGTCCATATCTTACTCCCCTATACTTTTTTATTTTTAAAGCATTTATTTATTTATTTATTTTAAGCCATTTTTAATCCCCACCCCGTTTTTGCTGTTTTTGTGTCTGTTCGCTGGGCAACTCTCTGTGTCCGTTTCCTGTCTTCACTGGGATTCTATCCTCGGAACCTCCGATGTTGGAAAGAGGCATCCTACTGCCTGTGCCACCTTAGTTCCTGGGTTTTCAGCACGTCTCGTCTTGGCTCTCCCTTGTGTCACTCTCCTGCTTCCCCTTTTTAACCCACATTCTGTTGAGTAGGCTACCTTTTTTTTTTTTTTTTTTTTTTAAATAACTTAAACTGCCCAAGCAGCAAATTTTATTGATATTGCATTACAATAGTTGAAATAAAACAATCTCTATAGAAAGTCAATATCTGAACCATCAACTGTAAAAATGTTTCAAAATACAAAGAAAACCGTCCATAAACTTAAAATATATTTTATAAGATAAAAGATTAATTTCTAAAATGATGATATTTACATAAAAAACTTTAAGAAAACTATAGCACGATAACTGTTAAGACATAGGACTTTATTCATTTTCTCAGTGAAGAGTATAGCTGGCACTTCTAGTCTTCTTTGGAAGTGTAGTAATCCTGAAAACATTTAAACTCCAATTCATAAACATGAATCATTAGAAATTCTTTATTTTTGATAGTTACATCCAGTATAAATAAGTGAAAATCAGTCCTTATCCATTAACACTCAGGGAAAGATACAAAGCTACTGTTTAGCCAAAATGTAATAAATCCAGAAACACAATAAATCTACTCTAAAGGTATTAATTCTTATAAAGCAAGGTAAACTCAACTTATTTTTGGGATTTTTTTTTTGTTCTTCCTAAATGCTTGATAATAAACTAAAAAAACAGCACCAAGTACTTCATTACAGAATCACTTAAATGGTTTACTTATATAGTCTTTCTCCAAGCATTTAAATGTCCTGAAAGTTAAAAGTAATAAAACTGCTGTAATGTAGACAAAAATTAAATGTTCAATCATTTCATATACCTTTTCATCTTAAAAAAAGTCATTTGAAGTGCAAAAGTGTTTAATTTTTTTCTTTCATTGCTCGTGCTTTGGATGTAAGGTTTAAGGAACCACCACCTACCACAAGATCTTGAAGATGTTTTCCTACATTTTCTTCTTGGAGTTTTATGGTTCTAGCTTTTATATTCAGATTCTAGATCCATTTTGAGAATATTTGTATAAGGTGTGAGACAGGGGTCCTCTTTCTTTCTTTTAGATAGGGGTATCCAGTTCTCCCAGCACCATTTGTTGGGAAGACTGCTCTGACACAGCTGGGTGGGTTTGATAGCCTTGTCAAAAATCACTTGACCATAAATGTGAGGGTCTGTTTAATTTCATTGGGAAGTGAGAGTCCTCCAACTTCCTTCTTTTTAAAGATACTTTTGGCTATTCCGGGGCCCTTACCCTTCCAGATAAATTTGATAATTGGCTTTTCCAATTCTGCAAAAGAAACTGTTGGAATTTTTATTGGGATTGTTTGAATCTGTAAATCAGTTTAGGCAGAATTGACATCTTAATGATATTTAGTCTTCCAATCCATTTACATGGAATGTCCTTCCATTTATTTAGATCTTTGGTTTCTTTAGTAATGTTTTGTAATTTTCTGAATGTAGGACCTTTATGTCCTTGGTTAAGTTTATTCCTAAATATTTGATTCTTTTAGTCACTCTTATAAAGGGAATTTTTTTTTGTCTGACTTCCTCCTCAGTTTGCTCAATAGTAGTGAATAAAATTGCTACTGATTTTTGCGTATTGCCTGCCACTTTGCTGAAGTTGTCCATTAGTTCTAGTAACTTGATTGTGGATTTTTCAGAATTTTCTAGGTGTAGGATCATCTCAGTGAATAATGAACATTATACTTCTTCCTTTCCTATTTGGGTGACTTTTATTTATTTTTCTTGCCTAATTGCTTGAGTTGGAACTTCTAGCACAGTATTGAGTAACAGTGGAGACAGTGAGCATCCTTGTCTTGTTCCCAGTTTCAGCAGGAAAGCTTTCAGTCTTTCACTATTGAGTACAATTTTAGCTGTGGGTTTTTCATATAAGCACTTTATCCTATCAAGAAAGTTTCCTCTATTCCTATCTTTCAGAATGTTTTTATCAAGAAGGGGTGTTATATTTTGTCAAGTGCCTTTTCTTCATCAAATGAGATGATCATGTGATTTTTCTTCTTCATTTTATTAATGTGGTATATTACACTGATTGATGGTGTTGAACCATCCTTGCATACCTGGTATAAATCCACTTGATCGTGTTGTATTATTCCTTTAATGTGCTTTTGGTTTCAGTTAGCAAGTATTTTGTTGAGGATTTTTGCATCTATATTCATTAGAGAAATTGGTCTGTAGTTTTTTTTTTCATAATATCTTTATTTGACATTGGTATTAGGGTGATGTTGGCTTTATAGAATGAGTTTGGTAACATTCTTCCTGTTCAATTATTTGGAAGAGTTTGAGCAAGATTCGTATTAGATCTTTAAATGATTGTTAGAATTTACCAGTGAAACCTTCTGGTCCTTGGCTTTTCATTTTGGGGAGTTGTTTGATGACTGTTTCATATTCTTTGCCTGTGATTGGTTTGCTGAAGGATTTACGCAGTTATTCTGCAAACCAATCTGGAGCACCTCGTATGTATTGTGTACTATGAATGGACTAGGATTTAAAGAAAAATACAAGATCATCCTGTATAGTAGATGGTTTGTAAATAATAATGCAAAGAGGTAAGAAGAATGATAAAGTGTTATGGATCCTTAAAGAAGAAGCAACTACAGAACATCAAGGATTTAGGAAAGAATTCCAGTGAAAGAAAAATTGTCTTTCTTTTCTTAAAGAGCCTCTGAATTAGCTAAGTTTTTGAATACAAAATGAATTTTTTTCAAAATTATTTACTTCCTTGTTTGCTTTTTCCTCAGAAAAGTAATATATTCATCTGGTTGGAGAAAATTCAAAAGCATATGCCTTGAAAAATTTGCCTTCTATCCTGGACTCCCATTCCTAGGAGTTAACAATTGTTCAGTTTCTTGTATCAGGGAATCTTTTGAAGTGCAGAGTTTTACACTTTAGGGCAAAAAATAACCCTGATTTCAAAGTATAAGATACCTATTTGGGATGTATGCCTTGGAATTAATGTAGAAGAGGTAGTAATCAGTATAATCAGGTAGTAGTTAAGCAAAGTGAAGGCTCCCCATTTTAGGGCTTTTGTTGTTGTTATTTCTGGTCCATTTTGGTGTCTTCATCTCTCTCTAATTTAGCTCTTTGTTTCATATCAGTGTGGTCCTGCCTCCTGTACTGCAAGGGCCAAACTGGTATCAAATGCTACATAATTTCTTTTAGACTTCCTGGATTACAGTAGGTTAGCCATGTATTTGTTTGTAAAAGTGGTTATTTTGTTTTGTATTGTATATGTAAAAATAGGTGAGGCTAATGCTCAGAATATTTGTATTTGTATAGTATACCATATTATGGGAGTGTTGATTATTCTGGGAATTTACTTGAAACAATGTAATAGAATGGTAACCACTTTACCTGGCCTGACCCCTACTAAATTTACCTTTTGTCCTTTTTATATTGAAAATAGACAGTAGGACTATTGCAGCGTTGTCCTTTCTCAACATTTCCAATAGAGATGATTGTTATGTCAGATCTGATATGAGAGAACTGAAATGTAACTAAGATATGGAAGATATTTTTTGTGAGAGCTAGTGAAATAATTTCTTTCACTTTGTATTCCCAGGGCCTGGCACATAGTAGATGTCTAATAAATATTGAGCTGAATGAGACTATGGGTCTTAATGAGAACATTTTTCAGTAAATATGAAAGGGAAATTTATTGTTAGAAGATACATGAGAATTGGCTATTTCAAAATGTTGTTCTTATAGCTTATTTGTGTATATAATATAGGTATAGATCACTATTTTTCTCGTTTTTGATGTCAGCACCACTTTATACTCTTAAATTATTGAGGACTCAAAAGTTAATTTTATGTGGGTTATATCTTCTGATATTTACCAAATTCAAAATTTTAAACATTTATTTATTTTAAATTATAATAAACCCATTGCATGTTAACATAAATAACATTTTTAATGAAAAGTAATTTAATAAGAACAGTGGTATTGTTTTACATTTTTCAGATCTTTTAAATAACTGGCTTAATGGAAGACATCTGGATTCTCCTGTCTACTTCTGCTTTCAATCTATTGTAATATCATATGTCTTGTAGCCTTTGGAAAGCTCCACTATACACTCATAAGAGAATGAGAGTGAAAAAGACAATGTCTTAATATTATTTTGGAAATAGTTTTGACTTCAGAGAACCACAAAGATCCCTGGACAGTACTGCTGACATAAATTTAGAGTAGAAAGGATCTTTAGAGGTTACAGTACAATCACCTCTTCTTATAGATGTTCTGCCTTGTATAACTGGATGAATTAGGGACTACCTCAAGTTTGACGTGTGTTTGAGATTTCCACCTGGAAATACTGGCTAAGCAGTTGGGTATGCAGGTCAGGAGATGAGAGCTAAGATTTGGAGTAGAGTTTTAGTAGTCTTGGTATTTACATGGTACTCGAAGCCTTGGTCAAGGGTGAGGTCATCCAGGGAGAGAGTATAGTGTTAGCAAGGAAAAGAGCCTACAGTCATATCCTCCTGAACCTTAAGATTTAAAAGAAGGACTACCTAGCAAAGGAGACAGAGAGAGAAACTAAAGAAGTAGGAGGAAAATCAGGAGAGTGTAGTGTATGGAAGTCAGGGGAAAAGTGTTTCAATAGAATGGTCAAATGTCAAATAGGTTGAAGGCAGAAAATGTGCATTAGATTTAGAGATGAAATGGTCTTTTGATTTTAGTGAGTCCTGTTTTTGTGGAGAAATTGGGGTGACAACCATACTGGAGTTAGTTGAAGACTGATTGGGGAGTATCTCCAAATGGAGATTGAGTGTGTTTAAATCTTTTTGAGAAGGTTGAGAAGGTGTTGGGGTTGAGGGAAGTGTTGTGCTTCTTTGTTTTTAAAGTAAGAAGACTTGTATAAATATAAAAGATGATGGAAAGAATCCTGGAGAGGGGAAAAACTTGGAGATACAAGTGAGGAAAATATAATTGATGGTAGAAGTTTTCTGAGAGAACTTGGAGGGGAGATCCAGAAACAGGTGAAATATTCTCATGGCTCCTTTTCTCTGAAAGTTAGTTGTTTCATTCTTTCCCATTCTATTTATGAACTCTAAGCCTGCATGATAAGAAAGTTAAATGGGGGGGGGGGGGAAGGGCTGGGAGGAAAAAAAAAAAAAGAAAAAGAAAGTTAAATGGTAAATGTAATTCTTTTGAATTTCTTGACTACTAACTTTAGTTTTGTATGAACCTTTTTCATATGAGGTGAATATTTGATAATGCTTGAAGTGTGGACTCCTTGTTGACTTTAGATTGTATTTGCTATCAAGTACATATCTTTAAATAGGTATTTAAAGTTTCATTCTTATTTGATTTATAGGTACCTTCTGCTTTTTATTTCTATCATTTTAACTTGATTCTTTTTGTATTTTCAGTAGCTTTAGTGAAATTATGTTTCAGTTTTCCTTTGACATATTAGAGTAATTATTAGCTAACTTTTGGAAGTGCATTACGATTTTGAATTTTTATTAATATTTCATATGATGCAAATAGAACCATGTTAAATATAATTTCTTTATAATTTTTTGTGATTTTTTTTACTTTAATCTGAACAAAGCAGTATTTTTCACATATGCTTTGATTTTTGCATGAAATAACTTGTTTATCTACAAGACGCAAGTTAATCTCACTGTAAAATGGACACTGTAATAAAAGTCTTGCCATTTATATGAATAATAAAGGTATTCTTAAGTTTTATAAAATGTAAGACGTTTACATTGTGGTAAAGAGACAAAAATGCAATAAAGTGATATAGATGCTACATTATTGGTATGTGAAAACCATGCTGAAGGTCTGAGAAAGGAGTGGCCAACACTCGATTTTTTAAAAACACAGATGTGATCATGTCCAAGACCCTCTATGATCTTGTCCCCTTCTTGCTTCTCCAGCTTCATCTGGCCATTTTCCCTTTCTCCAGCAACAGGGAACTTGATTTCTCAAACTATGTCATACGCTGTCTTATCTCAGGGTCTTTCCACATGCTATTCCTACTGCCTGGAAAGCTCTTTTTTGCCTAACCTTAGCTAACTCCTTACCTATCTTATTTAGGTCATTGCTTAAATGACACTTTCCTCTCTTATTTCCTAGATTAGATCAGTTCCTTCTGTCATGCTCCCATAGCAACTTGCATTTTTCCTTAATTATTTTTATCCTACTTGGAACACTTGTTGAACATCCACCTCGAAGGCAGGGATCATGTCTGTTCTTTTCTTTGCTGTATCCCCACTGTTTAGTACTATTTATTCCTACTACATACTTGGCACTCAAAAATTTATTAAATAAATGGATGGAATGGATCAGATTGAGGAAAAGGTTTTTTTCATAAGTGTAGAAGAATAACGATCTGATGTAGAAATGGGGGAATCAAGGAGTTTGCTAAAACAATTTACTTGCCCTGTTTAGGAGAGAGGGGAGAATAAAAAGCTTATCTGTAGACATTTGTGAGGAAACTCTGCCCCTTGGGGTGAATTTGATAACAGATTAGTTAAGGGCACATTTACTAAAGATGTTGGAGATGCAGTTGAAGTTTATTTAAAATGGAACGGAGATTCTAAAGAGGATAGAATCTAGGAGGGAAAGCATGGTGACAGTGACTGGTGATAATGAGATTATGAGAGAGACTAGGGGATGTGTTATAGATTGTGGCTGAGTTTGAATATTATGAGAGGCATTATGTTAAAGGCTTTCAGAGGTCCTAGGGGAGAGAGATCGGGATTTAATTTCCAGTTCTGTCACTTATGACAAACTAGTCTGAGATTACTTCCTCATTGTAAAATGGTTATAAGGATACTTGCCTCATGGGTTGTGATGGAGATTGGAAGTAATAAATGGAAAACACTTAACACAGTCCTTAACCCATAAAGAAAGAATACAGAAAATGGTAGCTATGATTATTAATTGACCTCATGTTAGAAATCAGTCATTTTGGCTTTTGGTTAAAAGGGATTGTTGCTCTCAAGTATGTTCTGGAGCTTTGAAAGAGATGTTCTCAGGTGGATGGGGCATAGGATTAGTTTTTTCCACTGATTCTCATCTTCATGGAATCAACAGTCTTTTGGGGGGCTTCAGGCTTCAAAAAGTAGAATTGCAGATAACCTCTAGAGTTGTGGTTATCAAAACTGGCTATGTGTACTGGAATCCCTGTAGACCTTTAAAAATACAGGGGGTGAGTGGATGTAGCTCAAGTGGTTGAGCATTTGCTTCCCATGTATGATGTCCCAGGTTCGATCCCCAGTACCCTCTCAAAAACAAAGTTTGGGAAGCAGATGTGGCTCAAGCAGATGGGCGCCCGCCTACCACATGGGAGGTTCCAGATTTGGTTCTCGGTGCCTCCTAAAGAAGACAAGACAGCAAGCTGACATGACGGGCTGGCGTGGCGAGCTGATGCAATGAGATGACGTAATGAGATGACACAACATAGAGACACAACAAGGAAACACAATGAGAGACAAAACAAGCAGGGGGTGGAGGTGGCTCAAGCCATTGGGTGCCTCCCTCCCACGTGGGAGGTCCTGGGTTCGGTTCCTGGTGCCCTCTAAAAAGAAGATGAGCACACAATGCAAACACAGAGAGCATACAGCGAGTGCAAACAAGGGGGTGGGGGTGGGGGGAGGAATAAGTAAATAAAATAAATCTTAAAAAAAAATTCAGGTTTTTGGGCCTCTTCTTAGACCTACTGATTCATAATCTCTTCAGGTTAGAGCCCGAGCATCTCTGTTTTTTAACAGAAGATCCAGGGGATTCTTCTAGGCCTGCTTGAGAAAAGAAACCTAGGAGACAAGAACTTGGCAGGTTCTTGGAGGAAGGCATTGTGTGTCTGCTCTGAAGCTCACTTTTAGTGGTAATGATTGGGAATGTATGTATGGGTTATTTAGGAGAGAGAATTATTTATATAGGCTTAAAAACTAGCTACAGGGGTTGAGTGGAAGGATTAATGATTTATAAAGTACTGTATTTAAGAGATATTTATATACAAAAGATGTGTCCTGTGTCCTCCTTTTTGCCATGGAATAAACAATTAGCAGATGACTTCAGAATGGAATGTCCATTTTGACATGTTGTATTGACATCTGAAGACTAATATTTTGTGTTTATACTTAATACCAGGTTACAACATGTGCCCTAATTTTTTAAAGAAGCCAAAATAGGGAAAAGTGATTCAATAATAGAAAATAATTAAACCCAGGGTTGTATTTTTGACAGTTAATCATAAATATGTACAAATCTAAATAGTAGATTTAAAAGAGGAAAATTAAAGGTAAGGAAGGGAGGAGAGGAAGTCAAATAAGAGATTTTAATCAGGGAAAATTTTTAAAAGTGAGGAAAAAAAAAAACAAGAAAAAAGGAGGTGGATAGGTAAAAGAGTTTGAAAGGAAAATAATCTAATATCTGAAGGGCATATGCCAGGTTTGTTTTTTAAGGAATGAATATAAATGTTTTCTAAGTGAGACTACTGGTGAATGAGAGAACCAAATATGATAATAGAAAAAAATATATTGGGAATTATTCTCCATGCACCCCACTCACCACTCCCCTTCCCCACCCCACCCCTTTTTTTTTTTTTTTAGCTCACTTTTATTTGAAGGTTCTGGTTTGGGTTTTAGGAGAAAGAATACTTTAAGCTTCTTGGTTGAATTTGTTGACCATGGTCTAGGGTAGTGTGCCTAGATTTCTAACTTTTTAATTTTCTGTGTTGGCATTCTTATTGCCCGTTGGAGACTCTTGAACCTTTTGTTACTGAGTTTCAGTGTATGGTCAGCTAGGGTTCAGATCTGTTGAGAATGTGCACAAAGATACTTCACCATGCTTCCAAAATCTATTGATTGCCAATAGTAGCAGAATTCTTAATAAGGGAGGTATGTATGCTAAGTTGTAGACTGGTAGTTAGCAGTGGTACCCCTCTAATAATTCCGGCAAAGAGTTTCTTTAGCTGGGAGCACATCATTTCCTTTTGAGAAACACTAATTTGTTTGTTTTGTTCTATTGAAGCCCTGGGCCTATCAGTTAATCCTTGCTCTGAGTGGGTAGCTGGGAGAAATATCTTCCCTTTCTAGGTAGTTTTTGCTGTTCATTGAATCTGGATGGCTATGTTTTATTGCTCCAGTTTAACTGCTCATTACCTTGTTCACGTCCAGAAAGTAAATAAATGAGCCTCCAATACAATTAATACATATTTCTTGTACTATTTTTTGGTCTAATTATAATAAGGCTTTTACTTGGTTATTGCATTATCTTTTTCTCCAGTCTTAGGATTCATTGCACATTAATGATGATGTGCTTTATCAAACAACTCCCATTCAGTTTCCATGGCATCGTACATTTAATTTATTATATGGCCCCCTGTAGGCACCCCCTTCTTTGCCCTGTTATCATCAGCAAAGTCAGTTATATCTGTGCGCATGTGCCTTGTAGTTTATTTTACTGTATATTCTTACTTGGTACTTGCAAAATTGTACATGATGAATTCCATTCCCTTGTTTTCCATTTCTTCCCCCACACCCCCTACACCCCTACTGGCCTAGTGATGTATGTTAATTGTGTTCCTGTTTCTGTCTTTCTTTTTTTAAATAAGTATTATTAACTGCAGATAGTTTATTTATTAGGAGGTACCAGGGATTGAACCCAGACCTTGTACATAGGAAGCAGACGTTCAACCACTGAGCTACACCCACTTTCCATTTCTTTCTTTTGAGTATTTCTCCAGTCTGTCTGAAACCACCTCTTCTCCATCTGTGATTATGTTCCTTATTACTGTCTTTTGCCTCACCCCCTTTCCCCCCATTTGTCCTTCTATTGTTATCCCTGCCTTTGGTTCCCTTTTTTCTTGTTATTTAAGCTGAGCTCATAATAGCTTCCAGTGCTGCCATTTGTTCATCTATTTATTGAGGGGTCCTATTGATATGAGAATGAATAAGAAGATATAGTCCTTCTTAAGGACCATACAACCAT
The DNA here is from genome assembly GCA_026826555.1 of Tolypeutes matacus. Lineage (NCBI taxonomy): Eukaryota > Metazoa > Chordata > Mammalia > Cingulata > Chlamyphoridae > Tolypeutes > Tolypeutes matacus. Next base: position 19,480,372 of record JAKSZT010054304.1, read on the forward strand.
GTATGGAGACTAATACATATATGCTATTTGTAACTTTATTATAGCACTTTTCACATTGTATTGTAACTATTTGTTTAATATGTGTGTTTCCTCCACAAGATTGTGAGCATTTAAGTGCTCAAAGAATGTTCATTGAATGAATGAACAAATTTTTATGTGTGTGTACATGTGTATATGTATATATACACACATATAGCATACAATATTATATGGTGTGTGTATGTATCATACAAAATAGAATTAAATACTCAAATGCATTCTCTTGGGGATAAAGTTGGTCATTTTTTGGCAATATGACAGCCATGAAACTTTGTGCATCTAATAATAGTATCAAGATATAAAAAGTTAAACTTTCAGAAATATGGGCAAAAAGTAGTTGTGGTAGATTTTGTCCACCTCTCTTAATTCTTGACAAATTAAATGGGCGAAAGAGAATACACAGATGTCCAGTAAATAATTCCAAAGTTCCTATACTGTTACAGGATAGAGTTTTTGTCATGATGTCTATGATACATTGTACTGGGAGGATAGTTTTACTATTGTCCAAGAAGTGATCTTAAATAACTTTAATATATTTGATTTGGTAAACAGTTAAAGTGATTGGAAAAAAGGCAATTTGTAAATTGAGATTTATACTTTAAATAGAGGTAAGAGTTTTGACAGATTAGATTCTCTTTTTATAAAGACAGTTTTCTATGCAATAGTTCTTTTTTCTATTTTTGAAGAAAATGACATATATATATTTATATATATTATATATATATAGTCTTACCTAAAGAACATATGTGCTTAAATATATTCTATTAAAAATAGTCACTGCAGGACATGGGATAACCAGGGATTTTAGAAGATGGATTGTTGAAAAATGGAGATGCTTCATTGGAATAGAAACATTATAAAACTAGATTTAAAATGGTAATTATAAACCTAAACCAGGATATAATTTTTTCATGTTATTGGAAAATACTTTTTATTGAAGAATAATATATGTTGAAAAAGCACATAAATATATATAGCTCAATGAATTCTCAAAAATTGAATCACCACCCACATCAATTAACAATATTAACAGTACCTCAGAAGCCCTACCTTGCTCCACTTTATCACCCCACCACCATTCCAAGGGTATTGGCTATCCTGATTTACAACACCATAGATTATGTTTGCCTGTTTTATACTTTACAGAATGGAATCATAAAGCATACACTTTTTTTTCTGTCATTCTTCTTTCAGCATGTTTATGAGATTCAGCTATAATTGTTGCTTGTAGTTGTAATTCGTTCATTCTCTTTGCTATATGGAGACTATACTACAGTTTAGTTACAAGATGAAATTTTATATAAATGTCTAATTCCTTATATTCAGTCCTTTGCATTTGAAGATGATTGACCATTAATAGGGTATTCATTTTGAAGTGTAGATAGATTTTCTTTTCTGTTTACTCATTTATACTATCTCAGCTCTCTTAACATTATATACCCTAAACACAGACATTATAGATAAAAATGCAGTTTTAGAATATTTAATCTAGTTCTACTTCTCATTGGAAAATTGATAATTACTATATTGTTTAGCATTTAATTTAGTTTTAAAGCAAAGATTTGTTTTTAGGACATTTTTGAAGTTTCTTCCTAGAAAATTTATAAATTAGGATTATTTACTAATAAGTGAAATTAATTCCCCTAAAAACTAATTATGCCTTTTAGTTTTATGTATTTGGACTTAGTAGGTAGCTTTTTAGTTTTCTTAAATTTAAATTGGGGTCTTTAATATTCAATATACTCTACTGCCTTTGCAAACATCTAATTGGAAAAATTATTTTTATCAAATATGACAAAAGGTTAATATATTTGTAATGTAAAGAACTAATCAAATTGAGAAGAAAACTTTAGGATCCTGGTAGCTAAGTAGGCAAAGCACAAGAAAAGATAAAAGATAATTCACAAAAAAGATAAAAGAATTCACAAACGAAGAACTAAATGGTAGAATGTTTAATCCTGCTAGTAATCTACTAAATTCAAACCAAAGCTATTATATCAACAAAAGGAATAGATAATACTTAGTATTAATAAAGGTGTAAAGAAACAGATATTCTCTCTTTATTTTTTTATTTTTTTATTTAAAAAGGGTCTACTCTTCTATTTTTTAATATAATTTTACTCTTAAAATTAGGGTCTACTCTTCTATTTTTTAATATAATTTTTTTATTTTTTTAAAAAGATACTTAGGTTATATAAATGTTACATAAAAAATATAGGGGATTCCCACATGCCCCACTCCCAACACCTCCCACATTTTCCCACATTAACAACATCATTCATTAGTGTGATACATTTGTTACAATTGATGAGCATATTTTGGAGCATTGCCACTAAACGTGGATTATAGTTTACATGGTAGTTTACAGTCTCTCCTGCACAATTTTGTAAATTATGACAAGATATATAATGGCTTATGTCTGTCATTGCAATGTTATTCAGGACAATTCCCAAGTCTCGAAAATATCCCCATATTATATCTATTTTTCCCTCTCCCTTCCCTTAGAATCTCCAGTGGCCACTGCCTCCACATCAATGATAAAAGTTCTTCCATTGTAGAATCACAATAAGTCTATACTAGAATACCAGTAAGTCTACTCTAGTCCATCGTCCATTACCCAATCCTGAGGATTCTGGGATGGTGATGCCCACTCCACCTCTAATTGAGAAGGGGCTTCGATCCCATGGGACAGATGGATGGGACTATCTTGCTTGCTGTTGCAGACTCTCTCTTTTCCTTGGGATGGTCGTTGTCCATTATCATTTCCTTGTTAGTTGTCCTGGGTGAGTCCAATGAACTGGAGAATAGGTGTTGCAACTCTGTTGAGATTCAGGGCCCAGCTGGCACATGGCAGCCCAAAGATTTAAGATTTAAGTCTCTTGGACATACACCTATCAACTCTAGTACTGACTATACATTCAAATAGAAGGGGCAGAAAAACCATGTGTAGGGAAACCACAACTGGGTCCAACTCTGTCACACTGGGGAGCATAAATTCCCAAGTAGGGTGCCAAACTCCTGAGCTGTCTGCCCTGCCTATAGTGTCTGGATGTTTCTGCTATTTGAGGCAATATTTACTTTGGCAGTCAATGAGATCCTGCTGAGATGTGCATATGCATAACCTCTAGAATGACATCCTGACTCACTTTGGAGTCTCTTAGCCGTATAAACTCATTTGTCTTCCCCTGTTCCCCTTTTGGTCAATATCTTTTTCCAGTTGCATGATATTCTCTTACATTATTGTAAATTCAAAAAACAGTTTGACATTGGGCCTCAAGAGGAGCATATTCTTCACATTCTTTAGTCCAATTTTAATGCACTCTTGAGACCTGTTCTAGATAAAAATCCAAATGAACAAAAACTCATACACAAATATGTTCATTTCAGAGTTATTTGTAATAAAGAAAAATGGGACATAATATGGTATTGATTATCTGTTGCTTTATAACATCTTACCACAACCTCTCCCCACCAGATTTAAGCAGCTTAAAATAAAAACATATATTATTTCACACTTTTTGTGGATCCAGAATTTGGAAGCAGCTTAGCTAGGTGGTTCTGTCTCAGAGTCTCATTAAATTATAGTCAAGATGTTAGCCACAGCTGTAGTCATCTGAAGGCTTGACTTGGGCTAAAAGATCCACTTCAGGTATAGCTTACTCCTATGGCTGTAGGCCGGAGGCCAGAATTCCTTGCCACATGGATCTTTCCATAGGGCTGCTTGACAATAGCGGCTGGCTTCAGCCAAAACAAATCCTTAAGAAAGAGAGAGCATTGCCTTTTATGACCTAGTCTTAGAAGTCATATGCTGTCGCCTCTCCCACATTTGATTAGTTAAAATGAGTCACTAAGACCTGCTTATATTCATGGAGAGAATTAAGCTCTACATCTTAAAGGAAGGAGTATCACAGAATTTGTGCATTTATTTTAGAACCCCCACAGATGTCCCAGCAGTTAAAGTAGGACACAAAATTGAAGTTACAGTGATTACAGAAAAGAAGAAAGACTAGAAGGGGAACATTTAAAATATTTTAATGGTTTTGTTAGGAGTTTGGGGGTAGGGATAAAAGGTCCTGTCCCCTCCTCTCCCCCCCCCCATGTATTGCTGTTTTGTGACTTCTATAATGGAATAATTCCTCTGTATTCATAGGAAAATATAATATGATTTGTAACATCAAGTTGTTTAATTAGCATAAATAGATCATGAATCTTTTTCTTTGAGTCATGATGTAATTTAATGGTTTAGTTATCTAAGGAAAAATGAAGTTATTGAATTATCAGTAACTCTTAAGGTATAGAGATGCCTTTTAGAGATGACAATCCTTTTCTGATTTTCATGAAGGGCAACATAAGTCAGGGTATTTTCTTTACTAATATTATTATATTGATGTTCATATGACTGCTGATGGTTGATTGTAGGTAAATTGGCAGGATGTGGAGCAGCAAATCAAAAGAGGTGCCTTTATCAAATCCAAGGAGCTCTCAAAGCAAGGATACTGTTCAAGGTATGATCTTTTAAAAAACGGAAATTAATCCCTTGTTTAGGTTGTTTATATTAAATTCTGTGCTAACCAATAAATGAAAATTATACATATGCTGTGATTTATAAAAAGTGTATAATTTTAAAAATTCAATTTTGTTTTAAAGTATATGAGGACCTCACCTTCAAAGGCATCCTGTGGTAAACCATTTTATAGGAAGAATCCTTTTTTAATGTGAACCAGTATATGTAAAATTCATTTTGTACAGTTTTTTGGAAATTCTGGCTTAATGTCAAAGAATGGTATAATATAGCTCCTAATATAGTTATAGACCTATGGTGCACAGAGAACAAAAGTAATAGTCTCATTAAATTCTTTGTTTAATGAGCATTCATGGGGGACAGTTTAGGGTGCAACATTTTTTGAAGGTATATTGAAAAACTAGAGTACCTCTAAAGGAAGATTGTTGGACTTGTGAGGGATCTGGAAACCAAGTCATATGAGGAATGTTTGGAGGAGATGAAAATATTTATCCTGGAGAAGGGATAATTCGTGGGAAATAGGTGGTCTTGCACTATTTGAAAGCTGTTATCTGAAAAACTAGAATTTATCTTTGTTTCTACTGGTAGTTTGAAGTCTGGAGTAGTTTTCTCATCTTTTTCACATCACACTGTGAAATACAATAAAATATAAAATCTTGTATTTGTTCAGCTCTTTGGGGTCAACTGAGGATAGTGCTTATTGTCAGAGATGCCTGATGGAGGGTAAGTGGGTATCAGTCTAGGTGCCCTAAAGGCCAATGGCATAATTGTCTAATGAACTCTAAACCACATGTTGGGAGGCTTGATTTTATAGGATGGCAGTTAAGGAGAAGCAGCATATTTTGGCTCAATGTACGTAAAACACATGCGGAGAAATAGTTCTGCCTAATAAAGTGGTTTTTAAACTTTTGAGTACGTTTGAATCACTAGGAGAACTTATTAAATGCAGATTCTAAGGATTACTTCAGAAGTTCTGATTCAGTAAATATCAATTTTCACAGCACATACAGCCACATCGTGGGATGCACTTTCTCAGACCAAGGCTGCTGTAAGTAGTTATATCTCTCATTTTATTTATTTCTGGTTTAAAATTTATTTTCTGTTATGATTGAATAGATTAAATTTTTTCCTCATAGTTCATTTTTTATAGGAAGACATAGTTAAATGTTTTGGTAAGACGTTTTCTTTATTACAAAATGAACGTAAATGACAGCTAGTAAGTAGTAAAGGAATAATGAAGACACTGCTTTAGGTATCAGGAGCACTGTGGTATATAAAATATCAAAATAATTTGTGCTAATTTTTCAACTTTAATAAAATTGTTCATTTGGTATGTTGAATGAAGGTTCAAAATAGACTATGGATTTGCAAAAGTGGGGCTAAGTCTGTGTAGAACATTCAGAGTCTGGGTGGTAGTGAAAGGAACAGCTTATCCTTGAATGATTTGTGAGTTAACTCTTCTTTTTTGTGGTAGTAGGAGGCTGTTTTTTCTCCGTATTACAAAAGAATACCTAGGAGTGACCTGTTCACATTTGTGTTCTCCCCAATCTTGTCTTTTTCATTTACTCTCTGGGCAAATGACTCTTCTAATATGTGTTTTTTTGGTTTTCTTTTGTATCTTTGGGTGTTCTCTGAAGAATTTTTAAGGATGATAGGGGCTTTTAATATAAGTGGGGAAAAGCCTTATATAGAACTGTTATTATACAAAGTGTTTTTACAATTTTGTGAGTATATTGCACTACAAATATCTGAAAGAAGATAAATAAAAATTTACAGTAGTTATCTCTCTGTGGTGGGGTTTTGTTGATTATTTTATTTTGTATACTTTTTCTGTATTTTCCAAGTTTTCTCAAGTAAGGTGAGAAATGCTCTAAAAATCTTTGAGAAGGGAGGCGGCTGTGGCTCAATCAGTGGGGCTCCCGTTTACCATATGGGAGGCCCCGGGTTCGGTTCCCGGGGCCTCTTCGTGAGGGCAGGCCTGCCCGCGTGGCGCAGTTGGCTGACCCAGTGAGCACAAGCAGCAAGGGGGGGATAAATGAATAAATAAATAAAATCTTAAAAAAAAAAAAAATCTTTGAGAATATTGGTGGTTATATATGGAGTATGTATGAAACTAGAATTCTGCCTTGTTAATTTGTCCTAATTATGAAGATGATTTTATAGTTGTAATATTTTTTAAAAGTTGTGGCTGTTTGAATAGTTCTAAATTTTAATCTAACTGAATCATTCCTTCCTTGTTCTTTCATGTAGAATGCATAAGATATATATAGGTTATGCAATATATAATTTCAGATAATTTACTCCTTTAAAAAACTCAACAATTAATAAAATAGGTCAACATGACAAATAGAAACTCATTTTCTTTAGAACCTTTTTTATTTTCTTGTCCAAATTTGGATAGCATTGTGCCAGCTATTATAGCTAAAATAATAAATAATGAAAAAAACTAACATTGCCAGAAAGGCTTCCATTCTACTCTGGAAAAAGGTATCGGACATACCTTTAAAACATGTTTTAAATAGTTATGAAATTAATGGTGCTTGGATTATTTATAGAATTAACTTATGGTATTATGATGGTGTTTAAATTTTAGCTGAGACACATCGAAAACAAATTAGAAGTAGCCCCTACAAGCACAGCTGTGTTTGATTCTGTCATGGATACCAAGAAATCTTCTGCAAATGCAACCCGAAAAATAAGTAGAAAAGGTATGTATAAAGTTATTGCTTCCAAAGATATAAAAATATTTTTAAAAATTTTGATGTTTTATTCAATTTAATTTGTTCTTTTTTTAAAAATTTGTTCTTATAGTCCAGTATATTTTCTTGCCTTTTTGTCAGAGATTATACCTCGCCAGTACTTAATATTTTTTTCCTTTGGTGTAGTGAGTATTATAAAGTAGCCTTATAGAAAGTGATTTTAAATGGTATTTTCATACTTTTAATCAGGGACTTAGCACTACTGCATTACCTTTGACAGTGAGTTTTCTTTTGCTTTTAGTAATGGAAATTTGATTTTGAGCCTTTGGGGTTATGTATGTCTTTTTCTTTCTTTTTTTAAAATTTGTAGATGTATCACTTTCAAGTAGTTTAGATGATGTAATATACAAATAAGAGTCGTATTTTTATTGGGATTTAAAATTGTAAATAGAATATCTATTTTACACATAGTATCATAAGTTGATATAATGCAAATATTTCCTTTGGTTGCCTTTCATGTTTTTTGCTCTGTAATTTCTTAATTGGTGGGCTAAAACCTACCTAAATTCTGATTTTTTAACCTGTGTGTCTGTTGGGCTTTATCTGAATACTTCTCTTTTAAATGAGAAACATTTATAAAAAGGAATTTTATATATAGAATTTTATTTTGCATTGTTTGTTAGGAATATAGTCTTTTCCTATAGACTGAGTTAATAGTAATTTGACTTTAATGTTTGCCATCTACTTATGTAATATCAAACTAGGGATGCCAGAAATAAAACAGTTATTTGCTTAGATACTAGCCAAATCCATAGATAGTTGCATTTTATATTGTATATTCTCACAGATTACCTTTTCCTTCAGATGGGAGATACCTTGATGATTCTTGGCTAAATGCTTCAACCTCTAAATCTTCTAAATCACGAAAAGAGAAATCCCGTAGTCCTCTCAGAGCTACCACCCTGGAGAGTAATGTGAAGAAAAATAATCGCGTGGAATTTCGTGAACCCTTGGTTTCTTATAGGTTAGTGTTGAAAATTATTTACAATAAGATTATCATTTTTTTTCTGAGTTTTTCATAACACTTTGGCTGAGTTGTTACTTTTTTCATTCTCCACAAGAGACAGAGCAAAAATCTTTCATATTATGAAATACTGATTTATGCTACTCTTTCACAGATTGAGATTGTTTTGTTTTATTTTGTTTTTTAAAGAAATAGTAATATTTGCCCTAGGCTATCTTCATTGCAATAAATTTCTTAGAGACAAATTATTCAGTCTCTCGAAGTATAGTTTTCTTTTCCTTAATATCTTCAATTGGGTGTTCTACATAATGAACTTTGTGAATTTTGTTTTCTGTTTTTTAATTAACTAAGATTTCTTTCTTATTGTGAGAATGTAAGTTGCTTTAATGCTTTGCTTTGTTGCCAATAGCTCCTTTCAGCAGCTTACATAGTCTAATGTTCAAGATTGATGTATGATTTTTTTTGTTTGATAGCGTAGAAAATAAGTGCTTTGCATTTTTAACTGATAGTTTATGATATTCAACTGATAAAAGTATACAATTTTGTAATTTGTGGAACAATTTGCTAATCATCTAAATGTGTTCATGCCCTTAGTATGACAAATAGTAATGTGTAGTAATCACTGGACTTTATATTTCTTTGTTTCCTTTATAAACATTTTTAATGTTTTAAGATACCAGTCAATAAATTAAGGAGTTTTATGATGGCACTTCATAGTACTATGAAAATGATTGTACTTTTAAATTTGAGATGAAGAATTTGAGAGGTGAAGGTGAAGTATGAGTTCAATTTTTAAAATGTTGCATTTATGCAATTTGAAATGTTTAGGTGAAAATATCTGTAGGCATTTGAAAATTTAGGGAGAAATGTGTGATGAAAGTTCAGGGCTGGCGATATACATTTGGAAGTTGTCACCAGTATTAAAGTAATAAAAATGATGGAAAAACTATATAGAGAAGACCAGGGACTTAATCTGGATAAAAATTCGTAGTTCAGAAGAAGGAGAAAAGAAGGATTTAACAAATAATCAAAGTTCAGAATCTCTAGCCACTTGCCTAGAAACATAATCACTATCAGAATTCAAACTGAATTACTGACTCGTTATGTACATTCTAATGTTCTACCTGCAAAATAAACTACTTGATATTTAAAATCGTATGAATTATTTATCTTTAAAGAAAAAAAATGTCCATATGATAGCTGTGAATGGAATGGCTTTCTCCACCTGGCAGACTCCAGTCATCGCTTAAAACGCCTCTGTTTATCACCTTATATGAACATTGCTGGATCTGTTCCCACCTGTACTCTAAAACCCTCACCTAATCACTTCTCCTTCTATGGTTCCATAATACTATATGAATTTCTCTATTATAGCATTTTCACATTTCATTTTAATATTTTTTACATATCTGCCTGTTAACGCTAGTTTATGTAATGGCATGAATTTATTTTGTTCTCAAAGCACTAGCTTAATACTTGGCATTTACTAACTGTTCAATAAATATTTTTTCCCAACATTTTATTATGAACATTTTCAAATACACAGAAAAATTGAAGGAATTATAAAGCAAGCACCTTTATATGCATTCAACAGCTAATGAATGAATGAATGGAGGACTGTGCAGTTATGTGTTTTTTTTTAATCAATTGTCCTTCACTTTTTTAAGATTGAGGTATAATATATAACATAATATTTTATGCTTTATATTATTCTCTATGTGTGCTAATTTAAGACCTGAACATTTTAACTTTGAATTGTTGCAGTCTGGTCAAGTTAGTGAAAATGACTCTCATTTATTCTTGGTCTCTTAATGACTCAGTTCTCAGCCCCCATCTTGTTCAATAATCAGCCACTCAAAATAGGACCCCTAGCCTTTTTTGAGTCATGGATCCCAATGAGAATCTGACGAAAGCTCTAGACTATCTCCTTGGAAAAATACATACTCATACACTCACAGTAGACATAGTAACCATGTTATGCTGTAATAGAATCATGGCTTTAAGAATTTTTGTGGCTTTATGCTTTTACATGAAATGGTCTGGATCATTGCTGTCTGGTAGAAATATAATGTAAACCATCAATGTGAGCCACGTTAATAATTTAAACATTTTTGGTAGTCATATTAAAAAAGTAATAGAAAATAGGTGAAATTAATTTTAATTATACATTTCATTTCTCATTATATCGAAAATATCATTTAAACATATAAAAATTTTTAATAAGGTATTTTACATTTAAAAAAATCCTAAGTCTTTGAAATTAGATGTATAACTTACATTAGAGCACCTCTCAATTTGGACTAGCCATATTTCAAGTGTGCAATAGCCACATGTGGTTGGTAGCTACTATTTTAGGTAGTGCAGATCCAGATTGTTGTTATGTCTGCTTTTATACTTTTGTTGGTTGTTTTTTCATTATTCACCTGCTCTTCTTACTGACAAAGCTTATTTGTTTTCATTAATCTCCCTTTAATAAACTGGTTCTGTTCCTAAAATTAAGCTTATTAGAATTATGTGTAAAATAGGAGGGAAAAAAAGGCTCCGAGGGAAGACTTCTTTTGTTTGTTTGTTTTTTTGTTTTTGTTTTTGTTTTTTTTACCAGGAGGTCCCTGGGATCAAACCCAGGTCCCTCCATATGGGAGATGGATGCCTAACCATTTCAGCCACATCCGTCCCCCTGAGGGAAGACTTTTGCTAGTGTTTTTGTGAATAGAGAATATGGACTTTGTAATATGTATTTTGGCTGTGTCCAGGCTTCTTTGCTTAATCTTGAGTTTCTGGATATGCTTCACGTATTTAAAGCTGCCAAAAGGTGCTCTGTGGTTAAGAGAGGTTTAACTTTACCAATCACATTTATTTGGAGGAATATCTTTATTGTAACTCTACTCTATTTCTACCCCTAACCTGTTTGTTAATTTGGTACATTGTTTAGAAGTTACACATATGAAATGCCAGTGTTTGAGAACTTTTTCCCTAGTACTTAGTATTTCATAGAAGAGTAGAATATGTATTTTGGTAATAGGTGTCAACTGAATATTCAAAGTCTTATTTTCTGGAATCCTTAAGGAAATATTTCCATATATCTTTTGCATATTTTTAATTTTATAATACATAGATTTTTATTTAGATTATTTACCATTCAACTTGAGAGCATTAAACATTGAGCATTAGTATTAGTAATAGTTATCTTTTTTTTTAATCTACTGGAATTTCTAGGTATATAATATCAGTGGGTTTTTATATTTTAATTTTTTTTTTCAGATTTCTAATATCAGCTTAGAGTTCTCCATTCAGTTTGTATGATTGGTTTCAGTTTGACTGGTTTTTGTACTCTTTTTATTCAAAATGGGTTATAATTTTTTTATAATAGGGAAATCCATGGCACATCTTCTAATTTAAGTCCCAGCCATTTGGAATCAAAGCATATATATTGTATGGATATTAATGGAGTTGAAGAAAAGGCTGAGAGTGGGGACCGGATTATATGCAATCGAGAAGAACGGAATATACGTAGCTGTGATTTTGAGAGCTCCCAACCATCCGTCATAAACGATACACTTGTTAGGTTTTTAAATGATCGACCAGCAATTGATGCATTGCAGAGTTCTGAATGCTTGATTAAAATGGGTATTCCTGTGAGAACTGAGGATGAAATACCTAATAGAGCAAAAGGAAATGAGAACAATTTAAAGGCTTTAATGAGTAACATGAGCCATGATGTTGATCCAAAAGTGTTACGGCTAGCTGACTCTTCTCCATCCTCTACGAGTACTGCCAATTCCCAAAGATTAGATATTTTAAAGCGGCGACAACATGATGTCAAACTGGAAAAACTCAAGGAGCGAATTAGGAAACAGTGGGAACACTCAGAAGAAACAAATGGCCGGGGCCCGAATCTGGGTCATATTGACCATCCTGTGATGGTTGTCAATGTTGACAGCTCAGTGACAACAAAAGTCAGAAAAGTGGCAACAGCACCACCTGCTCCAACATATAAAGGTTTGTAATTAGTCTTTGTATCTCTCTCTCTTCCTGCTTCCTTCCTTGCTCCCCTTTCTCTCTAGGCTGTATTTGAAATGCGGTGGCCATCTTTAGAACAAGGGTGTGGTTCTCAAATCAACTATATAAGAAATTACTTCAGGGAGTATGTAAAAAAAAATGTAGATTCCTAGATAACTGTGCTGTACCTAAATCAGAATCTCTGGAGAGGTTTTATTTTTATTTTATTTTTTTAAGATTTATTAAAAAAATTTTTTTTCTCCCCATTCCCTCGTAGTTTGCATTTGCTGTGTCTGTTTGTTGTGTGCTGGTCTGCTTTTTTTAGAAGGCACTGCGAACCGAACCTGGGACCTCCCTTGTGGGAGGGAGGCACCTAATCACTTAAACCACCTCCGCTCCCTGCTTCGTTGTGTCTGTCATTATGTTTTCCTTCATGTCTCTTGTTGCGTCATCTTGTTGCATCAGCTCACCATGCCAGCCCGTCGCATCAGCTCGCTGTCTTGCTCATCTTCTCTAGGAGGTACCGGGAACTGAACCTAGACCTCCAGTGTGGTAGGCGGGAGCTCAGTCGCTTGACCTGCATCTGCTTCCCTATGGGGAGGTTTAGAGATTAGAAATTCCAGAATTGGAATTTTTAATAAGTCCCCCAAGGGTATTCTCTTAAAATTTGAGATTCGCTATATGAAAATTTAATAAGAGGAACAAAAGAGAAAGTAAGAATTAGTACCATTTTCAGAGAAGTGCTTTAAAGAATATTGCTCTTCTTCTACCACTGTATTTGGGTTGTTATTAGGAATTCTTTCAAGAATAATATTTTTAAAATAGTTCAGTTAATTCCATTATTTTGGATATAGAATATTTTGTCACTGACATATTAACCCTCTTTTAACCTTAGAGTTTTGGTCATAAGAATTTTTCCCCCAAGAAGACCACCCTTTTTTTTTTTTTTACTTTTTTTTAAATTTAACCTTATTTGTACATTTAATAATTGAAAAATATAAGCAATTAAAAACTAAAAAGTAAACACAGATGAATAAATATATACGTTTCTCAATTAAATGTAATGGATACATATAAATTTTTTTTTTTGGTATCAATATGTTACACAATATATTTGGTTCATAGTAACGCATTCATACAGTATTTGTCCTTTTGTGTCTGGCTTGCTTCACTCAACATAATGTCCTCCAGGTTCATCCATGTTGCCATATGCTTTACGACTTCATTTCTTCTTACAGCTGCATAATATTCCATCGTGTGAATATACCACAGTTTGTTTATCCATTCATCTGTTGATGGACACCTGGGTTGTTTCCAACTTTTGGCAATGGTGAATAATGCTGCTATGAACATCGGTGTGCAGATGTCTGTTCGTGTCACTGCTGTCAGTACTTCTGGGTATATACCCAGTAGTGGTATTACAGGGTCACGTGGTCAGTCTATATTCAACTTCTTTAGGAACTGCCAAACAGTCCTCCATAGTGGTTGTACCATCCTGCATTCCCACCAACAGTGAAGAAGTGTTCCTATCTCTCCACATCCTCTCCAACACTTGTAGTTCTCTGTCTTTTTAATAGTGGCCATTCTGATAGGTGTAAAATAATATCTCATTGTAGTTTTGATTTGCATTTCCCTAATCATGAGTGATGTTGAGCATTTCTTCATGTGTTTTTTTGCCATTTGTATTTCTTCTTTGGAGAAATGTCTATTCAAGTCTTTCGTCCATTTTTTAATTGGGTCATTTGTCTTTTTATTGTTGAGTTGTAACATCTTTTTATATATCCTGGATATTAAACCCTTATCAGATATGTGATTTCCAAATATTTTTTCCCATTGAGTTGGCTGCCTTTTCACCCTTCTGACAAAGTCCTGTGAGGTTCAAAAGTATTTAATTTTGAGGAAGTCCCTTTTATCTACTTTTTCTTTTGTTGCACGTGCTTTGGCTGTAAGGTCCAAGAAACCACCACCTACTACAAGGTCTTGAAGATGTTTCCCTACATTTTCTTCTAGTAGTTTTATGGTCCTGGCTTTTATATTTAGATCTTTGATCCATTTTGAGTTGATTCTTGTATACGGGGTGAGATAGGGGTCCTTTTTCATTCTTTTGGTTATATATATCCAGTTCTCTCAACACCATTTGTTGAAGAGACTGTTTTTTCCCATTAGCATGGGCTTGGTAGGTTTGTCAAAAACCAGTTGACTGTATAGGTGAGGGTATATTTCTGGGTTCTCAATTCTATTCCACTGATCGATATGTCTATCTTTACGCCAGTGCCATGCTGTTTTGACCACTGTAGCTTTGTAATATATTTCAAGGTCAGGCGATGAAATTCCTCCCACATTGCTCTTCTTTTTTAGAATGCTTTTGGCTATTCGGGTGCACTTACCCTTCCAGATGAATTTGGTAATTGCCTTCTCTAATTCTGTAAAGTAAGCTGTTGGGATTTTGATTGGTATTGCATTGAATCTATAAATCAGTTTGGGCAAGATTGACATCTTCATGATATTTATTCTTCCAATCCATGAACATGGAATGTTTTTCCATTTGTTTAGGTCTTTTAAAATTTCTTTCAGCATTGTTTTGTAGTTTTCTGCATATAGGTCCTGTACTTCTTTGATTAAATTAACTCCCAGGTATTTGAGTCTTTGTTGCTATTGAAAATGGAATTTTCCTCCTGATTTCCTCCTCAGGTTGTTCAGTACTAGTATACAAAAACATTACTGATTTTTGTGTGTTGATCTTGTGTGCTGCCACTTTGCTGAACTCATTTATTAGTTCAAGTAGCTTTGTCGTGGATACTTCAGGATTTTCTAAGTACCGGATCATGTCATCTGCAAACAGTGAGAGTTTTACTTCCTCTTTTCCTATTTGGATGCCTTTAATTTTTTTGTCGTGTCTAATTGCCCTAGCTAGAACTTCTAGTACAGTGTTGAATAACAATGGTGACAGTGGGCATCCTTGTCTTGTTCCTGATCTTAGAGGGAAAGCTTTCAACCTTTCCCCATTGAGTATGATGTTGGCTGTGGGTTTTTCATATATGCCTTTTATCATATTGAGGAATTTTCCTTTTATTCCTATCTTTTGAAGTATTTTTATCAAAAAAGGATGTTGGATTTTGCCAAATGCCTTTTCTGCATCTATTGAGATGATCATGTGTTTTTTTTTCCTTCAATTTGTTAATGTGGTGTATTACATTGATTGATTTTCTTATGTTGAACCAGCCTTGCATACTAGGAATAAATCCCACTTGGTCATGATGTAGAAGTCTTTTGATATGCTGTTGGATTCGATTTGCAAGTATTTTGTTGGGAATTTTTGCATCTATGTTCATTAGAGAGGTTGGTCTGTAATTTTCTTTTCTTGTGGAATCTTTATCTGGCTTTGGTATTAGGGTGATGTTGGCTTCATAAAATGTGTTGGGTAATTTTCCCTCCTCTTCAATTTTTTGGAAGAGTTTAAACAGGTTTGCTGTTAATTCTTTTAGAAATGCTTGGTAGAATTCACCTGTGAAGCCATCTGGTCCTGGACTTTTCTTTGCTGGGAGATTTTTGATGACAGATTTAATCTCCTTAATTGTGATTGGTTTGTTAAGTTCTTCTATTTGTTGTAGTGTCAGTGTAGGTTGGTTATGCGTCTCTAGAAATTTGTCCATTTCACCTAGGTTGTCTAGTTTGTTGGCCTACAGTTTCTCATAATATCCTCTTATGATTCTTTTTATTTCTGTGAGAAGACCACACATATTTAAATCACATTTATACTAACATTGATACATTTTTCTTGAGAAAACTCTTTTCAGAGTTAAGGTGCATTTGTGTGTGTCTTTTTTTTTTTTCTTTAGCCAATTCAAGTTTCTATATATGGTGATTTTAAGGAGTTTATAGATTTTCTATTTTCATTTTTATGTTCCTGAAATTATTTCACCAGGTAATCCATGTAAAGTTTTCAATGACAAGTTGATTGTTAGTTTTAGTCCATGTTAGACTTTAGTCATTAACATTTCTGCCATTGTAGCTTTTCTTTTGTGGACATTTCCTCCAAGTTCAGTTTTTCTAGATTAACCTCTGCAGATCAAAATTTTGTTAAGATTTGTTTCTTCTGTCAGTTTGAGGTCATTGACAAACTAAGGGCAAGTTTTGCTGTAGTCACTTTTGTGATTTTCTACCAAGTCTAATTTTTCTCCAATTAGTTTTTGTAGGTTTTTTTTTTTTTTTGGTGTGTGTGTGTTCGTAAGATGTTAGTCATTTTTTTCTCTGGCATAAATCTTACTCTGTACAGTTTTCTCAGTTATCAGTTTTGTTTTATTTTGCTTATGTCTTTCTAGTGATATGCATTCTAGCTAATCTGTGATAAAATTGTGAGCAGTTGCCTTTAGAATATTGAATAATTTCTCTGTTGTCCAGGATTTGTTTGATGTACTATTAATAAAATTCTTTCATGTCCTTTTATTTTTTTTTTATTTTACCGGGAGGCCCCGGGGATCGAACCCAGGTCCCTCCATATGGCAGACGGACGCCCAACCATTTGAGCCACATCCGCCCCCCTTTCATGTCCTTTTTGTCACTAGTACATTATGTATAATTATCCACACTGTTGACAGAGCAAATAACAAATGGTGGGGTCAAAATGTTCTTGTTGGTTCTAGAGATAGTGATTATGCAAAAACCTTTGCTGTACTTTGCCAGACCCATTAAGTACAGATTATACATTTTAGGTTTAGTCATTGTACAAGTCAAACTTCTGAAATACGAAAGTTTATTCCACTTAGGCAATTTAAGATCATCAATTTGAATTCATCCTTTATTTAATAATTTTTAAAATCCTTAAAATTAAACAAAAAACAACAAACAACTAAAGAAGCAGAGTAAAATCTTAACTATAACTTTTTTGAGTTGGTGATCAGAATTTGCATATTCCTTTCACTAATTTTTAAACATACTAGTTTTCATATTAAAGTATTTTATAACTACAACTTTTGGGGAGTTAATTTATGAAATATAGCATAAATTTGAGAAATCATTACAGAATATGTTTTCTGATGTCTTAAGCAATGGATTTAGTTTTAGCAACAGTGAAGAACTATTTTCTCTCAGCTTGCTAGCAGTGTAAATAAAAGGCATCTTAATATACTGTATTGTAAAGTAACATTTGATGTGTTCTGAAATAATAAATTCACTTGATTCACAATTTATAAGATGAAAAAAGTATACCTGAAAAATCTCTGTCACTTTTGTGCCCCAACCACCTGGTCCCCTTTCTGGAAGTTACATGTGTTAACAATTTGGTGTTTCCTTCCAGAGATATTTTTTGCATACACAAGCAAATAAGGATATGTACATATGTGTGTGTACATTTAACATTTATTTTTTTCTTCATCCTTTCATACAGTTGTTAGCATTTTAAACCCACCATTCTGTACCTTTTTTTTTTTTTTTTAATTTTTGTTTTGTGTTTTAAATGATACATAGGATGTGTTTTTATAATTCTACTTTAAAATTTGAAGTGGTGAGCACAAATAGTATTTATATGATTCTTTCTTGTATTATGTATTATAGTTAGTTGTTTGCATATCTTTGTCTTCTTGGTGTCAATGCCTCATGAAGATAAAGAGCCTGTCTTGGTACTCTGACCTTAGTCTTTGTTTGTTTTAATAGGAAATGCCTGTACTAAAACCTTCAGTTATTAATTAAATTTTGTGTTAGAGCAGAGAATATAGTTTCAGGAAGCAACAAAGTTTCTTTAGAAAGTTCTTAAGTTGTTGCCCTATTTCATTTGCCCTTGCTGCTAAATATTAAATTGACAAAAAAGAAAAAAAAACAAAAACCAAAACCTGTCTTGGTCATCCTTATTTTTATCTCACAGCCTAGTACAGTGTGCTGGACATAAGTAGGTAGGTGCACAGTAAATTTTTAAATTCTATTTAATAAATTCAACCAAAATTTTTTTAAGTGGAAAAGGAAGAGGAAATAAAGTCATGGGGACAGCAAGAGAAACTGATGCAAATATTGAAAATTTCTTAACATTTACCTATAAGTAAAGATGCAAGTACAAAGTCTACCATAGAGATAAATGTTCCCTAAAGAGAAGAGAAAAAAGGATAGGGTTGATTATAGAGATGGAATGCATTGGTAATAAAAAGAAAAGTTGAGAGACAACGACATGGAATTTGTGTGGAATTGCCACACTTTCTTATGAAAAATTACATTTTGCAATAGACTGAACACTATGTATATAATTTTTAACCTTAAATGAATCAAGGCATAGTTATGTGCCCATTGTCACAGATGTCAGGTATAATTAGGTTTATGTTATTGTTCCTAAGATTTGTTCCTATTAGACATGGGAATGAATATATCAGTACATTTTACCAAATACCTCTAAAGTGCTTTTACCAGTTTTTGACTACAGCCTATTCTTTACATTAATTTAATTCTGTAAAAATGTATTTCAATGAATTCTGGGCAATATAGATATGAATAAGCTAAGGTTCCATTCCTGAAACCTGGTGGTGAGTAAGTGCTTTGGAAGAGGCAAGTAATAGTGCTATGAGAGGCTAAAGAAGAGAAAGATGAAGATTTTATACTAGTGATGGAATCAGTAGAATCTAACGTCAGAGATAAGAATTCATTAATTTTTTTTGTCTTAAAATATTTAAAAATTATTTGTATTACAAAGTAATTTACTATTTTGAACTTAAATGTTGAACCAGACCCTCATTGAGCCCATCTTAAAAAATATAATTAGGGAGTGGGTGAATCTCAGTGGCACTGGGTTCAATCTCCGGTACCTCCTAATATATATATATATATAATTATCTTTATATTGCTCTAATTATCATCTTTATTCATTATTTTAACTATTTTGCAAGATAACATTCCAAGTTCATTGTATTTCTTAGAATTGTGATAAATTTGAAGTAGAAAAATCTGAATGGTAATCCCTTGGAAATAGCACATATATAATGTTTCTTGAGAAATTGAGCAAGAATGTTTTAGAGACCTATTTTCCACACTTTAGGCATCTTTTACTCTGTAGACAGCAGCTTGTCCATTTGTTCAGCCATGGGAAAGAAAAATGAGGAATGTTGTCTCTTAATGTTGAAAAAATAGTTGTATCTCTGTAATCCATAATTGATTATTTGCATTCTTTTATGATTTAATTATCACTTTTCTTTTCTAGTCATTTTGAATGAATGTATATTGCTTTATCTTGCCGAAGCATACTTTTTCCAAATAATATTTGTCAAACCATTATGTCATAGCTAGTTTAAAAGAATTATATGTTCTTCTTTTAAAAACTAATAAAACTGCTCAATATCATTAGTAATTAGGGAAATGCAAATCAAAACCATGAGAAGACAAACAATAACAGGTGTTGGAGAGGATGTAAAATACACTCATACACTGCTGATGAAAATGTAAAATAAAATAGTGCCTCCTCTTCGGAAAATAGTTTGGCAGTTCCTCAGAAAGTTAAACATAGAGTTACCATATAGCCTAGCAGTATACTCCTAGGTATATTATACCCAAGGAATTGAAAACATTCTACACAAAAGCTAGAATACAAATGTCCATTATCCATTATGGCCTCAAGTGGAAACAACTCAAATGTCCATCAGCTGGTGAATGTATGGGCAAAATGTAGTGTATCCGTACAATTGAATATTATTCGGTTATAAAAAAATGAAATTTACTGATTTATGCTACAGCATGGATGAACCTTGAGAACATTATGTAAATAAGAAAAAGAAACCAGGTACATAGGCTACATATTTCATTATTCCTTTATACGAAATCTTTAAAATAGGCAAATCCATAGAGATAGAAAGTAGAGCCTGGTGGTGGGACTGGGGAATGACTGTTAATGAGTACACGTTTCTTTTGGGGTGATTAAATGTTCAGAATTAGATAATAGTGATGGTTATATGACCTTGTGAATATACTAAAAACCACTTAATTTTTTAAAATTTTTTAATTTTAATTTTTAAAAACGCTTAAACATAAATGTTACATAAAAAATATCGGGGATTCCCATATTCCCTACTCCCTCCCCCTCCCTCACCTTCCCACACCGAAAACTCTTTCACTAGTGTGGTACATTTATTACAATTGATGAACACATACTGAAGCATTTCTACCAACCGTGGACCATAATTCACATTATAGTTTACACTATGTCCCTCACAATGTCATAGGTTATGACAAAATATACAATGGCCTGTATTCACCATTGCAATGTCATGTGGACAACTCCAGTGTCCCAAAAATGCCCCCAAATTACACCTATTCTTCCCTTTCCCTTTACTCAGTACCTCTGGTGGCCACTGCCTTCACATCAATGATAAAAGTTCTTCCATTGCTAGAATAATAAGTCTATAATAGAATAATAAGAAGTCCACTTTAGTCCATTGTTCATTCCCCAATCTTGAAGATTTTGGGGAGCAGATATGACTCAAGCATTTGAGTACCTGCTTCCCACATGGGAGGTCCCGCGTTTGGTCCCTGATGCCTCCTAAAAACAAGAAAACAAACAACAAGGAAACAAATGAAAAACACCAACTCAGGAGCTGATGTGGCTCAGTGGTTGAGTGCCAACTTCCCACATACGAGTTCTGGAGTTCAATCCCCCGCTCCAGTACCTCAAAAAAAGAAAAAAAAAAATGTTAAAAACCACTTTAAAAGGTGAATTTATAGTGTGTGAATTATATCCCAATTTAAGAAAAGACTATAACAAATAAGCAAATAAAACTTATAAAACAAGTTTTGTTAAGAATGTTCTGCATTGTTGGTATATATTAGGCTTCAATCCTTCAGAGACCAAGATTCGAACACCTGATGGGAAAGTTTGGCAGGAGGCTGAATTTCAAAACATGAGTAGAGAGCTGTATCGAGACTTAGAGCTTCACTTTGCAGGTAAGAAGAGTAGAGCTATTTTTATGCTTTGAATATTTTATCATGCATACCGTCTAATTTATAATGTTCAAACATAAAGCTGGTCATCAGACATGGTATACCAGAGTAGGTGGTAGTTTCAGTCATAAAGATCTCTTAGCCACCTCTAGGCTTTGCTCCAGAGTTAAAATTAGCCTAGATGGTTGGTGAGACAGAAACAAGGTTATTTTTAAACTGAGGGAATTTCAGAGTTGGGGATGCCTTATTTGAAGGAGACAAAGCAGGGTCTGTTAAAATTCAATTCTAGTAGGCCACTGAGATTTTTGAAATGGTCAGTAAATTGGCAGGCAGCAGATAAGATATTAATATGAGGTCAAGAAGCAGAAAGAAAATGAGCATTATGCAAAGGGGATAATGATAGAGAACTGGAAATAGAAGGAACTCATGGGACATAGGAAGAGGGAAATCAGGAGATCAAAATACTAATAATTTACTACTTAGATGCTTAGTACTTAATCTTCTGAATTTTTTTACACTTGTGAAAATGGTGGCTCAAAAGGTAATTAGAATATTTACCTGGCAGGGGAGATACCATGATCATGAAGGTGGTTTTCCCAGGGTCAAGCTTATCCATTGCACTCTGGATGTGCTGACCCCTGTGATTGCCCCAAATGTGAGAAACTTGACTGCATCATTTGTGGTAGTGGGGGACTGCGTACACGTGCTCCCCCATTAAAAAACTAAATAAAAAAGTAATTAGACCACAGTTCACACCATAGACCACACTCTCTCCCACTCAGTTCTGAGTGGTGTGTGCTGATTTAAAATGGCCTATATCCGTTGCCACAACGGTACTCAGGACAACCTCTAACTCCCAAAGAAGCCCCTGTATTTCAACTGCTCATCCCCTCCCTACCCCAAAAGTGTCAAGTGGCCACTGGCTCCACCTCATTGTTATAATTTCTTCCATTGCGTGGGATGTGGTGGGAGGTGTGGGAGGTGGGCAACATGGGAATCCCAGTGGGTTCCGTGTAATATTTTGGGTAATCTAAGCACCTCTTAAAATATATTTATATATATATATATAAATAAATAACATTTTTGTAAGCAAATGCACATATGTGCATATATATTTATATATCATTTTGCAAATATTGGTATGTATTGTGAAAATTTTGATTTTTGCCCACAATAAAAAAAAAATAATAATAATTAAAAAAAAAAAAAAAAAAGTAATTAGACCAAGGTTGCATGGAGTAGTTAAGTATTGAAGCCAAGTTTCAAAGCTTGAGGTCTTTTGAGTAAGCCCCCTTAGAGATTCTAATACATTTTGTGTCATTAAAAATCCAGTCCAGTTTTCTTACTATCACTATATACAGATTTTTTTTTTTCTCATGTGGAAGAGAAGTATGATGTAATAGGTAAGAGCAAGGACTTTGCAACCAGCCTGTCAGGGTTCGAATTCTGTCTCTACCATTTACTTGTTGTGTATACTAGTTGTGTAACATAACTTCCCTTGCTTAAGTTTCTTAACTGCAAAACAGGAATAATAACAATAATGCCTTATAGGATAGTATCATAGACCAAGGGTTCTTAACCTTTTTTGTTTGACAGGCCCCTTTTGCCAGTCAGGTGAAACCACAGACTCCTTACTAAGTCCACACTATGCCGTGTGTTATTTAATAAATAATCACACCTGTATCAACATGTCCCCACAAGAATAATATTTTTTTGAATTTCAATTCAAGTTCACAGACCCCTTGTTAAGAACCCCTGTCATAGACTAGTAGAATGATATATGTGAACGGACTCATAAAAAGGCCTGCCCATTATACTCTGCTGTCTCTCATTGTGATTGAATGATCTGTTTCTAGCTAAGACCAACCCCTCTACTTGTGTTTTAGATTACGTTTTCTCTTGTGTATTAGAAGATATTACTTTAGCCCTTATTGCCTTTCTTTTGCATTGTCACCTTTCCCCTCTCTAATAGGTCATTTCCATCAACATACTGTTGATAACATGCTTATCTCAGCCACCCTAAAAGAATTCCTCTTTTGACCCTACTCTCCCTCCAGCTATTGCCCTGTTTTTTAAATTCTATTTAAAGAAAACTGCAAAAAGTTCCTTATATTCATTGTCTCTAATTTTTCTCCTTCCTTTCTCTCTTGAATCTTCTCTCTTAGGTTTTTGCACCTGCTGCTTTGTGGGCTGCTGTTACCAAGATTATGTCACTCCCACATCAATGTTTAATTCTCAGTTTCATCTTACTTGATATCTCAGCAGCATTGGTCATATAAGCTTTTTCACTTGACATCTAGGAAATCATAAACTCCTGGTTTTCTTCCTAAGTCTAGCTACTCCTTTTCAGTTGTCTTTGTCCTAATCAGCTCACTGATCTCTAAACATTGCTGGTCTCAGTACTTGCATCTTTTTTCTTTTTAAATTCTACATGCATACTAAGCAAGCTCATCCAGTCTCAAGCCTTTAAATTCTCTCTGATGCTGATGATCCCAAAATGTATGCCTCAAGCCCAGACCTCTCCCTTGAACTCAGATTCTTATATCCATTTCTTAACTCAGTATCTCCCCTCAGATGTATATCCAAAATGGAGCTCATGAAATGCTTCTTAAACCTGCTTCTCTAGTTGTTTCTCCATCTCATTTAATCTTATTCTTCTAATTGTTCAGTCTCAAAATCTTGAGCCACTGGGGTGGGGGGAGGTTGGGCATGTCCTGTTCATACGTGGTGCAAGATGGCACTGCCCTTTACACATTCGTTGCTTCTGTGCCACTCGGGAGCCTAACGATTGGGTATTGCTGCCACAGAAGCCTGGAAAGGTGTCGGTTTCAAACTGTAGGAAAAAACCACCCACATCAGCTTGGCACTCTTCATAGGTGACACAGGTGTCAATTATGGCATGGTGGGGTTAGAACCCACCAAGTTGGCCCTGAGTGTAGAACGCTTCCATGAGTGGGCAGTGGTGCTGTCAGACACAGCAGTTACCAGTGGTAGGCACCACTGGGAGGTGACAGTGAAGTGCTCCCAGCAGTTCCGGATAGGAGTAGCAGATCCGGATATATCCCGGCATAGCTGCATCGGTGTTGATGATCATTCCTGGGTGTTCACCTATGCCCAGTTCAAATGGCACACCATGTTGACCAATGAGAAAGCCCCTATTGAGGGCATGGGGTAGCCAGAGAAGGTAGGGCTGCTGCTGGAATATGAGGTCCAGAAGCTGAGCCTGGTGGATGTGAGCCAATTCGCTGTGGTACACACACTACAGACAAATTTTCGGAGCCCAGTGGTACCTGCCTTTGCCCTTTGGGATGGAGAGCTGCTGACCCACTCAGGGCTTGAGGTGCCCAAGGTCCTCTAGTATTCCCATCACTGTAGTGCCTGATCATGCTCTTGATCACCCTCCTGCTGAGAATGTCTGAAGCCTTTTTAGTTTGCCCCAAGTAATCTGTTTCCCACAATTCATTGTCGGGTCTTCTGTGTAATACCTTAGTCAATTTTTTCTCTACTCTGTGAAAGCTAGGCATACGGGCATACAACCATACAGCCATGCCCTCCCCGAGATACTGTCAAGTCCCTAGGCTACCATGGGCATGCTTTCTCTGACTTGCTTCCTTCAGTCCCTCTGCCTTTTTGTGCCCAGGCCTTTCTCATACTACTCAGTTCTGGGGTCCTGTCTTTCAGCTTTGTTTGAATTTATTCATCACTATGATGCCTTGCCCTCCCTTTGCCCACATATAACTTCTTTTTATTTTGAGGGCTCTACTGAATCCTCAGATTAAATCCTTTCTACCTCTGGCTGGAGGAGTGGTACAGTGATTTAGCCCCTTTCTCTACAACACATACAGAGTCTGGGCTCTGACTTCTCAGTAAGTGCTTTATTGACTCAGTGTTTCAGAGTGAGAACAGAGCCCTCCTTCCCCAGTACCTCAATGCCACCACCCCTCAGTCCCTCACAGCTGCAGCTGTCCTTACCTTGTGTCTATCTACCTTAATCTGCATACTTCTGACCCCTGGCTGGTCCATTACAATCATTGTGCCAGTTCCAATCATGACCAAAGGGGAAGAGACACTTGGGGGATATCTTGGGGATTAGTGCTAGAAGCAGTTTATTCTTGAGAAGTTCCATCTTCATTTCTGCTACAGTTGGAACTTTTAGAGGGAGGAGGAAGACCTGAGGTCTTGCACAATCCATTTTTGGTCCTGCTTAGACGCAAACTCTCATCCCCTTTGGCAGCAGAATACCCATTTAACCAGTATTTGTACAGTAAGCAGTATTTGGGATTAAGGAAAACCTGGTCAGGTAAGTATGTGTGTGAAAGATGTATTGTTTGAGCCCTGTCTGGCCCCGTGGTTCCATTTTTTTTATTTTTTTTTAATTTTAAATATTTATTTATTTACTTTATCCATTTTAAACCCCCCCCTTCCCCATTTGCTGTTTTTTTGTGTCCATTTGCTGGGCAATTCTCTGTGTCTGTTTCTTGCCATCCCTTTTCATCCTTCTCCGGTCTTCAATCCTGAAGACCTCCGATGTAGGAGAGAGGTGTTCTGCTACCTGCGCCACCTCAGTTCCCGGTTTTTGGAGCTTTCGGAGCATCTTGTCTTGACTCTCCCGTATCTCTCCTGTTACATCATCATCTTACTGCATGGCTCCTGGGGCCTGGCGGCTCATGTGCCTTCTATATATATATACATATATAAATATTTTTTTAACCGGGAGGTCCTGGGGATCGAACCCAGGTCCTCCCTCCATATGGCAGACGGACGCCCAACCATTTGAGTCATATCTGCCCCCCCACCAAGGTTCCATTTTATTCTACCTTCTATGATGGTAATAGAGCTGGATATCCCTAAGGGAAAAACTAACTGAAGGGCTGGGTTTAGCAAAAATAGTGATTGTGTAATTAAAGTTTATTTGAGCACACACACAAAAAATCTTGTGTCATCTTTGACCCTGCTCCCTCTGTTTTTCTCATACTCTATATCTAGTATTGTCTGAAGTATTTCTAGAATATGAACACTTTTGCCACCTCCATCACTACCACCCTCATCCAAGCCAACATCAGTCTTTTTCCTAGATTACTGCAGTAGCCTCCTAACTGGTCTCCTTGCTTCTGCCCTTGCTTCTTTCCCATCACTGTTCTCATCACAGCAGATAAAATAAGCTTGTTAAAATTTGATTCCGATCATGTCACTTCTTTGCACAAAACCTTCTAAAAGCTTCCCGTTTCCCTCTTGAGTAAAAGCTGTTCTTTACTGTGGCCTCCAAATCCCTACATGACCTAGCCCATGTGTCTCCCTGACCCAGGTTTATACTACTCTTCTCTTTGTCACTCACATTGGCCTCCTTGCTATTTCTTGTATACTAGATGTGCTTCTGCCTCTTTTGCTTGTACTTATTTCCATTTTTCCTAAATGTAGAGCTCTATATGTATTTTAGAGTACGTTTATTCAGATCTGTAATTGAGGTTAAATTTTTAAAATTTGTAAGTATAGTCAGTACATTGCCCCAGGTTTGAATTTTTTAAAATTAGCAAGTAGTTATTTATATGTAAAATAGCTCGACATGCTTCACTGGCAAAATCATAATAAGGCCTTATTTAGAGATATTGAGTATTTTATACAGTTTTATTGTAGAAGTTCATTCATAGCTCAGTTATGTAGGAATTTTTAAGTGAAATAGGAATCTGAGAAAGTGCTCACCTGAGATTCTATAAATTCTGTGATCATGGCTTGGAAAGCATTATTGTTGTAATTTATTCCCATTTATGAAAATGAAGTAAATTTCTCAAGGGTTTTCCTGGAAGTAAAATAACGGTAATCTTTAGACCTCTCCATAGGCATTGGTAGCTTGTAATGAGGCATCAAAATAGCCTCAGTGAAGGTTTCTCCCTGCTTGAAGTGTGTACTTTATCCATTCTGTCAGTCTATGTCTTTTGATTTGGGAGTTTGAAGCATATACTTTACATTGATTTTTCATACTTAGGGGAGGGTGGATTGGTGGGTGGGAACCATTGTTGTATATGCTGTAAATGGTTCTGCTTTTCAGATGATATCTCTATGAAAGAAAAACCTGCTGAAAAAAGTAAGGAGAAGAAGGCGGTCAAGCCAGTACGAAAAGTCCAAAAGGTAACACAATTATCAAGTCCAGAATGCAAAACAGGTTAGTTTTTTCTCTATCATGTCCGTCCTAGAGTTATAGATTATTGAAATGGTACCTACACAGATATAAATTATGAATATATGTTATCAGATGTTCTCATTGTTTGGCACAGATAAAATTTCAGTACATTTTATGTATCATTATCGTGTGTAAGTGTGTGTGTATGTATGTGTGTTTTATTGAGGTTTAAGTGCCATAGAATAAACTGTACATATTTAGAGTGTACACTTGAATACATTTTCATATATCTGTGCATCCTGGAAACCTTACGTTTATCATATTTTCATCATGATACTATATCCATCATCCCCAAAGTTTTTCTTCTATCATTATCATTATTATTGATAGAAATTAACCAGGGAGGCGGCTGTGGCTCAATCAGTGGGGCTCCCGTTTGCCATGTGGGAGGCCCCGGGTTCGGTTCCCGGGGCCTCCTGGTGGGGGCGGGCCCGCCCACACGGCGTGGTTGGCTGACCCAGCGAGCACGGGCAGCAGGGGGTGGGGATAAATGAATAAATAAAATAAAATCTTAAAAAAAAAAAAAAAGAAATTAACCAGATTGAAGGTAATGATTTTTATGTAGTAAACTTTTATTGTAAGGGGATTGCTTATGACTGTCATTAAGTTCCTTCATCTATTCTCATATGAGAATCAACATTGCACAACAGAACTAAGGCAGTCCAAGCACAGTGGTCAATCTGGACTCTGGATCAAGACTAGGAAAAAGAGAATTCCCTAGTTCCATAGTAGTTAATGGTACAGGCTGGATCCAGTTTGCCTGGACTTATAACTAATTCTGACATGTCTAACTGTGTTCCTTTCGTAAGTTACTTAATCTTAATGTGCCTCAATTTCCCCATATATAAAGTGGGAAAAGCAGTAGTACTTTTCTCTCACAGGATTGTTGTGAGAACAAGAGTTAATACCTAAAATCACTCAGTATAGTGCTTGGCACATGATTAGCACTCAAAAGTTAACTGCGATTCCATTAAAAATAATAATTATTATTTCTGGCTGTATTGAAAATTGCTATTTAGTATGTTATATTCATATTTAGTGAATAATTTGGACTGAGAGAATAAAGAAAGTTGGAAGCTTGCCACGTTCAGTTTGTAGGCATTCTGAATCTATTCATACATTTATTCATTTTGTAAATGTTTTTGACCACTTGATGTGTGTAAGGCACTGTGCTATACTAAGCTTAGGTGAGGGAGGCGGCTGTGGCTCAATCAGTAGGGCTCCCATTTACCATATGGGAGGCCCCGGGTTCGGTTCCCGGGGCCTCCTGGTGAAGGCAAGCCCGCCCGCACGGCGTGGTTAGCTGACCCAGCGAGCACAAGCAGCAAGGGGGGGATAAATGAATAAATAAATAAAATCTTTAAAAAATAATAATAATAAGCTTAGGTGATACATTGGTACGCAAAATGGACAAAACGTCTCTCCTCATGGAGCTTATAATCTTGTCAGGAAAACAGTTAAATAATTAGTTACAATAAAAGATGATGAGTGCTAGGGTAGGAAATGTACAAGGTCTTATGGGAGCACGAAGTAAGAATGATTGAGTTTGGAGATCTGGGACAAACTGACTAGACAATGGTTTTTCTGATTATGGACTAATCAATAGAATGACAAATAATGTATTTTGTGATGCTCATTGTTAACTCTAGGTGTCATAACAGAGTGAGCCCTCGATGTACATAAATAAATAATTCTACAGGAACATGAATTATCTGAATATGAACTAAACTAATTCTTACATTAAAAAATAAGTCAAAGTATTGTTTTCAGTGCTACATTTTATAATACTGGTGTCAGAGGCAGAGTTTGAAATGAAGTACATGAATCACTATAACTTATGAACACTGATCTTGTATTTATTCAGATACACAGTGTATACACGGTGGGCTAATTCCCGTGTATACACTGTGGCAATGACCTAGAGAGTCACTAAATGTTATAAACCTGTATTAACAGTTTATAGTGAAAGCCCTCTTTTTCTACAAATGACTGTATGAGACTGTTTCAGAAAGCCAGAATTTAGAAATAACCTAGGATATTCAGAAACCAACATTTATAAATAACTACCTAGTATATTCATGGTTTCTTGCTTTTGATTGAGAAAATTAAGCTGAGGTTGAAAAGAAGCCTGTTCTCTCATTTTGCTTAAAAACATAAAGTTTCTTATAAATAGATTGAGCAATTGACTTGAAACACTTTTAACATTTTAGGGTAGACTGTTTAAGGTTAATAATAAGTTAGAAAAATGCCTCTTTTTAAAAGTAAACAGCAGGGGGACTGGATGTGGCTCAAATGGTTGGGCGTCTGTCTCCCATATGGAGGCACCCAGGTTCGATCCCTGGGACCTCCCGGGAAAAAAAAAAAGTAAACAGCACACATTTTTAAATTAACCTTTCTTTACAGTAGATGTTTTCATTATGGCTTTACTTCTATTTAAACTTTTAAATTTAAGCCCTTTTTTTAGAAACTCTAAATAAAATTTCTTTTATTATAAATACCATTACAGACAGTTTTGAAAAAAATAGAAAACAGATAAAACCACCACCCTGACTTAATAATTATTAGTATTATGTTGTATAGTACCTTACAACAGTTTTAAAATCCTAATAGTATGTGATTGTAATCATTATCTATATAAAATTTTATCTTTTTCACTAAGCATCTTTCACCAAAAAAAAATTTCAGTTATTTTTTATGGAACTTATTATTTGAAATGGCCACGTAATACTCCATCTAATAGATATATAGTTTATTCACCATTCTTCAATATGTAAGTTGCTTCTGATATTATAAAAAAATGATACAGTGAACATTTTTTTCTTTCTTTTGGAGTATTTTAATTGGATACATTTTTATTAGTTGGATTATTTGATCAAGGAGGAATGAACACTTTTGGGTCCTTGACACAGTACTATGTTGTTTTTTGTTTTTTTTTTTAAGAAACTATACCCATTTGTACTTCAGCAAGCATTGTATAGAGTGATTTTATTATAATCTCACTAGCAGTTGGCTAATAATGTAAAAATTTCCCCCAATTTAATTAGATTTCAAGTGCTAGTTCATTATTTTCATCTTCATTCTATTATTCCTATTACTTTACATTTAAACATCTTTTACATATTCATATTGATTTTTATAGTGTCTTGTTTTGTAAAGTCTTTATGTCATTGTTTTCTAAGTTGCCATCTATTTTTTTTTTTTTTTTAATTTTTAACTTTATTTTTAGAGAAGTTTTAGATTTACATTTAGAGAAAAATTACACTGAAAGTATAGGAAATTCCCATATACTCCTCTCACCCCACACCCACACACAGTTACCCCTATTATTGACATTTTAGATTAGTGTGGTACATTTGTTATAGTTGATGAATCAATATTAAAGCATTGCTACTAACCAAAGTCTCTGGTTTACGTTATGGTTTGCACTTTGTGCTGTACAGTTCCATAGGCCTTGACAAATGTATAATGTCATGTGTTGTCATTGCAGTATTATACAGAAGAATCTCATCACCCCAAATATGTCCTGGTCCACCCATTAATTCTCCCCTCCCTTCTGAACCCCTGGCAACTACTATCTTTATATCAATGTTACAAGTCCTTTTGCAAACACAAGATAACATCCATAACAACAACTAATCTACTTTGGTGCATGGTCACCCCTACGTCCCCCATGATTGTTCATTCCCTAATCTTGAGGGACCTAGAACGACATCTGCTTTGACTGCCCCAGGCTGAGGGGGGGATGGGGCAGATGGAAGGAATTATCCTGTCTGCAGCTGCAAACACTCCCCGTTTTTTGGGATGGGACCTATCCATCATCATCGTTTTTGTTGGTTGTCCAGAGCAAGCCCGAAGAACTGGAGAGTAGGAATTTTCTGCTACTCTGCTGGGATTCAGGGCTCAACTGGCATTTGAACAGTCCAAAGATTTAAGTCTCTGTGAAATACACTTAACAGGTACATTGATAATTGTAGGTTCAAATAAAAGGTAGAAGAATCATAATTAGGGGAATTATAAATGAGTATAACTATGTTATATTGGGGAGATAGGTTGTCATATATTCCCAGATAGGACCTGCTGCAGAGGTATTGATTTCATGATGCTTTGTGTCTTGCCTCTGTTGTCCAGATGTCCCAAGAGTCCTTGGGAGCACTCTTGTTTGTGGCTTTGTTTCCCGTGGCAGTTAGCGAAATCTGTCTGAGACCTGCATAAGCGTAACCTCCGGAATGACCTCCTGGCTAACTTTGAAATCTCTTAGCCATAAAAACTCCCCCCACCACCACCATTGGGCCAGTTTATTGAGATGGCTTCACAGTACACTAAATTTATAAATTTATACAGCACATTTTTTTTAATCAATTTTATTGTTACATATTAATAAAGCATAAATCTGTCCAAAGAGTACAATCAATAGTATTCAGTGTAATCACATATTTGTGCATTCGTCACCCCAGTCATTCCCAGGGCACTTTCATTATTCCAATAATAATAATAAAAAACAAACAAAATCATCACCTCAGTCTCTATGCCTCCCCTGCCGTACATAGCTGCTATTCTTTTTTCCTTCTCTCTAGTATATTTGTATTTATATTTTGTAAAAACAGTCATAAATATGCAATAGCCCCCATATTCGTGTTTTACATGAGGCATAAAAACTTTTTAATTTAATGTTTCCCCCTTTTTGTCAAGATCTTTTTCCAAATGCATTGCTGATTAATGCTTGGTAATAATCCCTTAATGCCAGGGAAGCTCATCCATGATGGTGGTTTAATTTTAATTTTCTTACAATCTCAAACTAGTAAATCAAAATTTTTTCTTGTGGCAAGCAGCCGTATTTATTGGAACATATTTCTATTTTTATGAACTTTTTAAATGAAAGTAGCAGTTATAATAACATTTAAAATGTTGGTATTTATTTTTTAAATGTCATTGTTTTAGGCATAAAAATGTAGTGCATACTTTTTGGTATATATATGTAAAATATAATATGAAGTTCCCTATAATATCTTCCCCAAGTAATCACTTGACTGTTTGTTACATGTTTCTTCAAGTTTTTTTCCTGTGCTTCAATTAAGGCATTTATTCATTCAACAGATATTTGCTTTAGCACCAACTGTGTGCTAGGTACCATGCTAGTATTGGTAAACAAAACACTTAATAATAGTTAAGGTATATTTTTGCTCTGTGCCAAAATTGTTAGACTGGTTGCCCTAATTTTTGAGGTTTGGGGGTTATTAATATTTGGTACTTAACTTTCAAAGCATTTTATATTTAAGATATGTGGATAAATCAAGATGTAAACAAACTGTCTTAGGGCTAAAATAAAATTAGTTCTGATCTTTTTGACTCTGGTAGAAGATAAAGGATAAAACAGATTACAAAAGATGTATCGTTGAGTAGATACACTTTTTATAGAGCTAAAACTTAAGTTTTAAATTTGATGCAATATATATTTTAGGTAGTAGTCATCTGATAAGTACATCTTCTTGGCGAGATGGACAAAAATTAGTGAAGAAGATTCTGGGACCTGCACCCAGAATGGAGCAAAAAGAACGAAGAACAGCATCAAGTGACAGAAGTGGAAGAGAAAGAACTGCTAAATCTGGTGAGTGACTACAATTAAAATTGTTGGGAAAACAGTTAAAAATATTTAAATACTTAGTGAAGGTGAACTCTTTTGAGACTGCTTTAGAACTTTGCTTTATACTTGTGAAGGTAGCTCAAAAAAGTGTTTATTGGGCTTGCCTATGGATAATATTTCATATAGGTGTTATGGTCATCTTTATTAAGAATTCTGTTTATGTTATATTAATAATATTTAACTGTCATTATTGTAATATCAAAGTGTTAAATTATATTACACTTTTAGGACTATCACAACTATAATTTGATATCTAGAAGGCAGTATATTCTTTATATTTGCTCCTTTTTGTTTTCATCTAACTTGTAGATAAACTCATGTGCATTCTCAGTCTAAAATTAAGCCACATCAACTAGCATTTAGATGACAAAGTGATTGTTCTATATATTTTTTCTGTCATTCATTGGAGAGTTGTAGAGACTTAACCGTAATTCATTTACTTAACAAGTATTTATTGAGTTCCCACTATCTAGCAGGCTCTGCTCTAATCTCTAGTAGGGATTCAGAGTAAACAAAATAAGCCAAAATCCCTGGCTGCATGGAGGAGCTATTTTAGTAAAAGGGAACATTATTTACTTCAACTGCCTCTTATTGCAGTTATGATATTTAATTTTATATCTTTGTTAAAAATGATTCTATCTGGAAATTGGATAAAACACTCAAAATAGCCTTTGAAAATATTTGAATATATAATATTTGAAGATTTATTTTACAGATATTATTAAAATGTGAAAGTAATCATATGAGAGGCCAGTTTTTATCTTTTCTAGCCAGAAGGAAAAGGAAATCAAACTTTCAGAAATTCTCTGATAATTTCATCTAAATATGGATGAAAAAATTTCTTTGTCGGGAAGCGGCTGTGGCTCAATCAGTAGGGCTCCCATTTACCATATGGGAGGCCCCGGGTTCGGTTTCCGGGGCCTCCTGGTGAAGGCAAGCCCGCCCGCACGGCGTGGTTAGCTGACCCAGCGAGCACAAGCAGCAAGGGGGGGATAAATGAATAAATAAATAAAATCTTAAAAAAAAAAAATTTCTTTGTAATTGCAAAATGGGTCAGTGTTGTAGAATTTTCAGAAAAATAATATTGTCAGTGCCTTTATTATGATTTGGATATGGCATATGCAACCTGATCTTTGCAAAGCTTTTTAAAAATATTATTATTATTTTTAAATCCTTAAGATATTTCCCATGTTTCTTTGATTCTAATCAGGATACTTTCTACTAAAAATAGTTGATTTATTAACTGTTTTGGGAGTGGGAGTGAGGAAAGAAAGAAATAGTAACATTAAATATGTACACCAACCATAAGATCTGCCCTTATTTCAAAATATTAAAATATGCATTTTT
Source organism: Tolypeutes matacus (assembly GCA_026826555.1). Classification (NCBI taxonomy): domain Eukaryota; kingdom Metazoa; phylum Chordata; class Mammalia; order Cingulata; family Chlamyphoridae; genus Tolypeutes; species Tolypeutes matacus. The sequence goes on from JAKSZT010054304.1 coordinate 19,514,728, forward strand.
AAAAAATCAAGGAAGTACATACAGTTTTCTAGAAGTTTGGAATTCTCTTACAGCTAAAGAAAAAGGTTTTTCTTTCCTTCTATAATGCTCTGTAGAAGACTGGAGTCATAGGATAATTGAATTTGAGTTTAAGATAAAGTGAAATTCTCTAATTTTTTCCTTAGTGCAATAAATTTTAGGAGTGAGCATAGATTTTAAAGATATCTATCACTAACAGTTCATACTTTGCAGGGGGACATATTGGAAGAGCAGAATCTGATCCCAGGTTGGATATTTCACATAGTAGACGTCTTCCACTAAACTCAGAACGTTCAAGAAGTAGAACTAGGTCTGAAAATAACATAAAGAAATTAGCTCCATCTCTTCCGGATAATAAACAGGAAGAAGATACTGCCTTAAATAAGGACTTTTTACCTGTTGAAATTCGTGGAATTCTTGATGACCTCCAGCTGGATTCTGTAACTCAAACTGCAATGCAAGAAACTGAAGAGCTGCAGAATCAGAAAGCATCAGCACCAGTCCAAGTTCCTAGGAGTCATAGCCCAGTGAAAAGAAAACCTGACAAAATAACAGCTAATGAAGACCCCCCTGTTATTTCCAAAAAGCGCCACTATGACTCAGATGAGGTACGACAGTACATTGTTAGACAGCAGGAGGAGAGAAAGAGGAAGCAAAATGAAGAGAAGAAGGCTCAAAAGGAGGCCACTGAACAGAAGAATAAACGGTTACAGGAGCTCTACCGAAAACAGAAGGAAGCCTTTACTAAAGTAAAAAATGTGCCTCCTTCTGAGCCATCAGCAACTAGGCGACTACAGGAAACTTACTCCAAATTACTATTAGAAAAGACCTTACTTGAAGAGCCAGCCCATCAACAACATGTTACACAGGAAACACAGGTAATAATTGGAACAGAAATACAAAGGGATTAAGTCATGGTTAGGAAAAGCTTGGTATACTATTTAAAAATTACCTACCATTCATAATATTCAGGCATATGCTCAGACAATATTTGTAATAATAATGGCCTTCTATGAAATTTACTGTAAATGAAGAGTAATATGGTAAATATAATGGAGAATAAGAGCTGAATTAGAATTTCCTAGAGTGATTGTTACTGATCTCTGTTCATCTCATCATTGCTGAGTTATATCCCAGTCTAGTTTTCATTTTAGTACTGAGCAAATAAAGTTAGATGCTAATGAAAAATTTAGCTTTGTGATCTTTGCTGAAAATCAGAGTATACCCTAGTTCAAAACACCACATGAGTTTTGCTAATGTTTTTAAGAATAATGAGAAAAATGTTGAGTATTTACCATGTACTATTTTAATGGCTTTTTTACAGGCTTAAGTAAATCCTCACAACCCTGTGAAATTTAGGTACTACTATTATCTCCATTTATCAGGTGAAGAAACTGAAGCTTAGAAAGGTTTTTACTTCATCAGTAATATCTGGTTAATATTAGATGCCTATTTTGTATTTCAGATGCAGTTTTGCTGTTAACCGTAATGGTTGTTTTTAAGACAAGCTGAATTTGAATTTGTTTTATTTGAGGGGGAAATTTCTACATTTTATGATCTTTGTAAAGCTGAAGTGACAGTGTTTATTTTCTGTGTTCCCTGAATATGTCTTTGTAATGGGAGTCAGATAAATTTGATGTCCTTTTCTTCTAGGTCAGACCAGGGTATCAGCCATCTGGAGAATCTGACAAAGAGAACAAAGTGCAGGAACGTCCCCCAAGTGCATCTTCTAGTAGTGACATGTCTCTGTCAGAACCTCCACAGCCTCTTGCAAGGTAAAAAGTAGAGAATGAAAGATGACTTAAGTCCTTTGCATGAAATTTAGTATGGCAGTCTTAAAATATGCAGTGAATTTTGTTGCTTGACCTTGTGTGAGCAAGAGGGCAGAAAGAGATTTACTTGGAAATTGATTAATGTCTTCTGACGGATATTTCAGCATGATGTTCAGCTGTACTTACTACCTGCCCTACTCGTTCAAATTCTAACTAACCTTCAGCATCCAATGTAATTTCATTTCTTCCTGGGAATCACCTACAATTGGAAGCACTCTTGTCTTTTCTGAACTATGCACACAATAAAAGTTTGTTGGATGAATAATTTTCAAAAGGCATTTATGTATCCATTACTAGTAAAATTTTTCTATCTGACTGACTCATAGCAACTTATCCACCTTATTTCTCAAGAGCTATATTTGGATATGCATATGAATATATGAATAAGGACTAAGGAATGATTTGATTTGATTTTGGATTGGGGACTGTACGATATTTTACCTTAAATTTTCTTTAAACAGTTTTTGAAGTAATATATTGCTTTGAGATGTTTATAAATTGTACTTATATAAATCATAAATGTCGAGGTATTTATAAATTATACTTTACAATAACCATTTGGGGGAAGAGAAAGATCTTGAAAACTCTTCTTTGAGAAATGCACAAATAGAAATCAAATCTTTTCAATTTGGTCTTCTCATACCTCCCTTCCCACTCCCCTTAGAAAGAATAATAACAGTGATAAAAAGTAGTGCTTGCTAGGTTCCAGGCACTGATTTAAGTGCTTTGCATGTATGATCTTATTGAATCCTTATAATTCCTTGAGTTAGGCATTGTTGTTATTCCTCTTTTTCAGAAGAAATAATTGAGGCTTAGAATTTAAGTAACTTTCTCAAAGGTCAAAATGGTGGTGGTGGAGACAGGTTTGAACCTAGGCAATCTGACTCCAGAAGCCTGTGCTTTTAACACTATACATATTGCCTCCCAATAAGTGAAATGTTTCGTATGATTTGTTTAAGTTTTTGGGCACATTTCAAACTTTAAGCATAATTTTTTTTTTTTTTTTTTAATTTGAGTTTGAAAATCTTTGGGTAGGATGAGTACTCTCCAGTTCACATCAGTCCCATTGCTTTGGTCATTTATATACTGCTGGCTTCATGTCTTCAATCTTTACCTTTCTCTGAGTTTCTTTCTACCTCTAAACAAAGTTCCCAATTTAAAAAACAAAACCAAACACAAATCTATTTACTACTTTGCACCAGATTCCCTCTTTTCTTTTAATAACAAATTTGTTCAACCTGTGATTTCTCTCCTTTTGCCACCACTTTCTCTGAACTTGTTCCTTAGCTGTCCACATTTCCTGTTAGTAGTTTCAACATTATCTCAGTTACTTTATGCTTAAAAGCCTGGCATTTTTTCCTTTCCCCTTCATATGCCATCATTCTGCTTTAGCTACTTGGAAAATTCCAATATACATATCTGACCTTGAGGGGTCGGATGTGGCTCAACTGGTTGGGCGTCCGTCTCCCATATGGAGGGACCCGGGTTCGATCCCCGGGACCTCCCGGTAAAAAAAAAAAAACAAAAAAACATATCTGACCTTGAAGACCTTGAAGATCAGCTCAAAAGGCACTTTCCTTGGCCAGCAGTTAATTGCTCCCTTATCTACCCCCTTTAACTAACTTCATGTATCTTTGTTTTAGTACTTATGACATTGTATTTTATTTCCTAGTTTGTCACCTCTGCTAGATCTTGCGGTCCTAAAGAGTAAGGATTAAGTCTTAAACTAATTGTCATATCATCTTTGTCTCCCCTTTATCCCTTTACCATAAACATGGTGCCTGTCACAGAATTGGCATTCTAAATACTTGATTTTAAGCTCTTGGATTTGTACTTACCAAAATCTTTTATATTTATAACTTCCTTTCTAGTCCCATTACTATCAATTTAGTTTAGGCTCAAATCACCCCACACCCTGTGTTTGTAATGGGCCATATTGTATGGCATAGAAACTGTTGTTTAGTCTTCTTTCTTTATTCTATTCTTAGCAGCCCTTCAGTATAAAAGACTGCTACAAACCTTACATGATGTGCTTTTTAATTCCCTTATCACCCTGTCTACACAGCTTTTTTTATTTTTTTGGACCCAATTTTAGAGCTTTGCATTTATTCACACTAGTTTGTTCTAAGGTTACAGCCTGTCAAAGTAATTTGGTCATCTGTTGGGTTAGTCATGCCTCCCACCTTACTGTCATCTGCAAATTTGATAAGCATTTCTTTATGTCATCCTAAAAAAATAATGGACACAACCAAGGATAAAGCCTTATGCTATTCTTGACATCAGCCTTTAATTTCTCTGTAATATCCCTAAATATACAGGGTGTCCAGAGTCTCAGAACATAGGAGAATATACATAAAATCATCTAGGACATTTTTTTTTTTTTCTTTTCTCTCCATGTGGTAGACGGACACTGAACCTCTTGAGCCACATCCGTTTCCCCATCTGGGACATTTTTATTGTGTTTCTCGACCTTATGGAACCTATTCTGTATTGTATATTCATAGTTTGTACTCATAGTTTAGCATTAATTGTTTGATGTTCATTAATTTTTTTTTAGGAACTAGGTTGCAACGATCTTATTTCTTTAGTACATACAATGTTAAGCATAAATGTTCATTTAGTAAATATTTGTTGATTATAATAACCTGTATTAATATATAACAATCTTAAGTATTTCTCTTTTATAAAACATTGTTTTTAAAGGAAAGAGTAGAGCCAATGTTCAAAGAATTTTTCTACAGATTTTTAAAGGTTTTAATGTCTTCTCTTTAAAAGAAGCAGTTTACAACACAGTATGTAAGACAGCATTTTTGTGTGAAAACAACAACAAAACACCACATATATACAGGAAAATGTTTGGAAGGATATAATTCTAAATGAAATATTAATAGTGACTCTGAGTCTTTGAGTGATCTTTATTCTCTTATCTTCTTCTGGACTTTTTTTTTTTTTTTTTTTTTTTAAACAATAAATATGCATTACTCTTATTGTAACTCTTCATTTCCAGAACGGACTTGATGGAACCTACATGGATGCAGCCAGACAGATTGAGCCCACGAGTCCACCATTCTCAACAACAGCCCCTTGTTGGAACAGCTGGAAATTTACTCTCTCATCTCTTGAGTCTAGAGCATGTAGGAATTTTGCATAAGGATTTTGAATCTATTTTACCAACAAGGAAGAATCATAATATGGCTTCAGGGCCGTTAACTTTTACACCTCAACCTTATCTGACCTCACCAGCTGCTCATTCAGATGCCTTGTTAAAACCAGGTACAAGCCAATATAAGAGTAAACTGGATCGTATTGAAGCCTTGAAAGCAACAGCTGCTTCTTTGTCCAGCAGGATTGAAAGTGAAGCCAAGAAATTAGCTGGGGCCAATATTAATTATGGATCAGTATGGAACACTGAGTATAATGTACAGCAAGCCTCCCAAGAAGATGGACCTCGGACTAAGGCTATAAGTCCACCTGTGAAAGAGGATACTGAAGATGTTTTCTCTGCCCGAATTCAAAAGATGCTGGGAACCTGTGTATCTCATGCAACTTTTGATGATGATCTTCCTGGTGTAGGCAACCTTAGTGAATTTAAAAAGCTTCCTGAGATGATCAGACCTCATAGTGCCATATCAAGCTTTAGAATGAGATTGCCAGCTCCCAAACCAGAAGGGCTGCTGGCACAATTGTGTAAGAGGCAGACCGACTCTTCTAGCTCTGATATGCAAGCCAGTTCGCAAGACAAAGCCAAAATATCTCTTGGTTCTAGTACAGATTCAGTCAGTGAAGGACCTCTTCTTAGTGAGGGGAGTCTCTCTGAAGAAGAGGGAGGCCAGAATGAGCAGCCCCTTTTGAAGGCAGCAAAAATCTTAAAAGAAGAGGAATTTTGTGCTGGAGAAAGAAATACTTATGAACCCATCAAAGAGTTTCAAAAGGAGGCTGAAAAGTTCTTGCCACTTTATGGGCACATAGGTGGTACACAAAGCAAAGGACCATGGGAAGAATTGGCAAAGGGAAGTCCACATAGTGTCATTAATATTTTTACAAAATCATATCAGTTATATGGCAAAGGTAAGAAAAATAAGTGTTTGTAATATTTATATGTTAAATTATTTCATAATTTCTATACAGGAGATATATACATAAGTATGCATTTTCATTGTTCATTATGAGGATGAAGGAGGGTTATTGTCTGTATTAGTCATTTTTTTAATTATTTGCAAGCTTCAACTACAGTATTAGTAATTTAATCTTTAAAATATTTTTTAGTTTATTCATTGCCATAAATTAGTAGTTATAGAAGTGTTGATCTAGTTAGGAGAAATTTATAAGTGAGGTTCAGGATTTTATGATGCATACAAGTCTACACTGAGTTTTCTGTGTTCATAGTTATATATTTCAATAGAAAATGAGTATATTTTTTAGAATAATGATTTGTGAATTATTGGGAATAGAGTGGTTAAGAATTGAGCAGTGCACCTGTAGTAACATTTCTAATTTGGAAACAATTCTATTACTATTTGTCAAAACTAATTTTAACAGTAGTCTAACTTTGAACAGTAATATAGCTGGATATTTGGGTCCTGAAATAATAACTTCTAAACTTCCCCTTATTCCTGACATCCTACAGCACAACTTTCCTTTTCTATAATGGACTCAATTCTTCCAAGTCTCTTTCTCTGTTGTAGATAGATCCTAGCCATCTTATGCCAACATAATCTTAGAATTTCTGTGTTTGAGAGTGTTAGGTTGACCTTAAAGTCAGCTACTGATACTGTGTTTTCCTCCTTCCACTCTACATAGTGAGGAAACTACTAGACACACTCATTGATTTCACTTGTTCATCTTATGCTCAGCTGTTTGGGTATCACATTGCATTTTCCTAGAACTCATATTTAGGTACTTCTTTATGATCTTGTACAGACCTAACTATGCTGTTGCTCTGTTTTGTTTAGGCACTAATTTTTCATACATGGTAATTTTAGAGTAGGTTTTCATTCCTTTTGATGAAAAGCAAAGGGCTTAAAGTCACACATTTTTTTTTCTTAAGGAAATTGGGTTTGTTCTTAAATTCTTCTGTTAGGTTTTCGTTAACATTTTATAGTTATATTGAAATATTTAGAGATGAAATCATATGTTATCTGGGATTTTCATTAAAATAATCTGTAGTAGGGAGAGACAGATGGGGCATAGATTAGTTGAAACTAGTTTGGCCATGTATTGATAATTGATGAAGCTGGATAATGTGTACATTGGGTTCATTATGCTAGTCTCTCTACTTTTGTGTGTGTTTGAAAATTTCCCTAATGAAAAGTTAAAAATGTTTTGTTAGATATAAAGGTAAATTAAAGAGACACTTATAATAAAAGCAAACAAAAACATCCCAAAGTCCATATTGTCAATCTCAGTGTCATGGAATGCTTTGCTTATAATTTTTTTAATTTTGTTTTTAACCACGTTTCAAATATTTCTTTTGACAGGATTTGAAGACAGGTTGGAAAGAGGAACATCAGCATCACGGCCTTTGAATACCATCACAACCCCTCTAAGCAGTGTTTCATATGAAGATGACTTTGTCTCCACTCCAGGGAGTGGGACTTTGACAGAAAAAAAGTCAGCTCTTGAACCTAAGTAAGATTGTGTTGATAATATGGAATAAAATCTGAAGAGTGAGAAAAATGTACAGATGAGAACTATGGTCTGAACATTAGTTAAATTTTGCCTGTTTAAAGATATTTGTGGAGATTGCATAGTGGTTAGCAGCATGGGCTCTGGAACCAGACTGCCTGGGTTTGGATACTGGCTCTCCTGTTCATTAGTTCACCTTTGGGCATGCTACTGAACCTCTCTGTGCTTTAGTTTCCTTCTCTGTAAAATGGGGGAAATAATAGTACATGCCTCAAAAGTTGTTGTGAGTATTAAATGAAATACTAAATATTTAGAACAGTGAGGCTGCTGTTAAATTAATTGAGTCATTCTGTGAATCCCCACTACAGGATGGTATTGGGAAACGAATGCATGATGTACTAATGTAAGAAGATTAAGAAATGGTTTTCTGTGCTATCACTGAGGAAAATTAGATAGATAGATTCTTGACTCTGTGTTCCCAACTAATCAGTAAAGCTTTGAAATATAAATATATAAATATAATTATGATGACAATGGTTAATATTTATTGAGCCCCTAATATTTATTGGGACTAAGGGAACTGTAGGCTTTTTCATATTAACTCATTCTCATGACAGGCTGATGTGATATTTTTGTTATATTCCTATTTTAGGGAGGAAACTGAAGCACAGAGGTTGTTACTTGTACAAATTCCTATAGTAAGTGGATCAGACTTTGCAGGAAAGAATTTCCTCCCTAAATTTTCTTGCCATAGATATAAATCTGTAATCACTCAAATTCAATGTAATTTTTCTCACATCCACAGGTTGTATTGTAATCTACATAAAATTATCAGACGATCTTATAAAAATTTAGTTAAATCTACTTGTGTACTTACATGGAAATAAGTATTATTAAAATTATAGTAGGAAAATTGTAGTTAATTTTGAGCTCTAAAAAAAAGATTAAAATTTTAAATAAAAACTTATGGTTTTTATTGTGGTAACATTTAATATCACTCATCAATATGATATGATTCATTTTATTTTCAGATTGAAGTGGAGCATATTAAATTATCACTCTTTATAAGATTATCAGGGGAAAATAAATATAATATATAAAATTGTAAGTTTGAGTAGAAATCGAGGCCATATTTTCTAGTATTCAGCACTATGTTTTTTTCCCTTTCATATCTGAAATATCAATTTTGATTGGTTTTACCTCAGTAAATAATTCGCCTGAGGTTTTTCTCAGTATGAAATTGAACCATAGGGACAATCTAGGCACAGCAGTAGTAAGAAAATAAAAAAGAAAAGAAGAAGGCATCCTTGATTATAGTTATATTCTCCTAGTGATTAAATTTTTAAAATATTAATAGTTTTAGCTGTGTTCTAAGATTTTTTATTTCTCTCCTTAATCACCATTACTTTTTCTTTGACAGTATTGGTGGTAGCAATCTAGGTATTCAGGAGGAGCATTCTAGCAGAAAGTCTGCCTTTGATTTTCCCTCTGTGGACGTTACCTCCCCTCATTCATTGGGGACCCAGTCTGCAACATCTTCTCATTCATCTACTTCTTCTAAAGGAAAGAAGGGAAAAAAGGAAAAGATAGAATGTAAGTGGAATACTACATGGAGACCTTTTCTCTTACCAGTGATTTTTGTGGTGTTGATCTAAATTTGTGGTTTGATTCCATAGGAACTTAGGTAAATTTCTTTCTTTTTTTTTTTTTCTTAGGAGGTACTGGGGATTGAGCCCAGGACCTCGTACATGGGAAGGAGGTGCTCAACCACTTGAGCTACATCCGCTCCCTGGTAAATTTCTTCATGACAATCATTTAATTAGCTTTCACATTTATTGATCATTGTAATATTGCCTTATCCCCCCTTGCTGCTTGTGCTCGCTGTGTCCATTTGCTGTGCGTTTTTCTGTGTCTACTTGTCTCCCTTTGTTGTGTCATCTTGCTGCATCAGCTCACCATGCCGCACGGGCTGGCTTGCCTTCACCAGAAGGCCCCAGGAATAGAACCCGGGGCCTCCCATATGGTAAACGGGAGCTCTATCGATTGAGCCACATCCGCTTCCCAATATTGCCTTTTGAGATATAACATTATATATCATAATATAAAAGTAATACATCTGCATTGATAAAAAAGTAAGAATTACAGATAAACATTTGTGAAAGAAATACAAATAACCCTGGGTTCCTCTGCTTAGAGTTAACCACTACTAACATTTTTGGTGCCTATTTTTGCAGTATATACTTAGAAACACACACATCGTTATTTAAAAAATAGAAAAGCTTTTGCAACTGCTTTCTTTTTTTAACTTAATAGTATATCTAGTATATATATAGTACTTCTCTGAGTGTCATTAAGTACTCAAATTTCCTTATCTGTAAAACAGAAATAATCATACATGCATCATATGGTACTTTTTTGAAGTTTAAATGAAATTAATGATGATAAAGTGTCCATCCCAGTACTTAGCATGTGGCTGGCCCACTGACATTCAGTAAGTATTTTTGAGTGAATGAGATACCCTTTAATCCCCTCTGTTCTACTCCTAGCTGTAATTTACTCTGTAGACCTATGGTGAGAATATAACAATTTTCAGGCAAAGGACTCCCAAATTTACAGTATGGTCCCTAGCTAGAGAATCGTTTTGTTTCCAAAGTTGTTTTTTCTAATAAAATATATATATAAAACTATTTAAAATTTTTTTTAAAATCACTTGTAACTCTTCCACCTAAGGATAATCAATGCTAACATTTTTGGTAAGAATCCTTCCAGACTTTCTGTAGGTGTATTTATATTAGTTTTTACATGAATGGGATCACATTTCATAGGATGTTTTGTTCTGACAATAAGTTATCTTTCTATATAAGTAAATATGGATCTACATTATCTTTTTAAATGACTACCTAGTGTTCAAATGTTTGGATATGCTTACTTAGGCTGTTCCCTGTTGCTGGCCTTTTTTTTTTTTTTTAAAAAAAACAAATCAATTTTATTTTATTTCCCTCCCCACTTGCTGAGATGACTCCCTCATCTGTCTGCTCATTGTCTGCTCGTTTCTTTAGGAGGCACCGGGAACTGAACCTGGGACCTCTCATGTGGGAGGCAGGTGCCCAACTGCTTGAGCCATATCTGCTCCCTACTCATTGTGTCAGCTTGTTGGCTCAGCTTGTTGTGTCTGCTTGTTGTCTTTAGGAGGCACCAGGAACTGAATCCCAAGGCTGCTTTTTTTTTTTTTTTTTTCTCTTTAAATATGTCTTTGTGCATTAGCCCGGTTCTTTCATTTGGAGGAAAAATCCTAGAAGTAAGACTATGCCATCTTTAAAATTTTTATACTGTATTAGTCAGCCAAAGGGGCACTGATGCAAAATACCAGAAATCTGTTGGCTTTTATAAAAGAGTATTTATTTGGGGTAGAAGCTTACAGTTACCAGGCCATAAAGAGTAAGTTACTTTTCTCACCAAAGTCTGTTGCTGTGTGTTGGAGCAAGATTGGAGCAAGATGACAGGTGACATCTGCAGGGGTCCAGCCTTCCTCTTCCTCTTAAGGCTCCGTGATCTCAGCTGCTTCTTATATCAGCTGTAGGCTGGGATAAGTCTCATCTCTCTCTGGGCTCAGCTGCTCTGTTCTCTCCACAAGGTCAGCTATAAACTATCAGGCTCTCTCTTCCCGGGGCCCCTGCCATGTCTATGGAGCCATCTCTACTCCTTTGTGTTCTTCTCCTGTGTGTTTATTTTCCGGGGCTCCAGCTTAAAACTCCAGCATCAAAATTCTACTGTCTCTGCTATGTTGTTTTCTCTGTGAGTCCTCACTCAACAAGGAGGTGGGGACTTAACGTCCTACTGACATGGCCCAATCAAAGCCCTGATCATAATTTAATCAAGTAAAAGTGAAACCTCTGAAATTAATACTATCTAATACACCCAGAGGAACAGACCAGTTTACAAACATAATCCAATATCTATTTTTGGAATTCATAAATAATACCAAACTGCTACAGATACGTTTTGCCAAATAGCCCTTTAGAAAGCTGGTGGCAGCTGATGCTATATCATATATAGTGCTGGAAGAAATTATTTCTTAATCATTAATCTAGTATAACTGTCTTGCAGATAAGTGTTCCTAAAGTCTTAGATAGAAACTTTGGAGATCATTTTACCAACACTTCCCAAGGTCTGTCTTCTCTGGTGGTCAGTTGGATAGGTTGTTTCATAGGTGTTCTGAGGAAAAAAAGGGCTCCATGGTGGAAAAAAATGTTAAATATAATTCTTTCCTACAGAATTCATCAGCACTTTTAATGTGTGCTTTAGTTTGCTAAGCTGCTCAAAGTAGATACCATAAAATGGGTTGGCTTTAACAATGGGAATTTATTAGCTTGCAAGCTTAGTTTTGAGGCTGAGAAAAATGTCCAAATCAAGCTTTCATCAAGGTGATGCGTTCTTCCTAAAGACTGGCTGTTGGTGATCCTGGACTCCTCTGTCACATGGCAAGGCACATGGTGGCATCTGCTGGTCTCTCCCTTCCTTCTCTTCTAGGTTTTGTTGTTTTCTCTCTCTGTCTGAATTTCACTTTCTTATAAAGAATCCAGTAAGAGAATTAAGACCCACCCTGGGCCATGCCTTAAATGTAGTATCATAATCGAAAAGTACTACTTAAAATAGGTTGACACCCATGGGAATAGATTAGCTTTAAGAACATGATTTTCTGGGGTACACACAGTTCCAAACCACTACACTATGCTTATATGTATTATTTATTTGAGGATGTGGAAGAGATTATAGTATAAAGAATTTCCTAAATTTTATTTGACCACAAAATCCTTTCTTTAGTCAGCATCTTTATGGAATTTAGAATTTGAGGAGTACTGATCTTGCTCAACTCTTATTTTATAAATGTTATGTTTTCTTACACTAATATCTCACCTAAAGTCACCAACCTAGTTATTGGCAAAGCTGGGATTCTAGCTTCTGACTCTCAAATCTAGTCTACCTTCTGCTACAATATACTGCACAATTTTAAAATATCATGATATTTTGAATATATGAATATAAGCAATGTGATTTAATATAGGATTTTTAAAAATTCTAATCTGAAGCATAAAATGAAATATAGATAGCGTTTTGTGGCTTTCAGTTTCCCTAATCCGTTCTCATAATGCCTACAAAATCCCCGTATGTTTCACTTTTCACAGCATCATCTTTAACTTGGTTTCTCCTATATTCCCAAGTTCTAAACTCAGTATAATTTTTATTATGCATACTCCATTGGTGGTGAAAAATAGTGCCTGCATGCTCTGTACAAAATTACCAAAGGTAGATTAAATATTAAAAAATATTTTCTCTTAATTTAACTTTAAAACATATAAATGTACTTTCATCTGGTAATCTTTTAATGTAGAGTCAAAATATTTTCTTTTTGTTTGGGTCCCTTAATTGGTCTTTCTGACATAGACCATTGCATTGTTTACAATTGCCAGATGTTTGAAAGTGATGACAGTTTGTAAATTGTGTATTTATTTTCAAAGAATGATATTAAGTGAATAAAGTGTTCTGATTATAAAAGCAATGCATCTTTATTATAGAAAAATAAGAGATAACCAGTATTAGCAGTTTGCCCTTCTAGCATAGGGGTCATAAATAGATTATAGAGTCCTTTTTCTGATTAATTAGCAATTCCTTAGATAATTTCTGTGGGTGCCCCCCCCTTGATAATGTAATCAACATCTTACATCCAATTTGTGCTGCATATCTTTAAGTAGCTTCCTAGATTGACTTATTATAAATGAGGTGGTATTTCTGGGTAAAAGGGGCTGCAAAATTATTTTCCTACCTATTTCAAGTTCTCCTCCAGAAAGAACGTAACAGTTTGCAGTCCCATAAAAACAGTGTAGGAATATCCTTTTCTCTGTGTTGTCGACACTAGGTGTTATTACTTTAAAAATATTTGCTAATCTAGTTACGTATGGCAGGGGAAGGATAGAGGAATTAAGAGGTGACTACTAAGGGATAGGGTTTTTTTTCTTTTTAGGATATTAAAATGCTTTAATATTGATTGCAATGATGAATATACAAGTCTGTGATTATACCAAAAATCATGGATTGCACACTTAAGGTAGATTGTGTGGTTTATGAATACATTTCAATAAAACTGATAAAAAATATTTGCTAACCTAATAGTGGAAAATGGTATCTTGTTGATGTGATTTGCATTTTTACAATTACTAGTTAGGTTTAATATTTTTTTCATTGGCTTATGGTTTTGTTTTTCATTTTTAAAGAAAATTTTAAGTGAAAAATTGTTCCCCTTATTGCTCTCACTACAGCATAATATAGCATAATTGTTTTTTTTCACCCTTTCACCTTCTTTTGTCTTTGACCCATATATCTACATTTATATTAAAAATTTAGCTGTCATTGTAATATACTTTTGCAATTCTATATTCTGCTTTTATTTATTTATTTATTTTAACATAATAACATTTTCCTTTGCTGCTATTTAAACATGCCCTCAAGGTGAATAGTGCACTAGACTAGGGTTTATATCCTGTTCTGCTGTTGACTATGTATCCTTGGGCAAGTTTTTTTAGCCTCCTAGATCCTTAGTTACCTTATTAGTAAATTGGGGATATGGTACCACTTTATGAGATTTTTAAGAGCAACAAACTAAAATACATGGAGTGCATTTTAAACTACAAAGTGCTATTTAAATGTTCGAGTTACTATTATGTATGTAATTTAGACATATGGAAATGTAGGTTGAATTTTTTTTAATATAAAGATTATGTATTGAACAATGTACATAATTTTTGTTTCTTTCAGTAATCTCAAGATATACCCCTAGAAGTATGATCATAATGTATCAGAGAATATGAGCATTTTAATGAATCTGGCTAGAGTTACAGTCATAGTTTTTTGAAAGGATTATGTGATCCTCTTGGCAGCTAATGAATATACCATTTTTTTCCTGGCACTGGATTTTAGCCTTAAAAAACTTCTTTTTGGTTATTTTTTCATAGAGTTAGAATAGTACTTCATACATGTTTTTTGTTTGTTTGTTTTAGGAGGTATCGGGGATTGAACCCAGGACCTCATACATGCTAAACACGTGCTCAGCCACTGAGCTACACACCCACTCCTTTGTTCTTGTTTAATTTATTTGTTTTTTTTAATTTAATTTAAAATTTTTTCACCAATTGAATTAAGAACAATTAATTTTTTAATAGTAAATGTTATATATTAAAGATACTTCACTTTTCTTAAATGGAAGCAGAAGTGTGAGCTATTTCATATTAGATATGAAAAACAAATTTTGAATGTAAGGCAATTTAAAAATATTCTGATCTATACTTTTATTTATTTTAGCAAAATGTAGTTATCAGTTTGTTTCTCAATTGTTCCTGATTCTGGGAATTGGCTTTATAAGAAATTTATTTTACAGGGCTGGATCCACTCAAAGGAAGTGTTCCAAACTCCCTTCTTGATGAGGATAAAGCACAGTCTAGCTCAGAACGTGGCTCCCATCAAGCAAAGAAATCTGGGACCAGTAATAAACTTTCTCTTAAAGATTATGAGCAGACTCTTGATACTGATAGCACTTTGGAGGATCTTTCTGGTCATTCTGTGAGGTAAAGTAATACACATTTTATATTGTAATTCATGTTCCGAGAATCTGCTTAGTAAATTTCAACTTAGCATTCTCCTTAACTTTGTATGTCCAGATTACCACAAAATTCTGTAATTTCTGAATAGGTTTTGTATTTTTATTCATAATTCTAGACTTTGTATTTTAAAATATTGTCATCTGTCACTTAAACTCTTATAACCTCTCCCTCAGGAATTCTCTGCCTCATCTCTGCCTCAACCCACGTTTCTATTCTGAAAGCCATTGCCACAGTTGTTTTCTTGGCTCTATTTTTTTGTCCAAGCTTCTCCTCTCCTTAGGGTACTTTGGGAATTCACAGTTACCCCAAAGATCAACTCTAAGAACCTATTTTATGTATTATCACTAGTCTACCACAAACCGTCTCATTTTCTTCGTTTACTTTTTCTTCTCTACTTCGTTCTTCCATTCTTTTCATGTAATTACTTTGCATGCTTTTGATTTTTTTGTTTATTTCTTCCTTTGAATTTTTCTCTTTAGCTTAACTTAATAGACCGTTCACAGCAGATTTTGAGATTTAACTGATTCCTATAGTCTTTCCAAACAGATTGGAAGCAGAGTCTTAACTTTTATACTCATTATGAAGCTTGAATGCTCTAGATTTTTTTTTTCTTTCCTTTTTATATCTTGTGTTATGCTCTTACCTTTTTGCTTATTAATTACCTTGAGTTATCACTTCATATACAGTTCCTACTGAGTTGTCCATGTGTTTTCATCTGCTGCCTAGGTATTATCTTTCTGGAAATTTAAGTTCTGAGAGAAAAGGATTTATTTTCTTTTTAAACTAGCTTTGTGCTTTTTCTAGTACATTGTCACATGTAGACAAGCATTTTTAGTGCTTTTATGTTGTAAATAATGTTACATTATGAATACCACATGTATTAGTCAGCCAAAGGAATGCGGATGCAAAATACCAGAAATCTGTTGGTTTTTATAAAGGGTATTTATTTGGGGCAGAAGCTTACAGTTACCAGGCCATAAAGTATAAGTTACTTCCCTCACCAAAGTCTGTTGCCACATGTTGGAGCAAGATGGCTGCCGACATCTGCCAAGAGTTCAGGCTTCCTTGGTTCCTCTCTTCCCGGGGTTTCTCTCCAGGTTCAGCTGCTCTGCTTTCTCCACAAAGCCAGCTGTAGACTTTTCAGGCCAATGGCTCATCTCTCCTCCCGAGACCTCTGCCATATCTAATCGAACCTTCTCTCTGCTCCTCTGTGTGCTTACTTCCTGGGTTCCAGCATTAAAACTCCTAACTCCCTTCTCCTTGGTGTGGTTTCTCTGTGAGTCCCAGTGCATCAAGGGGGTGTGGACTCAACGTCCTACTGACGTGGTCCAATCAAAGCCCTAATCATTATTTAATCAAGTAAAAGTGAAACCTCTGAATCCAATATAATCTAATATGCCCAGAGGGACAGAACAGTTTACAAACATAATCCAATATCTATTTTGGAATTCGTAAACAATATCTAACTGCTACACTATAATTGTTTCATTTAAAATTGCATTTTTATTTCTTTGTCATTGATTTTATAATTCAGAAATTTTTGCCTTTCCTTAAGAGATATTCTGGTAATTTAATTGGCAAAAACTGCAAAGTTAAACATTTCTACAAAGAATCTATAGCCAAATAATTTTATAAATGCCTTATACTATTTTTTTTTTCTTCCTGTCTGGTTGCATCATCGTCTTTTTGGTGTGTTGCTTTACTGCGTGGGGGCCTTGCTCCTTTTTTACCAGGAGGTCCCGGGGATTGAACCCGGGTCCTCCATATGGTAAACGGGAGCTCAATTGCTTGAGCCTCAGCTGCTTCCCTGCCTTATACTATATTTTGGGAACTCCCCCACTCCTATGTGAATATTCACAGTGCTTAAACATTTCAAGACTTTTTTTTTTTTTTTCTTGTTTTTTTTTTTCTTAAGGCTTTGATAAGGCCTCCTAGTTTTTTATTTTATTTAATTTTTTTTTAGAGAAATTGTAGGTTAACAGAAAAATCATACATAAAATACATTTGCTAGATACCACACTATTAACGCTTTGATTAGTATGCTACATTTGTTACAATTCACGAAAAAACATTTTTGTAATGGTACTATGCTAGTCCATCTTTACAATAGGGTTCATTGTATTGCAGTCCTATGTTTTTTGTCTTTTTTTTTTTTTTTTTTTAATTTTTATTCTGTAACATAGATACAACTTAAAATTTCCCCTTTTAGCCACATTCAAGTATGTAATTCAGTGCTGTTTATTACATTCACAGTGTTGTGCTACCATTGCTACCATCTTTTCCATCATCCCTTAATTCCCTATTCCCTACTCCCTCCCTGTCCCCTGGTAACCTAAATTCTAGATTCTGACTCTTTGAATTTGAATTTGTTCATTCTAATTATTTCATCTCAGTGAGATCATACAAAATTTGTCCTTTTGAGTCTGGCTTATTTTACTCAACATTATATCATCAAGATTCATCCATGTTGTAATATATATCAGAACTTCATTTGTTTTTGTGACTGAATAATATTCCATTGTATGTATATTCCTCATTTTATTTATCCATTCATCAGCTGACAGGCACTTAGGTTGCTTCTATCTTTTGGCAATTATGAATAATACCACTATGAACATGGGTATACAAATATCTGCTTTGCTGCTTTCAAGTCTTGTAGGTATATACCTAGAAGTGGGATTTCCATGTCATGTCTGTACTTTCTGAGGAACTGCCAAACTGTCTTCCATAGGAGCTGTACCATGTTACATTCCAACCAACAATGAATGAATATTTCTATTTCTCCACATCCTGTTCAAACTTATTTTCCATTTTTTTAATAGTAGCCATTCCAGTGGGTGTGAGATGGTATCTCATTGTGGTTTTGATTTGCATTTCCCTAATAGATAGTGATGTTCAGCATCTTTTAATGTGCTTTTTGGCCTTTTGTATATCTTTGGAGAAACGTCTATTCAGATCTTTTGCCCATTTAAAAATGGGTTGTATTGTTGAGTCATAGGATTTTTTAATATATTCTGGATATTAAACTCTTATCAGATATGTGGTTTCCAAATATTTTCTTCCATTGAGTAGGTTGTCTTTACTTTCATGGTAAAGTACTTTGATACACAACTTTTTAATTTTGATAAAGTCTCATTTATCTTCTCTTTTGTTGCTTGTGCTTTGGGTATAAAGTCTAAGAAATCATTGCTTAACCCAACGTTCTGAAGATGCTTCCCTATGTTTTCTTATAGGACTTTTATAGTTCTTGTTCTTATATTTAGATCTGTGATGCATTTTGAACTGATTTTCATATATGGTGTGAAGTGAGGGTGCACCTTCATTCTTTTGCACATGAAAAGTACAGGGTCTTCTCTGTCTTGTCTGAGTGTGCTTCTTTTCTTGGAATTTTGCTTATGGGAGGCCTTAGGAATCCCTTGTTAACAGTTTACAGGAGTTTTATTGAATGCCTCCTCTATTCCCTTTGAAATAGACCTCTACCCCCTTCTGAGTGCTCTCTTGAGTGGCTTAATGCAGGTAGTCCTTTGCCCCAGGATGCTTCAATTCACTTGTTTCTCATTTTATCCCAGCTGTGGGCAAGTCCCTTCTCTGCCTTTAGGACAAAGTCTGGGAAGGTGAGCCCGAGACAAGTTCCCCAGCTATGTCTCTCTGACTTTCACCCGATATATTGGTACTGGCATATATGCACCCCAGAATGTACCAAAGGGCCACTCTGCTTCTCTGGAACAGGGCCAGGGATCCACAATGGGAGTGCAAGCTGGCTCCACCCTATGTTGTGGGGGGTGAGGGGTCAGCAAGGGTGCCAGTTAAAGGCCACTTGCCCAGTTAATGCAGCTCTTTAACTGGTTTCCATAGGTTTGAGGAAGATTATTGTCCTTAAGATTCCTCTGCTGCCTTTGCCATGGTGAGTAGGAACAATGGCCGTCCTCAGAGCTATTCCCCTATGATCTGAAGTAGTTGATCAAAAGGAGAAATCTGCTGTCAAACACCCCCGAAATTTGGAGGACAAGGTCTTTATGTTCCACCCTGGCACTGGCAAGTTGGGCCAGGAATCCTAGCTCCAGTCCCCACTATGGCCTGCCAACACGCTAGGGGAAGGAAGGAGGGTAGCCACTGCAGGGAGGATGAAACTCACCCATATTTATCACAATTTACTGGCCTCTTCTTTCCACTCCTCCCTAGATGCTATGCAGTGTTCCTCTAAACTTCAGAGTTTCGAGATAGTTGATTGGGACTGATTCCTGGAACTTTCTTCTCCACCTTTTTCCTACAATCCTTCTCCTCCAGTTTTTAAAAAATTATATAACCCATTTTTTTTTTTTTTACTTTATTTTGTACATTTAATAATTGAAAATATAAACAATGAAAAGCTAAAAAAGTAAACACAGATGAATAAATATATACATTTCTCAACTAAATGTAACGGATATATATAATTTTTTTTTTTGAATCAAACAATATGTTACAAAATATATTTGGTTCATAGTAACACATTCATACAGTATTTCTCCTTTTGTGTCTGGCTTGTGTCACTCAACATAATGTCCTCTAGGTTCATCCATGTTGTCATATGCTTTACGACTTCATTTCTTCTTACAGCTGCATAATATTCCATCGTGTGAATAGACCACAGTTTGTTTATCTATTCATCTGTTGATGGACACCTGGGTTGTTTCCAACTTTTGGCAATGGTGAATAATGTTGCTATGAACATCTGTGTGCGGATGTCTGTTTGTGTCACTGCTCTCAGTTCTTCTGGGTATATACCTAGTAGGGGTATTACAGGGTCATGTGGCAAGTCTATATTCAACTTCTTTAGGAACTGCCAAACAGTCCTCCATAGTGGTTGTACCATTCTGCATTCCCACCAACAGTGAAGAAGTGTTCCTATCTCTCCACATCCTCTCCAACACTTGTAGTTCTCTGTCTTTTTAATAGTGGCCATTCTGATAGGTGTGAAATGATATCTCATTGTAGTTTTGATTTGCATTTCCCTAAGCTTGAGTGATGTTGAGCATTTCTTCATGTGTTTTTTTGCCATTTGTATTTCTTCTTTGGAGAAATGTTTATTCAAGTCTTTCGTCCATTTTTTAATTGGGTCATTTGTCTTTTTATTGTTGAGTTGTAACATTTCTTTATATATCCTGGATATTAAACCCTTATCAGATATGTGATTTCCAAATATTTTCTCCCATGGAGTCAGCTGCCTTTACACCCTTTTGACAAAGTCCTGTGAGGTGTAAAAGCATTTAATATTGAGGAGGTCCCATTTATCTATTTTTTTCTTTTGTTGCACGTGCTTTGGGTGTAAGGTCCAAGAAACCAGCACCTACTACAAGGTCTTGCAGATGTTTCCCTACATTTTCTTCTGGTAGTTTTATGGTCCTGGCTTTTATATTTAGATCTTTGGTCCATTTTGAGTTGATTCTTGTATAGGGGATGAGAATAGGAGTCCTCTTTCTTTTGGTTATAGATATCCAGTTCTCCCACGACCATTTGTTGAAGAGACTGTTTTTTCCCATCAGCGTGGGCTTGGTAGGTTTGTCAAAAACCAGTTGACTGTATAGGTAAGGGTATATTTCTAGGTTCTCAATTCTATTCCACTGATCGATGTATCTATCTTTACACCAGTACCATGCTGTTTTGACCACTGTAGCTTTGTAATATGTTTCAAGGTCAGGCAGTGAAATTCCTCCCACATCTCTCTTCTTTTTTAGAATGCTTTTGGCTATTCGGGTGTACTTACCCTTCCAAATGAATTTGGTAATTGCCTTCTCTAATTCTGTAAAGTAAGCTGTTGGGATTTTGATTGGTATTGCACTGAATGTATAAATCAGTTTTGGTAAGATTGACATCTTCCCAATATTTATTCTTCCAATCCATGAACATGGAATGTCTTTCCATTTGTTTAGGTCTTTTTAAATTTCTTTTAGCATTGTTTTGTAGTTTACTGCATATAGGTCCTATACTTCTTTAATTAACCCTAGGTATTTGAGTCTTTTTGTTGCTATTGAAAATGGAATTTTCCTCCTGATTTTCTCCTCAGGTTGTTCAGTACTAGTGTACAAAAACATTACTGATTTTTGCGTGTTGATCTTGTATCCTGCCACTTTGCTGAACTCATTTATTAGTTCAGGTAGCTTTGTTGTGGATACTTCAGGATTTTCTAAATACAGGATCATGTCATCCACAAACAGTGAGAGTTTTACTTTCTCTTTTCCTATTTGGATGCTTTTAATTGTTTTGTCTTGTCTACTTGCCCTAGCTAGAACTTCTGGTACAATGTTGAATAACAATGGTGACAGTGGGCATCCTTGTCTTGTTCCTGATCTTAGGGGGAAAGCTTTCAACCTTTCCCCATTGAGTATGATGTTGGCTGTGGGGTTTTTCATATATGCCTTTTATCATATTGAGGAATTTTCCTTTTATTCCTATCTTTTGAAGTATTTTTATCAAAAAAGGATGTTGGATTTTGCCAAATGCCTTTTCTGCATCTATTGAGATGATCCTGTGTTTTTTTTCCTTCAATTTGTTAATGTGGTGTACTACATTGATTGATTTTCTTATGTTGAACCAGCCTTGCATACTAGGAATAAATCCCACTTGGTCATGATGTAGAAGTCTTTTGATAATGCTGTTGGATTCGATCTGCAAGTATTTTGTTGAGAATTTTTGCATCTATGTTCATAAGAGAGATTGGTCTGTAATTTTCTTTTCTTGTGGAATCTTTATCTGGCTTTGGTATTAGGGTGATGTTGGCTTCATAAAATGTGTTGGGTAATTTTCCCTCCTCTTCAATTTTTTGGAAGAGTTTAAACAGGGTTGGTGTTAATTCTTTTTGAAATGCTTGGTAGAATTCACCTGTGAAGCCATCTGGTCTTGGACTTTTCTTTGCTGGGAGATTTTTGATGACGGATTCAGTCTCCTTAAATGTTATTGGTTTGTTAAGTTCTTGTATTTCTTGTAGCGTCAGTGTAGGTTGGTTGTGCGTTTCTAGAAATTTGTCCATTTCACCTAGGTTGTCTAGCTTGTTGGCATACAGTTTCTCATAATATCCTCTTATGACTCTTTTTAATTCTGTGTGGTCATTTGTAACTTCCCCCCTTTCATTTCTGATTGTATTTATTTGCATCTTCTCTCTTTTTTTCTTTGTTAGTCTAGCGAGGGGTTTGTCAATTTTGTTGATCTTCTCAAAGAACCAGCTTTTGGTTTTGTTCATTTTCTCTTTTGTTTTTCTGTTCTCATTTTCACTTATTTCTGCTCTAATCTTTATTATTTCTTTCCTTCTGCTTGCTTTGGTTTGCTGTTGTTTTTCTAGATTCTCTAGTTCAGTTAAATCTTTGAGTTTAGGTCTTTCTTGTTTTTATTTATTTATTTATTATTATTATTTTTTTAAAGATTTTATTTATTTATTCATTTATCCCCCCCTTGCTGCTTGCGCTCACTGGGTCAGTTAACCACGCCGTGCGGGCGGGCTTGCCTTCACCAGGAGGCCCCGGGAACCGAACCCAGGGCCTCCCATATGGTAAACGGGAGCCCTAGTGATTGAGCCACAGCCGCTTCCCTTTCTTGTTTTTAATATAGGCATTTAGGGCTATAAATTTCCGTCTCAAGACTGCCTTCGCTGTATCCCATAAGTTTTGATACGTTGTGTTCTCATTTTCATTTGTCTCAATATATTTACTGATCTCACTTGCAATTTCTTGTTTGACCCACCGATTATTTAGGAGTATGTTGTTCAGTCTCCACACATTTGCAAATTTACTTTTTTCCTGTCTATTATTGATTTCTAGTTTCATTCCATTATGATCTGAGAAGGTGCTTTGTATAATTTCAATCTTTTTATATTTATTGAGAGCTTCATTGTGACCTAACATGTGGTCTATCCTGGAGAAAGATCCATGGGCACTTGAGAAGAATGTATAACCTGCTGAGTTTGGATGCAGTGTTCTGTATATATCTGTTAGGTGTAACTTGTTTATCATATTGTTCAAGTTCTCTGTTTCCTTGTTGATCTTCTGTCTAGTTCTATGTAATGATGTGAGTGGTGTGTTGAAGTCTCCAATGATTATTGTAGAAGTGTCTCTTTCTCCCTTCAGTTTTGCCAGAGTTTGTCTCATATATTTTGGGGCACCCTCGTTAGGTGCATAGATATTTATGACTGTTATATGTTCCTGATGGATTGTTCCTTTTACTAATATATAATGGCCTTCTGTATCTCATAACTTTTTTGCATTTAAAGTCTGTTTTGTCTGATATTAGTATAGCTACCCCTGCTCTTTTCTGTTTACTATTCGCGTGGAGTATCTTTTTCCAACCTTTCACTTTCATCCGGTTTGTATCCCTGGGTCTGAGGTGAGTTTCTTGTAAGCAGCATATGGATGGCTCGTGTTTTTTTATCCACTCTATCAGCCTGGATCTTTTCATTGGGGGAGTTTAATCCATTCATATTCAATGATATTATTGTAAATGCACTATTTACTTCCTCCATTTTATTCTTTGGTTTTCATATGTCATCTTGTTTTTGTCTCTCTTTTTACTCTTTTGGTTATCCTTTCTGCTATTCTTTCTTCTATACTCTCCTCCAAGCCTCTCTCTCCTGTCTTTTTCTTTCAGGTTCTAAGGCATCTTTTAATATTTCCTGCAAAGGTGGATTCTTTTTTGCAAACTCTCTTAGTTTCTATTTGTTTGTGAATATTTTATACTCACCTTCATATTTGAAGGACAGTTTTGCTGGATAAAGAATTCTCGGCTGGCAGTTTTTCTCTTTCAGTTTCCTAATTGTATCATACCACTGTCTTCTCGCCTCCGTGGTTTCTGAAGAGAAATCTGCATTAAGTCTTACTGGACATCACTTGTACGTGATCTTTCTTGCTGCTCTGAGAATTTTCTCTTTATCTTTGACATTTGACATTCTGATTAGTATGTGTCTTGGCATAGGTCTATTTGGATTTATTCTGATTGGGTTACAGTGTGCTTCTTGGACATGTAAGTTCATTTCTTTCGTGAGAGTTGGGAAATTTTCAGCTGTTATTTCCTCAGATACTCTTTCTGCCCCTTTTCCTTTCTCTTCCCCTTCTGGAACTCCCATGACACATATGTTGTTGCATTTTGTGTTGTCATTCAATCTCTAAGCCCCTGCTCTATTTCTTCCATTCTTTTCTGTCTCTGTTCTTTTCTCTCTTTAGTTTTAGCTGCTCTGTCTTCGGTATCACTTATTCTTTCTTCTATCATTTCGAGTCTGCTGTTGTATGCCTCAAATGTGTTTTGGACCTCACCTATTGTCTTTCATTCCCATGAACTCCGTTACTTTTTTGTTTAGGATTTCAAATTCTTCTTTGCGTTCGCTCAATGTCTTCTTGATGTCATTTATCTCTTTAACTATATTGTCTTTCATCTCATTAATTTGATTTTGGAAATTTGTGCTCATCTCGCTGATTAATTCTGCATCTCTCCTGGGACTTTGATGTATTCCTTTTCTTGAGCCATATCTTCTATTTTCTTAGTATGGCTCGTAATTTTTTGCTGGTGTTTAGGCATCTGGTTAGGATATCGTTTACTCAGATGCTCAATCTCTTTCTCTTTTATAGGGATTTGGTGGCAGGAGGCTGTGAGTTTCCACAGCTCTTTGATTTTTGGATCAACCTTGATTGTTAGGATTGTCCTGCTGGTTGCTCAAAACTGGGCACTGGACCCAGTAATTGGTGTGGAGTCGTTTCCTAGGGCCTTGGGCAGGGAGGCTGTAGAGTCCAGGAAAAGCCTTTCCTACTTAGTTTTAATTTTCTTATGTGCACTTCATTGGTCTGCCAGGAGATGGTGCTCTTTGGCAGCTCTCAATTCAATGCCTGGTCGGAGTGTATTTGTTGTGACACAGACCAGATCAATGTAATAGAGCTTCCTGTCTGGGGGCTAAAAGCCTTGTAATTCAAAATTTCTGAAACAGTTCTCCAGTCTTCTTTGGCAGCCCCCTCCCTTTTCCCAGCTAGGAAATATTTCCACTCCACTCTGAGACCTCAACAATCTGTCCCTGTTAGTAGAGGAGGAGATTGGAAGGTTTGTATATCTTTAGCCCCTTGCAGGCTCCAAGGCAAACAATGGCACGGCCCCACCCAGCCTGGAAGAGCTCTCGGGACAGGCCAGACCAAACCTGAGAGTCAAAAGCCGAGTCAGCCCCAGGCTCTCTCCCCCCTCTCCTCTGGAGTCCTCAACAATTAGTCCAGGCTAGAAGAGAGGGAGATTGGGAGGGTTGAGGGTCAGATTTCTCCAGTCCTTCATAGGGTCCAAGGACAAACCACTGTGTGGAAGGGTCCTTGGAGCTCCGCAGCCCAAATTTGCAGATCAGAACCTGAGCCAGCCTTAGGCTGTGTTCCTCTCTCTCCCCTTTCCTGGAGTGGTAGATCCCTGGAGCCTCCTTTGTCTGTATTCGAAGGCCCAGAGGCCCGAGAATTCTAAAGAGTGTGGGGGAGAGTGCCGGCAGCAGCAGGTGCTGCTGGTTCCAACTCATTGTTCTGTCCTCACGATTTCCCTCTTTTGTCCCTCTCTCCTCTTGGTGGTGTGCAGCCTTCACCTGCTGTCCTAATCCCTAGAAGTTCTTTTTCGGGGCTGTTTCAGCCTGTCCTCTAGCTATTTTTCTGGAGAAGAAATTCCCGTGCCTTACCAGTCTGCCATCTTCCCGGAAGTCAACCCATTTTTTCTTATTCAACTGTAGATACTCTCTGTCTTTGAGCTCTTTCCATTTCTTTCTTTTTTATTTTTTGGAAAACACTAACAACCTTAGAAACACTTTTGGAATTGCTATTCCAGGTGAATCTTCTTTGCAAAGCAAATATAAATTCATCTTGTAAAACCGTAGGGTGAGGTACAGGCAGAACACTTTATTTTGTTTGATACTATGTTGGAAATCTTTGCATTTCTATTAGGAGACAGAAACAATAATAATTCTTTTTTATGTTTCATTTTTTAAAATTTTTCATAAATGAAATTTTCAGACTATTTAAGTAGTATTTCTTTAGGCCATAAATATAAAACTAAAGTCACTGAAAATTAAAGTGAGTTTCTCTCAAGACATTATTTTTATTCAACTATTTTCATGCTGGGTATAAGAGAAATGATTTCATAATTTTATTGAAAGCTAAAAGCAAACTTGTTTTAGTATGTTGGGAAGATATTAACTGTGTTAATATGATTTATAGAGTGTCTTTGAGGAATTTATTCAATAAATATTCATTGCAAGGTAACATGCATAGTATTTTGAGAAATATAAAAATGAGTAAGATATGGCCCCTGTTTTAAAGAGCTTATTTTCTCAAAGATCAGCTAGACATGTTCCTTGTGTTGAATTAAATGTTTAAAATTGTTAGATTCAAACTGCTATGAGAGTGATTACTTCACATTAGAAAGTACTGGAAAAAAACTAATATTATATGGTAGAAACAAAGGGGCATAGATTAAGTATGAGATGGTTAGTATGAAAATAATTTTTTTGCTGTGAATGTTTTGGGTTAAAAGGAATAACAAATAGTTTTGTTTTTTTTTTTTTTTAATATATATTTTTTTAAGATTTTATTTATTTATTCATTTATCCCCCCCTTGCTGCTTGTGCTCGCTGGGTCAGCTAACCACGCCATGCGGGCGGGCTTGCCTTCACCAGGAGGCTCCGGGAACCGAACCCGGGGCCTCCCATATGGTAAACGGGAGCCCTACTGATTGAGCCACAGCCGCTTCCCCAAATAGTTTTTGTCATTTCTAAATATTTAATACAAATCTTGATGTTTTATTTCTCTTTCATAGTCATATTTTAAGATATGTTCTTAAGATAGGCTTGATCTTGCCTTGTATATGTGACTATAATTGTGTTGCTGTGAAACGTCTAATTATCTTACAAGACTTTTGCTTCATACTACAGTGCGTGATTCATGACATATATACATTGGAAAGGAAAGTAGTAAGTGGCAATGTAATCAAGGGACCCCCTTTTTATTTAATTAGGGCAGGTTTTGTGTTTGATTTGTTCCTCACTGTAAATCTAGCAACTGGAGGAGTATCTAGTCGTTGAGTAGCTTCTTAAATGAATAAATGCCTATATTGCAGCTTTTTTTTAAAGCTAATATTGATTTAAAAAATAATAATAATAATGCATGTTGTTATGAACTCTTTGGCTGCTTCTTGAGGTAGTTTTCCAATTCTAATGTCTTTATGAACGAAAATTTTAGTGTCTCTTCAGACAAGGGAAGACCTCAGAAAACTCCAACTTCTCCTCTATCTCCAAGTTCCCAGAAATTGTTGCAGTTTGACATTCCAGGAACTTCCCTGGAAAGGACTAGGTCCTTTCCAGCTACAACAGGATATACACCTAATGCAGCTTTCACTGATATCAACCTAGCTTCCAGCCGAACAACGAAAGAGATGGCTTCCACACCAGGCAAGCAGATCTATGCCTTTGTAGTTTTTTAAAAAAAAAAAACATGAACTTTTTCTAGAAAATTCCTTTTCTTTACAAAAAGGAACAGCTTTTTTATGGTGATGCTGGTGGTTTCAGTTGAGCCATAGGGAAATGTTATTTCAAGAGAATGTGATTACTTTTTGAAATATTAAACAAAAACCGTGCAGAAAATTGAGTTTTTAAGAAAGCATGAAAAATTCAAGTGTTGGTTTTTCCCATCTTCCCAGCATTAAATAGTAATCAAAACCATATATATGTACTCCTAAGTGTTTATGGGTGTGTACAAGTATATACTCATACACAGATATATAAATATTATAGAATAAACTAATAAAATACATTGTACTAATAAGTAGCTTTCTTTCCTTGCAAAGGAATACAGGATTATTTTTTGACTTTTGAAATGAAAATAAATTTTAGAAATCAGAGATATTATTTCATGTGATCTTTTCCATTTGACAATTGTTATACCTTTTAGGTTCTAAGCGCTTTTCTCCTGCTGGCCTCCAGCATCGTATGGCAGCAGAACTCAGTTATTTGAATGCCATTGAGGAGTCGGTGCGCCAACTGTCTGATGTAGAAAGAGTTCGAGGCATTTCACTTGCTCAGCAAGAAAGTGTGTCTCTGGCTCAGATCATAAAGGTATTTGTGGCGTTTTCTTCGTTTTAAGCTTCTGGGGTTTATCTTTTTTATGTTGTTTAAAATATCCTTAACAATTAATTTTCAAAAATAAACTATACCTTGCCAAGTAGAAGAAAATAAATGGTCCTTACTATTGTTTGCCGTATAACACCTATCAATAACCCTGGGAAAATCCATCATATAGGGTATTAAAAAGAAAATTGAAGATACAGTGTTTGACAATAGAACAATAACACGGTCATTCTCTCTTAAATACTTTGTTTTCCGTGGTTTCTCCTTTTTATGACAGTGTGAAAATCTGCTAGTGAAACATTCTTAGTGTTTTTTATTTTCTTTAATGATGTCAGAGATGACTGAGATTTTTTTATGCTTTGTTTGTACCGATTTAAAAAAATTTCTCAGATCAGATGTTTGATAAATCCAGGATAATGTGGAATTTTCCTTAGCAAATAAACGCCAACAATCTAAAGCAGTGTTCCTCAGTGGGGGGGGGGGAAGCTATTGGTATTTTTTTTTAACTGAAGTTTAATTTACATACAGTAAATTGCACAGATTTTAAGTGTATGGTTTGATGAGTTTTGAGAAATGTGTGTAGCAATATAATAACCACTCTAATCAAGATAGAGAATACATTCATCACCCCAGAAAGTTCACTCAGGCTTTTTTCCAGTCAATGCCCCCTCACAGAGGCAATCACTATTCTGATTTCTATATATATAGTTTACTTTTTTTTTTTTAAATCAGAGAAGTTGTGAGCTTACAAAACAACCGTGCATAAAGTGCAGGATTCCCATACATCTCCTCTCCATTAACACCATATATTGTTGTGTGGAACATTTGTTACAGATTATGAAAAAACATCATCAGACTATTACCACTAACTGTGGTCCAGAGCATACATTTGGTACATTTTTTTCCATATACCCCCTATTATTGATACTATGTATTAGAATTGTACATTTGTTATAGTTAATGAGAGAACACTCTCATATTTGTACTGCTAACCACGGTCTATCTTCTGCCACATGGTTCACTGTTACACAGTCCCATGCCTTGTGTATTCTATCCCAAGTGTATACTCAGTGGCTCTTACTTTCATCACAGAGTTGTGCAGTCATTGCTCCAGTAAACCTTTAAACAATTTCCTTAGTCCAAAAGAAAAAAAGATCCCATACCCCGTTATTGACCCTTATTTTTTATATAGTACCTTCTTTAACATTGATGCAAGAATATTACAGTATTACTATTACCTATAGCCCATAAATTACATAATTTGTATTTTTCCCACGTATCACTATATTCTTACCACCTTATAATAGCGACATACATTTGTTCTAGTTCATAGAACATTCTTGTATTTATATTATTAACCACAATACTCATCCACTTCCGAGTTCACTATGTTAAGTCCCTAGATTATTCTCTAGCTTTCTTTCAGGTGACATTTACATCCCTACACTACCCCTTTCAGCTACAATCCCATTTATAAACCAGCCATGTTAGTTATACTTGCTATAATGTGTTACCATCAACTCTTATATATTTTACTTTTGCCTGTTCTAGAATTTGCCTGTAAATGGAAGCATAACTTGTGCTATTTTACGTTTGGCTTAATTTATGCACCATAATGTTTTTGAGATTTGTCCATTTGATGTGTGAATCAGTAGAGTTTTATTTTTTGTGTTTTGTTTGTTTGTTTTGGCCAAGTAATATTCCATTGATCAATATATTGATTTGTTTATCCATTCTCCTGATACATTGGGATGTACATTTGGATGTACATTTGGATTATTTCTAATTTGGGGCTGTTACAAATATTCCCGCTATGAGTTGTTTTGTTTTTTTACAGCTTTCTGTGTGTGCCACACATTTTTGTTTTTCTTGAGTAAATACCCTACGAGTACAATTGCTTGGGTCAAGTATAAGTTTAACTTTATGAGAAAGTGCCAAACGTTTCCAGTGCTTATAACATTTATACTTGTACCAGTAATATATGTTCCAGTTGCTCCATATCCTTGCTATCATTTGGTATTGTCAGAATTTTTTATTCTTGTCATTGCAGTGAGTGTGATGTAGTACCTCATGGTAGTTTTAATTTCCCTGTGTCTTATAAGTGATGATTTTGATCATCTTTTCAGGTTTTTATTGGCCAATCTTAAATCTTTTGTCAGTGACTATTCATATTTTTTGCCTATGTCTTAATTTTTTTATTGGGTTATCTTTTTATTATTGAGTTGTAGGAAAATTTTTTGTCCGTCCATCCATCCATCCATCCATTCTGGGTACAAGTCTTTTGAGAGATCTATGTATTTCATTTTTTCCCCTTAATCTTTGGCTTGCCTTTTCGTTTTTTAGACTGTCTTTTGAAGAGCAGAAGTTTTTGATTTTGATAAAGTCCAGTTTATAATTTCTTTTTTTTTTTTAATGGTAGTGCCTTTTGCTTTCTAAGCAATCTTCGCCTACCCTAAGATATTAAGTTACAAATATATCTCGTCTGTTTTCTTCCAGAAGCTTTATAGTCATAGATTTTAAGTGTGGATGCGTCTCAAGTTATATTTGGAGTTTAATGTGAAGAAAGGGTCAAGGTTTATTTTCCTCCCATATGGATATCCAGTTATTCCAGTGCCATCTTCTGAAAAAGACTTAAATTACATTAGCATCTTTATAAAAAATAAAGTAACCATTTATCTGTAGATCTATTTCTAGACTCTCTTCTTTTCCATTGATCTATTTTGTCTATCCTTATGCTAGTACAATATTGTCCTTATTATTATGGCTTTATAATAAATTCTGACATCAGGGTATAAGTCGTCTAACTTTGTTCTTCTTTTTCAAGATTTTTTCTTTACTGTTCTGGGTTTTTCCATGTCCATATACATTTTATAATTTGTCAGTTTCTACCAAAAAAAAAAAAAAAAAAAATCCTGGTGTGATTTTGATTAGAATGTCATTGAATCTATAGTTCAGTATGGGGAGAATAGGTTGGTATCTTAACAATATTGCATCTTCTAATTCATTAATAAGATGTCTTTTTCTATTTATTTAGGTCTTTAAAAATTTGTCTCAGCAGTGTTTAGTAATTTTCATTGTGGATATCTTATGTATTTTTAAATTAAACTTATTCCTCAAATGTTTATGGTTTTTTATCCTAACTGGTATTCTTTTTTCAATTTAATTTTCCAGTTGTTCCTCCCAGTTTACCTATAGACAGTTCTTTGTGTGGGGCTCTCCCTTGCTTTTTGGGGAGTTTTAGCATTCCTGCACACCACAATGGCATAATTGTACTGCAGTCCAGTCATTGTGACTATAAAAACTTCCCCAGACATTTCCAAATGTTCCTTGGTAGAGGTTGGCGAGGGACTGATACCAACTTTGTTGAGAACCACTGGATTGAAAATAATGGCTCCATTGCAGTAGAGGGCAATGCTGACCTTGAAATCCTGAATAAGAACTGGAATTTTATATCATTTTAAGGATATATTATAATTCTGGGTTTCCAGATTTGGAC
The DNA here is from genome assembly GCA_026826555.1 of Tolypeutes matacus. NCBI lineage: Eukaryota > Metazoa > Chordata > Mammalia > Cingulata > Chlamyphoridae > Tolypeutes > Tolypeutes matacus. The sequence goes on from JAKSZT010054304.1 coordinate 19,546,450, forward strand.
AGGGCATTATATAACTTTATATATAGCCTAACCACCTTTACAGAACCTACATTTTTTTTTAGCATTATTCCCTTAGAAATGAAAATATTGTGTGGACTAATGGTAGGAAAAGGGTTCTGGTGAAAGGAAGACCTCTTTTTGAGCAACATTTGTATGAAACCGCTTCTTTGAACTCAAAGTAAAGGAATCATAAAATTATAAAGTGTTAGGAATTATCTTTGTTTACATATAGGATATATTTTAATCTCTTCCAAAGACTTCGGTGCTGTGGGTTTTGCTTTTTTTTTTTTTAAAGATTTATTTTCTTTATTTCTGCCCCCGCTCCCCCGTTGTTTGAGCTCTCTCTCTGCTCTCTGTGTCTGTTCATTGTGTCCTCTCTTGTGTCTGCTCGCCTTCTTTTTAGGAGGCACCAGAAACTGAACCCAGGACCTCCTATGTGGGAGGGAGGCACCGAATTCACTAGAGCCACATCTGCTCCCTGCCCATTGTGTCTCTGATTGTGTTTCCTCATTGTGTGTCCTTGTTGTATCATCCCGTTGCGTCAGCTTGCCACGGCGGCCCATCATGTCAGCTCACTGTCTTGCTCGTCTTCTTTAGGAGGCACTGGGAATTGAATCCAGGACCTCCCATGTGGTAGGCAGGTGCCCAGCTGCTTGAGCAACATCTGCTTCACTGTAGCTTTTTCTTTTTAACCAGATTTTTGGTATCAGTTCTTAGTATTGTATGCTTTTGAAATTTTTTGTTACTACATACTACATTTGTTGACATAGATGTTCATTAAATACTTTGATATATGGTAAGTGGCTATTGAATATCCTGTTTAGCTGTCTGTCCTTCAAAGTCTTAATTGGTTGCTTCAAATGATTTGTTTTAGGAAAAAAGCATTGTTTTTATCATCACTGTGTTAAAATAGTTTAGTGTCTTAGAATTAATATTTGAGCATTTCTTTATTTTGAAGGCACAGCAGCAACGCCATGAAAGAGACTTGGCCCTTTTGAAATTGAAGGCTGAACAAGAGGCTTTAGAGAGCAAGAGACAATTAGAAGAAACACGTAACAAAGCAGCTCAGGTAACAAATTTGTCAACAGTATACTGATTCTTTTTTTTTTTTCTTAAGATTCATTTATTCTCCCCACCCCCCTCGTTTGCACTCACTGTCTACTCTTTATGTCTGTTCGTTGTGTGCTCATCTTCTTTTTAGGAGGCACTGGGAACCAAACCCGGGACCTCCCATTTATTAGGCAGGCGCCCAACTGCTTGAGCTACATCTGCTTCCCCAGATACTGATTCTTTAAATCTAAAATTTGAATCTTTGAAATGACTTTAGTGATCTTTTAATTATATAGGATTTAAAAAGAGATTAAATAATGTTTTTGTGCTTTATACTATATGGGAAAATTTCATGTCATTTGATTCTTATAACAACCCCATTAAAAAGTAAGAAAGAATTATTATCCCCAGTTTAAGGAAGTGGCAGCTAAAGTTTATGGTAATTTGTCCTCATCAGCTAGTGAGCAGTGGAGTTAAGACTCAAACCAAGAAATCCCAATAGTAGTCAAGTGCTTTTTCACATGGCATTTGATCTGTGAGACAAACTTTAAATTAAAAATAATTTGAGAGGGACCACTAAAATATTACATAAGTTCATCTTTTCACCCCCTTTTGTTTATAGGTCCATGCAGAATCCTTACAGCAGGTGGTTAAATCACAACGGGAAATAACTGAAGTTTTGCAGGAGGCAACATGTAAAATAGCCGCTCAGCAAACAGACGCAGCTCGTCTCACCACAGATGCAGCACGTCAAATCTGTGAGGTAAGAGCCATTGAGAACTTTTTTCTTTTTAGTTCTTTTCAGTCCACCTAAATAAATTTGATCTTAGTATAATAGGTTTCTAATATCTAGTAAATGTATACTTTTAATTAGAAATTCTCAGTAGAATGTCATATCTATTAAAATAAGAGGCACCATTCATTGGAGTGTATTGAATGTGTGAATGGTATACAGACAGAAAAAAAAGGTGGAGAAGTTTCTCAATTTCTGCTCTCTGGGAAGCTTTTTGAAATATCACTTTTATTGATGTATAATTCACAAACAATAAAATGCATCCATTTCAAGTGTACAGTTTAATGAGTTTGACATATATATCCCTGTAAACATGACCACTATTCAGAAATAGAACATTTCCATCACCCCAGAAAGTTCCCCTATGCCCCTTTGCAGTCATTTACCAACCCTGTCCCCAGGTGGACACTGATCTGCTTTGTATGAAGATGTTTTATTTTTATCCAAAATGATATTAGTATCTTGTCTTTTCCTTCACCAAAGAAAAAGCCAAAAAGAGTTTTACTGCTATCTCCGTATAGGATGGAGATATGTATAACCCTCTATATAAGATCATAATCTATAGATATAGTTTTCAGCTTATTTTAGCTGTTACATATTTGATTTTTCAAACAAAATTTAATCTGTTTATGAAATGATTCCATTATTTAAAATCTGTGAACCTACTATATGCTATATAATATAGAGATGTGCAAATAAGAATAGAATATTTTCTCAAGAAAATTGTAATCAGTTTAATAGACAACATTGACAAATATTTCAAAATCATTTCAAGTCATCAGTAAAAGTAATACTTCAAGGCAGTGATTGAATATATATCAAGTGAATGTACAGGCAGCAATTGCAATAGTAGATTAAGAGTAGGAAAATGTATTTCACATTTTGGGTCAGAAAAGGCAGAGGGAAGTAGTCATTGGATTGATTCTTGAAGGAAGAATTTGGTTTAAATTTGGCTTATTATGGCTTACTGTATATGACTTGAAGGTTTTCTGCAAAATCTAAGTCATAAATTGTCATAGCTGGGTGAAACCTTAGAAACCATGTGTTCCCACTCTTCATTTTGTAGATGAAGCTGTTGAGACTTAGAAGGTAAATAAATGACTTGCCCAGGTCTTTTACCTGATGGTGGCAGAATTTGCTGGCTCTCAATCCAGTGATCTTTCCAAGATACTATGCTCCCTTTCAGTTCTGTGACGTTATCTTTCTATATTTACTTTTGCCTTTGGTGTGTGTGTTCATATTTAGATGGCAGAGTTGACTCGAACCCACATCTCAGATGCCATCACTGCTTCAGGAACTCCCCTAGCAGCACTATATGACCACCAGCGGAAACATCCTCCAGACTTCTTGAAACAACTGAGGACCAGGGATGAAACAGATAGGTTAATATTTATTCATTCAATTATGTAATGAGTATCTACTCTGTCCTAGTTACTATTCTTGGTGTTGGGAACACAGTTATGAGCTAACAGTCTAGTGGGAATATAGACATGAATTAATTATTCATGAAGTGAATAAGCACATCAACAGAATGCATAGCTACAAGATCTATAACACAGGAATTTGACTAGCCTCAGGGTGGAGGGAGGTTAAAGAAGGCTTTCCTGAGGAAGTGAAGCTTATGAGTTCTAATGGATGAGAAAGAATTGGTGATGTAAAGAAGGCAAGGGACAGGCAGATGAATGTGTGTAAAGGCCCTAAAGTAAGGAGCAGGGCATATTTAAGAAAATTAAGACTAATGTGACTAGGAGGCAGAGAGCAAAGAAGAATGGTATGAGACAATGGCAGGGATCAGACCATGTTAGGACCTTGCAGCCCTTAAGGATTTTGGAGTATGTAGGTAAATTGCATTTGAAAATATAAACCCTAAATAAATAAAAGGAATTAGAGGTAGTTTTCATGATTAATTCAAGCTGTTACATTTATAGTACACAGCAATTCTTGTTTAATTGTTGGTTTTGTTGGCATTTATTAATGAGAAATGCCATGCTCTTTGGACTATTATAAGGTATTATTCCTCCATTTCTACATTAAGTTTTGAAATAGAATAGTTATATATAATCCTTCCGTCTAAACACGAAAATTTAAATTTTTAAATCTCTATCCACATTCATTGATAATTGTGGTGATTTTGTGTTTATTTCTCTTAAAAAAAACAGATATTCTTTAATACATCTTTTCTATGATTGACTGACTTTCTCAAATAACTTGTAACCGTTACTTCATAATTTCTATTCACTCTAGATTTTATCTCATAATACTGCTAAACATTATTTAAAAGCTTTCTCTTATTAGAGACTTTGAAATTTTAATCAGCTTTTATTTTCTTTATAGGAAAAGTGAATCTGTTTTACTCTCTCAGAGTAAAGAAGAAACCCTTGACTCAAGGCATCAGAAATATTCCCTTTCATATGATAATTATTCTGAGTCGTCAAGATACAAGAATCATGATCAAAGGTGAAGAGAATAGTTTGATTTCTTTATCATTATATTTTATTAAAGTTTGATATATGGCTTGACATTGTTTTTCTTTGATTTCTTAATCTCCTTTTTTTTTTTTTTTTTTTTTTAAACTAAGTGGAACAGTGTCTGTCCAAAGTGCTGCCTTCCCCCATTATATTAGCCGATATACGAAATAGTTAATGTATGTAATAATATAGCTACCATTTCTTGAGAGCCTACTTTGTACAAGTACTGTATAAGTTGCTTTTTCATACATTTAATCTTCATAGCAGCCTTTCAAGACAGGATAGTATTCTTTTCATTTCATGGGTGAGGGAACTGAGGCTCACAGAAATGTTAAGAAGTTCATCCAAGGTCACATATGTCATGACCTTTATAGTTGAGTTTTTTTGTCTTATCTCCAGTCCTGTATCTTGGCCTTTCCCTCTCCTATCATACTTCACTAATTCTAACTACTTAAAATTCTCTAAAAGGACCACACAACTTTATTTTCTGTGCCATTACATATACACCAAGGAATTGAACTTTTTTTTTTTCTGGCTGTGAAGCCCATGTTTATTGCTTGTTGCCTTGTTACCATCCATATTTCTTGACATTACTGCATGTACTAATTTTTATCATTAAAAAAGAAGATTGATTATGTTGTCATTGCTACCTGGTATTGTATTAACATCTATTATTTTCAATTATGATTCTGTCCTGGTCTTAGGTTTTAGAGACTACATTACAGCCTTCTTAGAGGTCAGATATCTCTGTTATCATTTCCCCAAACAGAAACCCACACATTTTAATGCACAAATTCCCCATTACTCCTGCCCCCACCCCTGGTTACCTGTACAGGCCTACAAGATTTAGTGCACTTTGCTGATATTGCATTTTTTACAAATTGAAGTTTTGTGGCAACCCTGTGTCAAGCAAATCTGTCAGTGCCATTTTTCCAACATCATGTACTCAATTTGTGCCTCTGTGCCTCATTTTGGTAATTCTCGCAAGAATTTAAATTTTTTCATTATTAGTATATCTGTTATGGTGATCTGTGGTTTTAATGTTACTCTTGTAATTGTTTTGGGGCACCACAAACCACACCTCTGTAAGATGGCCAACTTAATTAATAAATGACGTGTGTATTCTGACTGCTCCACCGACAGGCTGTTCCCCTTCTCTTACTCTCTTCTCAGGCCTGTCTTTTTCCCTAAGATACAACAATATTGAAATTAGGCCAATTAGTGACCCTACAGTGGCCTCTAAGGGTTCAAGTGAAAGGAAGAGTCATATGTCTCTCACTTTAAATCAAAAGCTAGACATGGTTAAGCTTAGTGAGGCATGTTGAAAGCTGAGATAGGCCAAAAGCTAGGCCTCTTGCGCCAAACTTTTAGCCAAATTGTGAATGCAAAGAAAAAGTTCTTGAAGGAAATTAAAAGTGCTACTACAGTGAACACATGAATGATAAGAAAGCGAAACAGCCTTATTGCTGATATGGAGAAAGTTTTAGTGGTCTGGATATAAGATCAAACCAACCACAGCATTCCCTTAAGCCAAACATTAATCCAGAGCAAGGTCCTAACTTTATTCAATTCTATGAAGGCTGAGAGGTGAGGAAGCTGCAGAAGAAAAGTTTGAAGTTTAGCAGAGGTTGGTTCATGAATTTTAAGAAAAGAAGCAATCTCCATAACAAAAAAAGTGCAAGGTGAAGCAGCAAGTTATCCAGAAGAGCTAGCTAAGATCATTGATAGAGATGGCTACACTAAACTAAGCACAGCTTTTCAATGTAGGCAAAACAGCCTTCTATCAGAAGAAGATGCCATCTAAAATTTTCATTGCTAGAAAGAAGTCATTGCCTGGCTTCAAAGCTTCAAAGGACAGGTTGATTCTCTTGTTAGGGGCTAATGCAATTGGTGACTTTAAGTTAAAGCCAATGCACATTTACTGTTCCAAAAATCCTAGGACTCTTAGGAATTATGCTAAGTCTATTCTACCTGTCCTCTATAAATGGAACAACAAAGCCTGGATGACTGCACATTATTTACAACATGATTTACTGAATAAGCGCCCTGTTGAGACCTACTGTTCAGAAAGATAGATTCTTTTTAAAATATTACTGCTCATTGACAATGCACCAGTCACCCAAGAACTCTGATGGAGATGTACAATGAGATTAATGCTGTTTTCATGCCTACTAACATAAAATCCATTCTGCAACCCATAGATCAAGGAGTCATTCGACTCAAGTCTTATTATTTAAGAAATGCATTTCATAAGGTTTTCGCTGCCACAGATGGTGATTCCTCAGGTGGATCTGCACGAAGTCAATTGATAACCTTCTGGAAAGAATTAACCATTCTAGATGCCATTTAAAACATTTATGATTCATGGGAGAAGGTCAAAATATCAACATTAACAGGAGTTTGGAGAAGTTGATTCCAACCATCATTGATTACTTTGAAGGGTTCAAGACTTCAGGGGAAGAAGTAACTGCAGATGTGGTGGAAATAGCAAGAGAACTAACATTAGAAGGGGAGCCTGAAGATGTGACTGAATTGCTGCAATCTCATGATAAAACCGGATTAGGAGTTGCTTCTTATGGATGAGCAAAGAAAGTGATTTCTTGAGAAGGAATCTACTGCTGGTGAAGATGCTGTGAACATTGTTGAAGTGACAGCAAAGGACTTAGAATATTTCATCAACTTAGTTGATAAAATAGCGTCAGGGTTTGAGAGGATTGACTACAATTTTGAAAGAAGTTCTATGTGGGTATGCTATCAAACAGCATCGCATGCTACAGAGAAATATTTTGTGAAAGGAAGAGGCAAATCAATGCAGCAAATTTCATTCTTCGTCTTATTTTAAGAAATTGCCACAGTTATGTAAACCTTCACCAGCCCCTACTCTAATGAGTCAGCAGCCATCAACATAGAGGCAAGACCCTCCACCAGTAAATAATTATGACTTGCTGAAGGCTCAGATGATGGTTAGCATTTTTTAGCAATATTTTTTAATTACGGTATGTACTTTGTTTTTTTTTTTAGACAGAGTGCCATTGCACAATTACTATAGTATAATGTAAATATAACTTTTATATGCACTGGGAAACCAAAAAATTTGTGTGACTAGTTTTATTGCAGTATTTGCTTTATTGAGGTAATCTGGAACTAAAGCCACAGTATCTCCAAGGTGTGCCTATATTCTCCTCCCCCAACTTTTATGTAGTTCTTGTCACAAATTGCTTGTTCATACATTATAAGTCCAAAATCATTGATTATCATTAATTTTATGCATTTGCCTTTTAGCTTCTATAGGAAGTAAAAAAGTAGAGTTACAAACCAAAACTATGCTAGTACTACTATTTATATTTACCCATGTTGTTATCCTCATTGAGATGTTTATTTATTCATGTGGTTTCAATCTGTTGTCTAGTGCCCTTTTACTTTGAACCTGTAGAACTCTCTTTAGCATCTCCTGTAGGGCCAGACTAGTGGCGATGAACTCCCTCAGCTTTTTTTTTTTTTTTTTTTTAAAGATTTATTTATTTACTTTATCCATTTTAAACCCCTCTTCCCCATTTGCTGTTTTTTTTGTGTCCATTCACTGGGCAATTCTCTGTGTCTGTTTCCTGCCATCTCTTCTCATCCTTCTCCTCCAGTCTTCACCAGGATTCAATCCTGGAGACCTCCGATGTAGGAGAGAGGTGTTCTGCCACCTGCACCACCTCGGTTCCTGGTTTCCAAAGCTTTCGGAGCACCTCGTCTTGTCTCTCCCCTGTTGCGTCATCATCTTGCTGCATGGCTCTTGGGGCCTGGTGGCTCACCGGCACACAGAGCCTGGCAGCCCATGCGCCTTCTATATATATTTTTTTAATTTTACCGGGAGGTCCCAGGGATCGAACCCAGGTCCCTCCATATGGCAGACGAACGCCCAACCATTTGAGCCACATCTGCACCCCCTCGGCTTTTGTTTGTCTAAGAATGTCTTAATCCTCTGCATTTTTTGAAAACGGTTTTGCCAGATATAGAATTCTTAATTGGCAATTTTTTGCTTTCAGCACTTTAAATATGTCATTCCACTGCCTTCTTGCCTCCACGGTCTCTGATGGGAAATTGACATTTAATCTTATTGAAGCTCCCTTATATCTGACACATTACTTCTCTCTTGCAGCTTCCAGAGTGTTCTCTCTTTATCTCTGGCATTTGACAATTTGATTATAATATGCCACTGTGTTGGGTCTGTCTGGATTTATCCTTTTAGGAGTTCCTCAAGCATCCTGGATATGTATATTCATGTCTTTTGTTATTTGGGGACGTTTTCAGCTATTATTTCTTTGAATATACTCTCAGCCCCTTTCTCTCTTCTCCTTCTAGGGTTTGCACAGTGCATATATTGATATGCTTAATGGTGTCTCCCAGGATCCTCAGACTGTTTACCTTTTTTTCATTCTGCTTTTTGCTCCTCATAGTGAATGACTTTGTCTTATCTTTAAGTTCACTGATTGTTTCTTCTGCCAGCTCCAATCTGCAGTTGAATCCCTCTAGAGGATTTTTTTATTTCTCTTACTGTGGTCTTTAGCTCTTTTAGGTTCATTTTCATAATTTACATTTCTATTGATATTTTCTGTGTGTTCATCTGTTGTTTTCCTGATTTTAATTGGGTCTTTGTCCGTGTTTTTCTTTAACTCTTTGAGCCTGTTTAGGACCATTTTTTTTTAAGACTTTGTCTGGTATGTCCGAGGTCTGGTCCTCCTCATTGGTGGTTTCTAATGTTTTAATCTTCTCTGTGCCTGGGCCATGGCTTCCTGTTTCTTTGTATGTTTTGTAACCTTTTGATTACACCTGGGAATTTTGATATTTTTATGTGTTATTGCTGGAATTTAGACTCCGGGGCATCTGTACCTTAAGCTGCTATCCAGCTAGTGCTATGACAGAACTTTCCTTGATCACCAGGAGCAGAAGGATAAAAAGGAAATATTTTCCCCAGTCTTTGCAGATTGACTTGTTCAAGTACTTTTCTTCAAGCCTTATCCATTGCAGTGAGTTTAGAGAACAGTTCTTGGCTATGTGTAGGGGCTGCTATGATCCTTTCTACACATGGGTCTTGTCTTAGACATGCGTGTGTGACCCTAGAAATTTCCATTGTCCCCTCTTCACTAGGAAACAATTTCCTCATCCTCCTGGGTACTGTTCTATGTCCTACAGCCACCAATCCCTTGCCCCAGGCAGCATAATTTGACTGTTCTTCCATAGCATTTTGTAGGAGAACTCTTTGAATGGCCTTTACACACAGGACAAGTTCTAAGACAGAGAGTCCCTCAGGCAACCATCAGACAGACTGGACCAGGCAGACATGTTCCCAGTATGGGCAGGAGTGGCCCACTGCTCCCTCCAAAACTATGACCAGATATTCCCAAGGGGTTGCACTGGCTGGCTCCATGCAGAGCCCATGAGGGATGCGGGAGGGGCCAGCAAGGGAATCATGAGATCCTACTGCTTTTAAGTGGCCTGTTCCTTGATTCAGCACTTGCCCTGTTACTACAGTCCTTTGTTTTCTGGAGCTTTTTTTTCTGGTTGTTCAAAGCTTCGCTGGGGGGGGATGGAGCTCCAAAGCGTCTCATTCCACCATCTTGATTGCCTCTGCTAGATTTTTTTTATTTTTTTAAGATTTTTATTATTTATTTCTCCCCATCCCCTCATTGTTTGCACTTGCTGTGTCTGTTCATCTTCCTTGTTTCTTTAGGAGACACCAGAAACCGAAACTGGTACCTCCAATATGGGAGGGAGGTGCCTAATTGCTTGAGCCACCTCCATTCCCTGCTTTGTTGTGTCTCTCGTGTTTTTCTTCTTGTGTCTCTTATTGCATCACCTTGTTGCGTCAGCTTGCCACACCTGCCTGTTGGGTCAGCTCATGGCGTCAGCTCACTGTCTTGCTTTTCCTCTTTAGGAGGAACCGGGAACCTCCGCTCCCTGCTTTATTGTGTTTCTCATTATATTTTTCTTCTTGTGTCTCTTGTTGCATCAGCTTGCCACACCTGCCCGTCGTGCCAGGTTGCTTCTTTAGCAGGCACCGGGAAGTAAACCAGGGACTTCCCATGTGGTAGGCAGAAGCTCAATCACTTGAACCACATCTGCTTCCCCTCTGCTAGATTTTTGACAAATGTTATTTCATTTACTCCTCTTAAGAATACTTTGATGGTAGGTGGTAGAAACCCTGTTTTGCAGATGACAAAACTGAAGCTCAGAAAGGTTAAATAATTTGCCTTCATTAACATTTTTTTTAGGCCAGCATCAAGACTATTGCAGGGTACTCCCAATATGTTTCCCAGTGCTCTAATCTTTCTCAATCTAGTCATTAGCCACTTGATAACCAGAGTGATTATTCTAAAATTTGCAGCCAGTTGGGTTATTTCTCTGTTTAAAAACTTCAATAATTCCCCAGAGCATTCAAGATAAAGTCCCTTTATAAATGAGCCTTTGCTACATTTCCAGTCCTTTCTCTTGTCATTCCCTCCTTTTATCAATATTCCACTAATTCTGACTACTTAGAGTTCTATTAGAAAACCACCTACTCTTTATCTTCTGTGCTGTTACATATGCTGTTCCTTCTTTCTCATCACACACCCCCTAATTTCATTTAGTTTACTTTTACTTGGCTTTCAAGAATCAGATCCTACCCCTAGCCTAATTTAGAGACTTGCTATGTTCTCCACAGCACCCTGTGTATAACTATTACAGCCCTTACTAGCCTCTATAATCCTTTTCCCTTTACAGGGCAGCCACTGTATCTTATTTTATGTGTACATTTAATTTTTTTTTTTTTAAAGATTTTATTTATTTATTCATTTACCCCCCCCCCCTGCTTGTGCTCGCCGGGTCAGCTAACCACGCCGTGCGGGCGGGCCTGCCCTCACCAGGAGGTCCCGGGAACCGAACCCGGGGCCTCCCATATGGTAAACGGGAGCCCTACTGATTGAGCCACAGCCGCTTCCCCATTTAATTTTTTAATAACAGATTTTTTTTTTACCATAAGTTCATCCTTTTAAAGTATATAGTGCATTGGTTTTTAGTATGTTCACAAAGGTGTTCCTTGATCACTGCTGAATAACTGCCTAACCCCAAAAAGAAACCCTATGCCTATTAGCAGTCATTTCTCATTCCCTCTATCCCACCCCACCCCAGCTCACCCCTGGAAACCACTAATGTACTTTGTGTCTCTGAATTTGCCTCTTCTAAACATTCCTATCAATGTAATCATAAAATATGTGACTTTTTGTGTTGGGCTTCTTTTGCTTAGGATATTTTCAAGGTTCATCCATGTTGTAATATGTATCAGAACTTCATTTCTTTTTATGGCTGAATTATTTCCATTGTATACCATATTTATTCATTCATCAGTTAATGGACATTTGGGTTCTTTCTGCTTTTTGGCTACTAAGAATAATGCTGCTGTGAACATGCATATATATGTTTTTGTGTGGACATGTTTTTATTTCTCTTGGGTACATACGCAGGAGTGGGATTGTTGGGTCATATGGTAATTCTGTGTTTAAACTTTTAGCCTTATGAGGATTTACCAAACTGTTTTCCAAAGCAACTGTACCAAGGGCTGCAATTTCTCCACATCCTTACCAATACTTGTTATAACGGGAACCATGTCTTACTTGTATCTCAATATTTAACAACATGCCTAGCACACAGTAGATAGTCTACTGCATTTTCATTGAATGATTGATTTGCACATAACTAATAAGTGTTTGATTGGGATTCAACCCCATGTCATTCTGACTCCAAAGCCCTTGTTATTTGCTGCGTCATATCTTTTACCTCATATCTTTATTAGAAGAGTTATCCTTTCAAAAATATTTATTAAACCAAACATTTGCATTCTATTTTGATAGTACCATCATAGAAATGTGCACAAGAAACAATGTGAAAACAGAGACAGAAGTAATTTAACACTTTTTTCTTGTGGGAGAGGTCCACGAGGATCTCACAGAAATAACACTTGAACTGAGTCTTGGAACTGTTCATTAGGAAGACAGGGAAAGAAGGGCATTTCAGAAGTGAAAATACCATATGAAGAGGATCCCAAACTTTCGCTCATGATAGGCTCCTAATAAACTTTTTTTATTCATTCAGCTAGAATGTATGTTTAGTTTGAGTTGCCTGAAGGATAGCCAAAAAGGTAAGTTAACTAGACATTTGGATACATGAGGCCTAAAGTCAGGGAAAGGGGCAGAACTAGTGATAGAGATTTGAGGCTTGGTCTAAATGATAGTTATTAAAGTTAAGGAGTTGCCTAAGGTTGCCCTAGGGGAGTATATGGCATAAAAAGAGAAAGAGACCAAAATGAAAACCCTAGAGAACACCATTTTAAGGAAAGAGAAGAATTTTAAGTAAGTAAAAGAAACACAGGAAAACTTGTTAGGAAGATGGGAAAAGAAGCAGTAGAGAGTAGAGTCATAAAATAGAAGGGAGTTGAGATACTTTCTTTAATATTTAATGTTGACATAATTTAAGACTTACAGAAAAGTTACAAGAGTAGTACTTCAGAGTCTAAGCATCTGAATATGTTGTCTTTCATCCACATCCCCCTAATGTTAATATTTTACTACCTTTGCTTAGCAAGTAGGACTTTTAAAGGAGATAAAGGTCAAAACTGTCTACCATTGCAGAGAAATAAACTAGCCATTGGGTATGGCAATTAGAGGTTTAGATAGAGTTTCGCAAGAATAGTCCCAGTGGAGCAGTTAGGATGAATGCACATTGTGATAAATTGTGGCATTAATGAAAAAAAAAGATAGTGGAAATAGTGAATAAAAAGCCTCTCTCCCGGAAGCATGATTTTTAAATGATACCTTGAGAACTGTGGTTGCTCATCATGACTGTTTATTTCAAAATTAAACCTTCCTCTCCTAACTCTTTTTCAAAATAGTGACTTCTCAGACTTAAATATTTAGCTTTATATGTTTTATATCTCTCTTCATTTCATATCTTGATTATAAAATATAATCCCTTGGTCACACAAATTTATTTGAAGTTCAGATCCTTATCTTATTGCTTTTTAAAAATTTATTTCATTATATCTATGAGCAGGGGTAGTAGTGGTAGCAGTCGTCAAGAAAGTCCTTCAGTTCTGTCTTCTAAGGAAAATGAGAAGAAACTTCTTCATGGTGAAAAGATGGAAACTTCTATTGATGAACAGGTTCAGACTGCTGCAGATGATTCTCTGCGAAGTGATAGCATACCATCTCTTCCTGATGAGAAAGGTAACTTTCCTTTTCACGTTTATGTATAATTGTTTAGGAGGTATTCCAGGATCCTTTGGGATATCTGTGACTGAGCTACTTAATACAATTTATTAGAGCATGATGATAATATGGCAGTAATTAAGCTAGTTAATCCAGGTAAAATGTGATAATGAGGATAAGGTTATATGTCTAATGTGTAGAGACAAATATATCCTGTCCAGGTGAAACTATTTCAAGGCCATCTGCTATGCCGGTAGTCCTCACTGATTTTACATGATTGTGTCCTCTTTCCAAGGGAAGGCAAAACTAAATCTAAGAAGAGTGTGTACGTGGATGGAAAATACATATTCAACAATGAAAAGAAAATTAGGTCTATCCTATTATAGTATGTATAAAATATTCACAAAAAGGAGAACACATTATTAGAACTTCTATTTTAAATTTGTCTGTGAAGACTTTAAACTCGCCCTCATTTTTGAAGGACAGTTTTGCCAGATACAGAATTCGTGACAGGCAATTTTTCTCTTTCAGTACCTTAAATATATCATACCACTTTGTTCTTGCCTCCCTGGTTTCTTATGAGAGGTTGGCACTTACTCTTATTGAGGTTCCCTTGTATGTAATGCTTTTCTTTTGCTGCTTTTAGAATCCTCTCTTTACCTCTGATATCTGTCATTCTGAATAGTGGGTGTCTTGGGGTAGGTCTGTTTGGATTTTCCTTCTTGGATATTGATATTTATATGTTTCATAAGGGTTGGGAAGTTTTTGGTCATTGTTTCCTCAAATATTCTTTCTGTCCTTTTCCATTCTCCTCTTCTTTCGGAACACCAATAACACATATGCTTATGTGTGTCGCTTGTCATTCAATTCCCTGGGACCCTGTTCCATTTTTTCCTTTCTTTTCTCCTGTCTTTTCCAGTTCAGATGTTCTATCCTTGAAATCACTACTTCTGTCTTTTTTTTTTTTTTTTTTTTAATTTAAAGATTTGTTTATTTACTTTATCCATTTTAAACCCCCCTTCCTCATACTGAAAATGTATACCATTTCTCTGTATCTGTTTCCTGCCATCTCTTCTTATCCTCCTTCTCCAGTCTTCACCAGGATTCGATCCTGGAGACCTCAGATGTAGGAGAGAGGTATTCTGCCGCCTGCGCCACCTCTGCTCCTGGCTTCTGGAGCTTTCGGAGCATCTTGTCTTGTCTCTCCCCTGTTACGTCATCATCCTGCTGCATGGCTCCCGGGGCCTGACGGCTCAGCGGCACACAGAGCCTGGCAGCCCATGCACCTTCTATATATATATATTTTTTATTTTACCAGGAGGTCCCAGGGATCGAACCCAGGTCCCTCCACGTGGCAGACAGACGCCCAACCATTTGAGCCACATCCGCCCCCTGTTAGGTGTATTTTTAATCTCATCCATCATGTCTTTCATTCCCATAAGCTCTATTATTTTTCTTTGCAGGCTTTCATTTTTTTTTTTTTTTTAAGGAGGTACTGAGATTGAACCCAGGACTTTGTACATGCAAAGCAGGCATTCAACCACTGAGCTACACCTCTCAAATTTTTCTTTATGCTCACTCAGTGTCTTCTTAATATCCTTTATCTCTTTAGTCATATTTTCCTTCAATTATTTGAATTGTTTTAGGATATTTGTTTGAATATCATTGATTAATTGTCTTAAATCCTGCATCTTGTCAGGATATTTGGTTTGTTACTTTGGCTGGGCCATCTTTTCCTGTTTCCTAGAAAGGCTTATAGTTTTTTGCTGATGTCTAAGCATCTGAATATGTTGGTGAATTTACACTGTCAGTTTCTCTCTCTTGTCTAGTGTTGTTGTTGTTGTTTTTCCCACAGCTCTTCTTTGTTTTTTGATTCAACTTATTCTAAGTCTTTAAAATTGCCCAGCTTAAGTTATCAAAATCAGGCCAGGGACTCACTAATGAGACGCAGAATTTCTCCCAAGGGTGGAGATAGAGACCTAAAAGCAGTCGTTTCTCCTTGCAGTTTCCTGGACGGCCAGCAGATGGTGCTTATCCATGTACTTTTCCACGGATATGTTTCTTTCAACCTCCACTTTCTGGTGTTTCTGGTTTGGCTAGAGCCGAGATCGGCCAAATTCACTGAAGAAAAGCCCTCCAATTCATCTTCCCTCTTCCCTTCTAACAGCTGACAAGGAAGAAGAAGTCTATTCCCCTATCAGTCGGCTGCAGTGAGCCAGGGGTTTTATCTAGGCTTAATGTCTTGAGGGTGGGGGATGAGACCCCTTCCCAGCCACCATGTGGGTTTAGTAACTCATGTTTGTTGTTTCGGGTTCTTTGTCTCTCTGTCCCTCACCCACTTGGGAATTGTGCATCACTGTCCTTGTCTGCTGTCCCCAAAGCAGGTCCCTTGGACAGCTTTTGGCCCTTACTCTATTGTTTTTGTGAGAGTTGAGCCGTGTTTGCTTACTCTAACGCCATCTTCCCAGAACTCTCTATTTTAAATTTAAATAATGTAATAAGAACATGATTTCTTAGAAATGATGATATGGTCAGATAAAATAACTAGTTTAACATTTAAAAATTAACTCTCCTTGGATCATAAACTAAAACCAGAATCCTAGCAAATTGTAGGTAGTAAAAAACATTGCTTAGATAACAGAACCTGGAAACAAATGGTACCTGTTAGAAATTAAGCCAGAATATTAACAGCGTCAATTCTAGAACTTATTTTTAAATAACTGGCTCTTAAGCAGTGTTTTGGTTGATAGCCTAGGACAGAACTCTTCAAAGCAGGATGGGCAAGACAATCCTTGAAGTGCAAAAAGGAAAAACATTTGAATTTTTTTCTCATCCTTTTCAAAGTGTCTTTTTTAGTAAGTTTTATGATGAATATAGTATATAACTGTTCACGTATGTAGTTTATAAATACTGGGGGGGCATATTCACATTTTATATTCATAGATATGCACAATCAAAATCTTTTATGGACTACTAGGTTAAAGACAAATGAAACTCATTTTAAGATCAGATCTTGTAGTGACAACTTCTGCATTGTGGGAGAAATAAAAAAAATATGAAGAAAAATAATAGAGCAATTATCTGTTATCTTTTTCCTATAGGACAAATTCAGCCGCTACTAAATTTTATCTTATTATTTAATAATGTTATTTATAATTAAAGTACTGATGACTAACTTATTTATTGATAATGTCTGTGAGTTTCAGAAGGATAGACAGTAACCATGTGAATCTTGTTTAATGCGTATCTCAAGCATCGTCCATGGTGCCTGGCCTCTAATTACAGTGAATAAATATTTGTCAAGTGGTTAATTTGAAATATCATGAATATGACTTTTTGATGTAATTAGCTTCTTTAAACAATATAAAATTAAATTACTTAGACTTCTACTTCTGGTCATGATGGAGGAACAGGGATCAGATTTACCCTCCCACTTAATATAACTTAAATAAAAACAAAACACACAAAAGTTAATGGAGAAAAGGTAGTCTCTTCAACAAATGGTTCTGGAACAATTGGAAGTCTATATGCAAATAATAATAAACTTTGGTGCGTAACTCACACCTTATACAAAATTAACTCAAAATGGATCATTGACTTTAATGTAGAACATACTAAAACTATACAATTTACAAATTAAAATATAGAAGTAAATCTGTGTGACTTTGGGATTAGTGATGAGCTTTTGGATATAATACCAAGAGCACAAAATAAAAAATTGATAAATTGCATTTAATAAAAATTTAGAAACTTCTGCTTTGTGAAATACACTATTAATAGAATGAAAAGATAGGTCATGGTCTGGGAGAAAGTATTCCCAAATACCATATTTGATAAAGGATTTATATCCAGAATATTAAAAAAAAAAAAAAAAAAAAACTCTTAAATCTCAACAATAAGAAAGCCAACAACCTAATTTAAAAATGGGCAAAAGATCTGTACAGACACTTCACCAAACAAAATATACAGAGGCAAATAAATACAGGAAAAGTGTTCATCATATGTCATTAGGGAAATACAAAGTAAAATCATGGTGAAATAGATACCACAACACTTCTATTAGAATGGCTGAAATGCAAAAATTTAACAATAACAAATGATGGTGAGGATGCAGAGCAACAGGAACTCAAATTCATTGCTGGTAAGAATGCACAATGGTATAGCGTCTTTGGAAGAGAGACATAAACATAAATTTAAAATATGACCCAACAATCACTTGCCTAGGTATTTACTTACTCAAGTCATTTGAAAACTTATGTCCAAACAAAAACCTACATGCATGTTTATAGCAGCATTAATTATGATCACTAAAAACTGGAGGCAACCAAGATGTCCTTCACCAGGAAATGGATAAGCAAATCAAACAGTACATCCATACAATGGAATACTGTTCAGCAATAAAAAGGAACAAGTTATTGATTCACACAGCAACATGAATGAACCAAAAAGGCTATGTATTGTATGATTCCATTCATATGGCATTCTGGAAAAGGCAAAATTTTAGGGATGGAAAACAGATTACTGGTTGCCAGGGATTGGGGAAGAGGAAGTGGTTGACAACAAAGTGGATGCACAGAGGGAATTTTAGGACAAAGGAACTGTTCTGTGTGGTATTTGGGATCTATGACACTGCATTTGTCAAAACGATAGAACTATACCACCACGAAGAGTCAACTTTAATGTATATAAACTAAACACATGTACACTAAACAAGATGCTGGGGATCCCAGAATGGAATACAGTGTGTGGATAATGACTTAAATGTATTCCAGATATACAGCACTGAAAGGTTCTGGAGGATGAGGGCTGGGCTGAGCTGACTTTGGAAAATTATGTTTTAACTGAAATTGCAAGCCTAAAGACTATACTCTAGTTGGTAAATTTCTCTCGGGAGTAGAGGATAACAGTTCTTTACATATATCCTGGGGTTGAACAAATAAGTAAATGGATTTTGGGCAGCAGCAGGGGAATTACAGATAAATAAGAAACGAAAATTAGAATGAACACTGTGGTATTAGAGTAGAGTCAGAGATATCAGTAAGAACTTATGTTTAGTTTAATATGTACCTACAGACAAATAAATTCAGAAACAATTGTACATCTCTGTGTATACATGGGTGAGTGTGTATCACTCAAAGAAATGGCTGATTCTAGGGCCAGGACAGAGAAAATACAAGATGAGCCTGGAACATCTTGTAGTACTATAAATTAAGGAAGTATTCAATAAGCAAAGGATGGGAACATGTCAAAGGTACAGAGGAGCCAACCTGTAAGAACTGTTACAGTTTCAATTAAGCATGGAATTAATGAGTAAAAAAAGTGATTTTAATTTACATCTCTTTGCCTTTTTTTTTTTTTTTTTTTTTTTTTTTAACTTGGCCATTTTTATTTCATTTGTGAGGTGTCTGATTATGACCATTTCTCATTTTTCTATAGGGTTATTACTGGCTTTCTAATTGATTTGTAAGAACTCTTTATATGTGAAGTACATAAATCCTTTACCATATATCCTGTGCTAGCATTTCTAGGTAGTTTTAGGATTTTTTTTCCTGGTTTGTTTGTAATGTGAGTTTTGTTTATTATTCCATGCCTATTAATTGTTTGTGATCATTTCTATGAATATATGTTGTATTGTGCCATAAAGGGCAACAAGGGCTAGTAATTGAAGACCTATTGAGAGCTGTCATAATGACAAAATCTATATTCTCCACATTCTCATAGATTCAACTTCTATTGCGACAGAATATTCCCTAAAATTTGATGAATCCATGACAGAAGATGAAATAGAAGAAAAATCGTTTAGATCTTTACTACCTTCAGAGAGTCATCGCAGATTTAACATGGAAAAGAAAAGAGACCATCATGATGATTCAGATGAAGAAACTTCTCCAGAAAAGACCACACTGTCATCTGTCAAGGTGTGATTTAATTTACCTGTGGAGGTATTTCATAAATGGTTGTGGATGTGTTCTCTCAAAGATAGGATACGTTTCATTTGTCAGGTACTAGAATGATTTTCCTAAAATCAATTTTTTGGTTATACTTTGCTATATAATCTGGCTTCCCATCTTTATAAAATAAAATCCAGACTTATTCCTTGGAATGATATATAAGGCCTTTGAGGAACTAGGCTGTATTAGCTCTATAGATTTTTCACTTGTTTCACTCTTATAACACTTTATTCCATTTTAAAAGTTACATTTCTATCCTTCTTATTATTAAATGCAAGCTTTTTGGATAACAAGAACAAATTCATACCCAGCTTTGTATCCTTGGGAAAGTACCTGGCATAAAATAATTGTTCATTAAAAATATATTGGTTGGATAAATTAACAGATGAGTGTTACTCCCTCTCATGTGCCCTTATTTGAAGACTGTTCTCTTAGTTGGTTGACAGCCTTGTTAAATACAAGGTGCACATTATTTTATAAATGTGCTCCTCTTTAATAAAGTTAAGTTCTAAAATATTTAGAAGGTGATAAACTTGAAATAAACTCTCTACTATAGGAACTGAGCATGCCATTCTCAGGAGGACAAGATAGCTTCTCTAAATTTACTATGGAGATGGTACGACAGTATATGAAAGAAGAGGAAATGCGGGCAGCTCACCAATCTTCACTACTGCGTCTCCGTGAAAAGGCCTTGAAGGAGAAAACCAAGGCTGAATTAGCCTGGCTAGAGCATCAAAAAAAGTAAGAATTTTCAATGAACATATTTTTTACTGTTCAATTTCTCATTCCATGAAAAGGTAATGCTTTGCTTTTTCAGATATTTTTATTTCCTCAAGTAATTTGATCTTATCAACTCAGTTTCTGAAGCTAGAAAGAAGGCAGTCATCTTTGATTCATGTTGCTTACAAGACCTCTTACTCATGTAAAATTTTGTTTGCATTTCTCTTTTATCACTTGACTAACTCTTATCTTATGTTGTCCATTTCATACTTAATTCCTTTACTATGTTGTAAATTTCTCAAATTCCTTTATCCTTAAAGAACACAATCTGGGGTTTGTGTATATTATGTAATGGGATATGAATTGCTGCCCACAGCAACTGTTCTCTACATTTAAAAATGTTAAATTGGCTCGTAGACTTTTTAGTAGTCAGGAAGAAGTAACAATAGAAATTTAAACTAATCTGTGTCTCAATGGAAAATATTATTTGCAGACATCTACGAGACAAAGGAGAAGATGACAAAATGCCCCCACTTCGGAAGAAACAGCGTGGTTTGCTTTTAAGGTTGCAGCAAGAAAAGGTATGTGAGGGGAAAAGCCCTTTTAAGACAACTTGTCTGTAAGGCAAGTTAGATTGTGAAATACATTATTTTGCTTAATCTCTTTTTGCTATTAATCACCTTATCAGAGTTAGTTGTTACCTTATCAGATTTAGTTGCTTATGCATGTATTATTACTGTAATTACAGGAGTTGCCTAATAATCTACCATATTTTTCCTAAATTATGACTGTGTGTCATTGCTAACTTAATAGAATATGAAGTTAAACTTTTGTCTCCATATAGTACCTTCTAAAATATGTCTTTTGAAATGCATACTTAAAAAAATTAAGATTAAAAAAAATTTTTTTATCAAGTTAACCTTTAACAAGTTACTTAATTTCTCTCTGCTTTAATATTCTCATCTGTAAAGTGAGGATAATAATAACATACTTTGTAGTATTCTTGAGAAAAATATAAATGAGTTAATAAATGTATAAACTTAGAGCAGACCTTGACACATGGTAAGTGCTCAATAAATATTATTTGTTACTATTTGAATTCCAGTTTTGCCACTTGCAACTGTGTAATCATGGCCAAATATAACTTGGCCAATTAACTCTCTGAGACTTAATTTCCTCATGTGTAGGAGTGAGATTATACTTCATATGGTGGTTGTAGGATTAAGTGAGATAACATTTGTAAAATCTTCTCCCTTGCTGACATGACATTGAAAAAAGTCTTTATTTTGTGAAACCTAAGTAACACCTTTTTAATCCAAAAAATTTGTTTAAAATAACTTAAAATTTATTAACTAAACTAAGTAAATAACTTTTTATCGTGTTATAATATTTGTAAAATAGAGAGCTAACATGACATATAAAACTCTTGAAATGCATTATTTTGAATAAGGAAATAAATATTTTTAAAATTTAACCATAGGAATATTAGAGGAAAAAAGGATGAAACAGTCATCAAAATTACTAGAGAGAGATTGGCTTTCTGATGTAAAATAGATCAAAGAAATCAAAACAGAAAATACTGATTTGTATCCCCCTGCAATTAGAGAAACCTTCAAGCCTAAAAAAAACATCCTACAGGATGTTAGTTAAAACGACAGGTTGCCCTTTCCTATTCCAAACATATATAATGCTTGATTTAAAAAAATTTAAGTACATAGTTTTATTTAAAATCAGTATGGAAATCTCTAGGCTCCATTAAAAAGGAAAGTCTCAACAGACACCTGGAAGTTAACTCAAGCAGTCCGCAGAAACCATATACAAACTCTAAGTGGTCGGATTTCTACTCTTAGCCATCATTTGGGATCTCTACATGAAGCTGGGAATATGCAACATATCTTTGATTTGGGACCAAATTTCTACTTGTCAGCCCAGATTCATAGCTGGAACTATTTCTGATTATATTTGGATATAGTCATTTGGTTAAGACCCTAGGTCTGCGCTGTTAAAGGGATTGGGCTCCAACTTGTGCTAATCATACAATGTGAAAACCCTAAGCTGAGGTGATTAATGTAGGACATGTTTAAGAGGCAGTGCATCCTCAAGTGCTTGGGTAAATGTAACCCTAAAATTATCCAATAGGAAAGCTTACCAGTCTGGAGCATGTGATAGTTAATTGTGTGGAAGAATAATTCACAGACAAAAATTGTAAAACATATGAAGAAATCCATTGCCAAAGAAAATTGTCTCCTGATCTACCAGTCAAGAATAATTTGAGAGGATTTGGGCAAGACAGTAGAGCAAGAAGCTCTAAGAATCAGCCCCTTCACCAAAACTATCTGAATCAACCACTTTAAAACTCCAGAGTCTAGTGGAACAGTGGACAGCATCCAGGGAGAAGTGGCAGGAAGAGGTTGATAAATTACCATAATGACCTGAGTTTCACCCTCCTTTCATTAGCTACCACCTTCCTTAGCCCAGCTTTGTGGCAGGCAGCAGTCTCCACTGCTGCCCCGGCTCTGGCCTCCAAACTCTAGGGATGTGTGGTCCGATCTCAGATCTCTCTCTCTCTCTCTCTCTCTCTCTTTTTTTTTTTTTTAATGGTCAAAAAACTTATATTTAGAATTAGCCAGCTGGACTCAGTTTAGATGATCCCAATTTTGTTGGCAACATCCAAAGCATCATAGTCAGATGCCAGACAAACATATGCCTTCTTCTCTCCATCAGGCCTGATCAGTGTGTTGACCTTGGCCACATCAATGTCATAGAGCTTCTTCACAGCTTGTTTGATCTGGTGTTTGTTGGCCTTGACATCCACAATGAACACAAGTATGTTGTTGTCTTCAATCTTCTTCATGGCTGACTCAGTGGTCAGAGGGAACTTGATGATGGCATAGTGGTCAAGCTTGTTTCTCCTGGGGGCACTTTTCCGAGGATATTTGGGCTGTATCCTCGATCTCAGATCTCTACCTTTGATCAGCTACTTAAGCTCTCTGGGGTCCACTCTCAGGTCAGCCGTTATTCCATCCCCCTTGGGGCAAAGTTGGCAGAGGAATCTTAAAGACAATAACCTTCCTTAAAACTATGGAATACTGTTAGAGGGCTGCTTTAACCAAGCAAGTGCTGAAGTAAGAAAACACAGTTTCACAACCCATAAAAGAAGCTCCTGTTGGCTTTGCTAGCCCCCCCCCCCCCACAACCCCTCCACAACACAGGGTAGAGCCAGCTTATGCTTCCATTGTTCTGTTCCAGATAGACTCTGTTCCAGAGGGAGCAGAGTGACCCTTGTGCATACTGAGTGCATGTATATCAGTGCCATTTTATCTGGTAGAAGTCTGAGAAACTGATCCAGGTAAGTGTCTTGGGCTTGTCCTTCCAGAATTTGTTCTGAGGGCAGAGAAGCCCCTTGCAGACAGCTGGGACAGTATGCAATTAAGTTGAAATGGCTTGGGGCAAAGGACCACCTGCATTAAGTCATTCAAAAGAGCACCCTGGAGGGTGAGATCTGTTCCAATGGGATTAGAGGGGGCATTCACTCAAACTCCTGTGTACTGTAAATGGGGAATTCCTGGAGCCTCTAGTGAGCACAGGCCTAGGAGAAGAAGAAGGCACCCCATCTCTGGCTCCACACAAGCTCATAAAGACAGGGAGGACTGTGCATTTCCCACTTGCCTTGAGCTGATCTGCTTGATAGCAGGACTAAACTTTGAAGGAGAGCACCAGCCAAAGCAGAGCCCATTTGCAAAGAGAGTGAACAGTGTTTTTTTTGATGTTGTTGTTGTTTTTTGTTGTTGTATTTTTTTTCAGCGGGGCTTTTTTGCCTTGGCTTGTTTGTACTTATAAGCTCCTGGCATTCAAGGAAATATCTGTCATATCACTAGGCTGGATATAGACTTAAGGGACAGCTAGGGACTATTTCCCAGAGTTAAATACTTTAACACATTAAAGCATACAGTATACAAAAAATTATTACAAGACAAAGAAACAGGAAATGGTGGCCCATCCAAACAAACCATCAACGAAGAAGACAAGACTTTGGACTTACCAGACAGAAACTGTAAAATAGTGATCTTCAGTATCCTCAAGGAGATAAAGGAAAACATGGAGAAAGAACTAAAGCTTATGAGGAAAACAATGAATGAACAATATGGGAATCTCTTCAGAGAATATTGGAGTTGAAGAACACAATAACTGAAATGAAAAATATCCTAGATGGATTCAACAACAGATTGGTGATGACAGAAGAAAGAATCAGTGAACTTAAAGACAAGACAACTGAAATGATTCAGACTGAGAGTAGAAAGATATAAGAATAAAAAAGAATGAGACCTGTGGGACACCATTAAGCATACCAATATAAGCATTATGGGAATCCCAGAGGGAGAAGAAAGAGAAAGGGGCAGAAGGATATTCAAAGAAATAATGCAGAAAACTTCCCAAATTAAGGGAGAGACATGATTATCCAGATTTAAGAATCCTAACAAACCCCAAACAGGATAACTCAAAGAAGACCATACCCAGATATCTAGTAATCAAATTATCCAATGCCAAGGACAAGGAGAGAGTTCTGAAAGCTGCAAGAGAAAAGCAATGAGTAACGTACCAGGGAATCCCAATAAGATTGAGTGCCAAGTTTTCATAAAAACCATGGAGGCAAGAAGACCATGGTACAAAATATTTAAAGTGCTGAAAGAAAACAATTATCAAGCAAGAATTTATATCTGACAAGACTGTCTTTCAAAAATAAGGGAGAGATTAAGAGAGTCCCAGATAAAGAAAAGAGGAGGGAATTTGTCACCACTAGACTAGCCCTACAAGTAATGCTAAAGGAAATTCTTCAGACCAAAAGAAAAAGACACGAGACACTAGATCAAAGCAGCATAAAGAAATAAAGACTTCCAGTAGAGTTAACTATATGAGTAACTATAATTGCCAGTACTGTTGTATTATATTATTTTGTAATTCCACTTCTACATACAGGTGCTAAAATACAAAAACATAAAAAGTATGTTAAATTATGGTTTTGGACATACAGTGTACAAAGATACAATTGTAACAAGTACAGAAAAACAGGTGAGGGGACGGAGGGGTATTGGAATAGCGTATGTGTATGTGATTGAAGATAATTTCGATACTTACCTCGCAGGGGAGATACCATTATCACGAAGATAATTTCGTGTCATGTCAAATATGATTGCTATAGATTTCGGATGTTAAATTATAACCCCATCCTAACCACAAAGAAAATACATGAAAAATATATTCAGAAAGAAATGAGAAGGATCTCAAAATTGTAAATACAAGAAGCCAAATAAATAAGGAAGTAGGCATTGACAGAAGATTTGGAGTACAAAATGTATAAGACTTAGAAACCCAAAATAGTAAAATGGCAAAAGAAAGTCCTGCATTATCAGTAGTGACTTTAAATGTAAATGGATTAAACACTCCGGCCAAAAGACAGAGATTGGCAGAATGGACAAAAAAGGCATGACTTAATTATATGCTCTTTACAGGAGACTCAGCTTAAATTCAAAGACATAAGTAGGTTGAAAGTGAAAGGATGAAAAAATATATACCATGCAAGTAGTAACCTAAAGAGAGTTAGGGTAGTTAAACTAATATCAGATAAAATAGACTTCAAATAAAAAACTGTTACTAAGGATAAAGAGTCACCTAAAGAGGTCAATTCAACAAAGAACAAATAATTATAAATATACATGTACCTAATACTGTCTAAACATATGTGAAGCAAATACTGACTGATTTGAAAGGAGAAATAGACAGTTCTATATTAATAGTAGGAGATTTCAGTATACCACTTTCAATAATGGATATACCATCTAGACAGAAGATCAAGAAGAAATAAAAGACTTGAATGATACTCTGAACCAGCTAGGCTTAACAGACATGTATAGAACACTTCACCCAACAGCAGCAAAATACACATTCTTCTCTAATGCACATGGATCATTCTCGAGCATAGACCATATCCTGGGTTATGAAACAAGAATCAATAAATTAAAAATATTGAAACCATAAAATGTTATCTTCTCTAACCACAATGGAATGAAGCTAGAAATCAATAATTTCCACAAATATATAGAAATTAAACAATACTATTCAATAATTTACCATTCAAAGTAGAAATTATAAGGGAAATTAGGAAATATCTTGAGGTGAATGAAAATGAAAGCAACACAAGAAAACATGCAGGATGCAGCAAAGGTAATGCTGAGAGGGAAATTTGTAGCTATAATTACTTACATTTTAAAAGAAGAAATATCTCAAAGACCTTACCTCAAAACTAGAAGATCTAGGAAAAGACAAACTAAACCTAAAACTAGCAATAGAAACAAGTATCAAAGCAGAGTGAATGAGATAGAGAATAAAAAACAATAGAGAGACAGCAAAACCATAAGTTGGTTCTTTGAAAAGATCTATGGAATCAACAAACCTTTAGCTAGACTGACAAAGAATAACAGAGAGGACATAAAGTCGGAAATGAAACCAACCCCACAGAAATAAAAAGGGGACTATAAGAGGATACTATGAACAACTGTACACCAACAAATTGGAAAACCTGGATGAAATGGGCAAATTCCTAGCAACACAAAAATTACCTACACTGAGTCAAGAAGAAACAGGACATCTCAGCAAACCAATAACTAGCAAAGAGATTGAATCAATAATCAAAAAACTCCCAACAAATAAAAGCCCAGGACCAGAGAGATGGCTTCACAGGGAAATTCTACTCAACATTCCAAGAATAAATTCCAATCCTGCTCAAAGTCAGAGGAGTAATACTACCTAACTTATTCTATGAGGCCAACATCACCCTCATACCAAGCCAGATAAAGATAACACAAGAAAAGAAAATGACAGACTAATATCCATTTTGAATATAGGTGCAGAAATCTTAAGCAAAATACTAGCAAACCGAACCCAACAGCACATCAAAAGAATTATACATCATGATCAAGTGGGACTCATCCCAGGTATGCAAGGGTAGTTCAACATAAGAAAATCAATTTTATACACCAAATAACAGAACCACATGATCATCTCAATTGATGCAGAAAAAGGCATCTGAAAAAAATCCAGCACCCCTTCTTGATAAAAACACTGAGAAAACCAAGAATGAAAGAAAATTTCCTAAACATGATTAAGATATATATGAAAAACCCACAGCTAACACCATACTTAATGGTGAAAGACTGACAGTTTTCTTTCTAAGATCAGGAACAAGACAAGGATGCCTCCTGTTATTCAGCATTGTACTGGAAATTCTTGCCAGAGCAATTAGGCATGAGAAAGAAATAAAAGGCATCCAAATTGGAGAGGAAGAAGTAAAACTTCCCCATTTGCATATGATACCATCCTATATGCAGAAAATCCTGAAAAAATCCACAACAAAGCTCCTAGAGCTAATAAATGAATTCACCAAAGTGGCAGGCTACAAGATCAATACCCAAAAATCAGAAGTGTTTCTATATACTAGTAATGAACAATCTGAAGAAGAAATCAAGAAAAAAATTCCATTTATAATAGCAACTAAGAGAATGAAATATCCAGGGAAAAAAATCTAACCAAGGATGTAAAGGACTTGTGCACAGAAAACTGTAAGACATTGCTTCAACAAATCAAAGAAGACCTAAATAAATGGAAAATCATTCTGTTTTCATAGATTGGAAGAATAAATATTGTGTAAGATGTCAGTTCTACCCAGAGCGATTTACAAATTCAATGCAATCCCTTTAAATTCTAGCAGCTTTCTTTGCAGAAATGAAAAGCCAACCATCAAATTTATATTGAAGGGTAAGGGCCTTCAAATAGCGAAAGCCATCTTTAAAAAGAAAAATGATGTTGAAAGACTCACACACCTCAATCTTAAAACTTATTACAAAGCCACAGTAATCAAAACAGCATAGTACTGACATACAGACATTCAGACCAATGGAATCGAATTGAGAGTTCAGAAATTGACCTTCAAATTTATAGCTAACTGATTTTTGACAAGAGTGCCAAGACCACACCATGAGGATAGAATCATCTCTTCAGAAAATGGTACCAGGAAAACTGGATGTCCATGTGCAGAAGAATGAAGGTGGACCCCTCCCTTACACCATATGCAAAAATCAACTCAAAATGGATCAAAGACTTAAATATAAGAACCAGGCTATAAAACTCCTGGAAGAAAATATAGGGAAGCATCTTCAGTTCCTTGTGTTTGGCAATGGTTTCTTAGGCTTTACACCCAAAGCATAAGCAGCAAATGAAAAAATAAATGAGTCCTCATTAGAAGTAAGAGGTTTTGGACAACAAAGGACTTTATTATGAAACTTTAAAAGACTGTCTATTCTATGGGAGAAAATATTTGGAAACCACAAGTTTAATGTCCTGCACTGTTCAAGCAAATATCATGCAATGGTTCAGCTTAAACAATGGGAATTTATTTGCTTACACTTTTTAGGCTAAGAGGAAGGCCAAACAAGGTATCGTCAAGGTGATGCTTTCTCCCCAAAGACTCTTGTGTTCTGGGGCTGTCTGCCTGTGATCCTTGGTCCTTAGCTTGTCACATGACAAGGCACATGGTGACGACTCCTGGTCTCTACCTTCTCTTCCAAATTCTGTTGATGTTCAGCTTCTGTGGCTTTCTCCCTGCGTGTCTGAATTTCATTCTGCTTATAAAGGACTCCAGCAATAGTATTGAGACCCATCCTGGGCCACACCTTAACTGAAGTAACCTCATCAAAAGGTCCTCCTTAAAATTGGTTCACACCTACATGAATGGAAATCAATTTAAGAGCCTGTTTTTCTGGGGTGCATTTGGCTCCAAACCACTATATTACATATCCAATAAGAATTTAATATCCAGAATATATAAAGGTATCCTATAACTCAACAGTGATAGGAAACTAATATGGAACTTAGGTTATTGGTTTTCAGTCTTTCTTCTTTTTTAATATTATAAGCATTTAAGGGTATAAACTTCCTGGAGTATTACTTAACTTCTAGCTTTATTTCATGACAAATTTATTTCATTCAGGAATATATTCTGAATAATTTTAATCCTTTGAAAATGTTTGAGATTTTCTTTAAGGACTCCAATTGAAAATATGTTAGACCTTTTGACTATATCCCACATCTCTCCACTACTCTGTTTTGTTTTGTTTTTGAGATACTGGGAGCTGGGGATTGAACCCAGGATCTCATATGTGGGAAGCCAGCGCTCAACCACCGAGCCACATCAACTCCCATGAGTTGGTTTCCTCACTTGTTTTGTTTGTTTTTGTTTTTTTAGGAGGCACTGGGAACCGAACCTGGGACCTCCCATGTGGGAAGCAGGCGTTCAGTCGCTTGGGCCACATCCACTCCCTCACTCTCTCTGTTTTGTTTTTGTTTCGTTCTTTTTTTTTTTTTTTTTTTTTTTAACATTGTGTTTCCATGTGGAAATGTTTTAGAAAGAAATCAATTTTATTGATATATATTAATAAAGCATACAATTCATCCAAAGTGTGCAAACTGGAAATTTTTATTGACCTGTCTTTGAATTCATTAGTTGTGTCTTTTGCTCCGTCCAATGAATTGTTGAACCCATTCAAAGAATTCTTAGTTTTATATTTGTTTTCAGTTCTAAAATATCCATTTTATTCCTTTTCAAAATATACTTTAGTTCTGTTGAAATTCTCTACCTTTTCATTTATTTTTTCTGCCTTTTCCTCTGTTTTTTGAAGAAATTAATCATAGACATTTTAACTTCCTTGTGTTTGAGTGACTAATTTTTCTTATGTTTATAATATTTAAATTTTTTTTTTTTTTTAAAGAAAATGTGGAAAAAATACTCTTTGACCCAACTGGCTACCCCTGGAAAGTTACCCTATAGAAATGAAAAGCACAAGAATGTAATGATGTATGTATTAAGATATTTATTGAACTTGTATCAGTTAGGATGTTTTTGGCTGTTGATGAGATAGCTGTGTCTCTTTTCACAAATGTATCCACAACAAACAGAGAACATATTTTCCTGTGGTTTTTACTTTAGAAGAGCAAATCTTTTTTTTTTTTCCTTTCTTTTTTTCTTTTGAACACTCTAGAAAAAAAAAATCTCTACTTTATTCTTGGCCTGAATTGGGTGAAGTTATACTTTAATTGGTTCAGAAACCTGGGCCTAAACCAATGGTTGTTATCAGAGTGTTCTCTGTAGAACCCTGGGATCCCTGAGATCCTTTCAAGGATTGGGGAAGTCAAAACTATTTTCATAATCATACTGGGACATGAATTTGCCTTTTTCACCGTATTGACATTTGCACTAAGCGATGCAGAAACAATGATGGATAAAACAACTGGTACCTTACCACAAATCAGGGCATTGTCACTAAACTGTACTAATAGTCATTGTATTCTTTACTGCCACACATTTGCAGTTAAAAAACAAAAGCCATTATTTCACTTGAGTGCCTTGGTTAAGTACTAAAATTATTAATTTTATTGAGTTCATGTATTTTCATATTCTGAGTAACAGAAATGGGAAGTCCAAAATAAAGTACTTTTGGTAGCAAATAATGATTGACTCAAAGGAAAGCATTTGTATAATTGTATGGATTGCAAGGAAAATTTGGCCATTTTTTCATGGAATACCATTTTTATTTTAAAAATTGATTTACATACAAACTTATGCTTATTTAGATTTGGGTATTTGACATATCAAAGATGTACAAAGTGTGCCTGTCACTTCACAGAAAACAACTGATAGTATTTGTTGTCAATAATAAATGTTATTAGAAACAGAGGCGGACAAAATGGCAGTGGTGGCGGGAGAAGTGGTGGTGGAGGTGGTGGTTGTGGGACTCGTGGTGGCCCCAGCATTGGGACAGGCAGTAGCCACAGTGGCTTGTTGGATAATTGCAAGATTGATGATAAGCCTGTAAAAATTGACAAGTGGCATGGATTAGCCATGAAAAATTCTTTGGATGATCCTGCCAAAAATGTTCTTCTGAAAAAGTACAAGTATATGGAGAATTTTGGTCTAATTGATTGTTGCCTCACCATTTGTACAATCTCCTGTTTTGTTTTGTTTTGTTTTTTGTGCCATGGTGTCTTTGATTTGGAATTATAAGCTCCCTTTCCAGCATCCGAAACTGTTTTGTCTTTCTTTTTGTGTCATATCCTATTTTGTGATGATGGAGATCCTGACCATTTATATTCATATAAGAAAAGAGCATCTTTCTCATGACCCTTAGAAAGATCCTACAGGGATGGATCCTGAAGATATTTGGCAACTGTCCTCCAGTCTCAAAAGGTCTGATGACAAATACACCCTGAAGCTGACTTTTATCAGTAGAAGAACAAAGCAGTAGCAGGGAGCTGAATTCACTAAGTCCATTGCTAAGTTCTTTGACCACAGCGGGATGCTGGTCATAGATGTATATGAGCTTGAAATATTCAGGCTCCATGACAGTCAATTCTAAAAGCAGCCATCTTTTTGCTGGATCATGCTGAATGATGGGTTGGGGGTGAAAACAATCAGAGTACTTAAAATGGGTGAAATAAAGTAAGAATTGTTTAAAATGCCTGTTTTGTCCTGAAATTTTAGTCTGTTCTGGAAAAATAGACTTTTCTAGCACAGATCTGAGAAATTGCAGTTCTTATATCTAGCTGTAGCCTCCTCAATCTGTTGATTGCATTGTTTTGATTTGCTTTTGCAGCAAAGAATTTTTGCTAAAAGCCATATAGACTTCTTCCTTCATTGTAGCAGTACTTATATATATAGCTTTGTGCCATGTAGCATTTAAAGAATCAGTTTTTAAAATTATTCAACCTATTGCTAGTTTTATTGTGTTAATTCCTGTTTCAACAGCTGTTCCTCTTAGGAATTCAGGATCCTACTTTCTTGTGTATGACAGCTTTCCAACACACACCATTTTTGTAGGTGTGTATATATTTGACTTGGGGAGACTTAAAAAACACAGTTTTTTAATTTGTTTAAACAGACCTTTGCCTGTTACATTTTATTCTCTTGACCAGTTAAAGAAGTCAGTGGCATTTTTAGTTTTTATTATCTCTGTTTTCCACTAGTATGTATCAGTTTCTTTGTGCCCTTTATTAACTGTCACTTTTTTTTTGTTTTTTTTTTTCTTTTATGTTTTTATTTTAACTGTCATTTTCTAAAATTTTTTTCAATAAAAAGAAGATGTGAAAAAAAGGTCAAATGGGCTTGACAATTTCCCAGTACTAAAGACTTTTTCTTTGAAATCAGTGGTGATATTAATGAATATAAATTTTTGGTATTATATAATGAAACATGTCAACATTTGGAAGATCTGTATAACTTAGTGAATCAATATTTTCCAAGTGATCAATACATGATGTTACAAAATTAAGCATAGGTAAAGACTCATTCAAAATGCAAGAAAGTCCAATGAGTTTTAATGTAGCAGAATACAGAAAATTCATTGCTGTAGTTTCCAAGTCCACATTGTAAATAACCTTTAAGAAACTAACACCTGTCAAGTTTTGATATAGTTTGACAAAAGAAGAGCCACAATTATCTAAAAAGACTATTAAAGTACTCCTTTCTTTGCCAACTACCTACCAGTGTGAGGCCAAATTTTTTCTTATACTTCAACCAAAAGAACGTGCCCTGATTAAATGCAAAGGCAAATATGAAAATCTAGCTGTCTTTTATTAAGTCAGTTAGTAAAGAGATTTTAAAAAAAGAGTGCCATTCTTCTCACTAAATTTTTTTTGTTTGGGAAAATTTTAAAATGCATATAATGCCCTTGTATATTCGTGAGAGAATGAGAAGGGAAAATAATGTCTTAGTATTATTAAAACAGTTAGACCCTGAGCGTCCCCTGAAGTGTCCTGAGGACCCTCAGAAGTCTGTAGAACACACTTCAAGAACTGTTGCTCCAGAGGAGTTCATACATATGCCCAAGGAGACAAGGATAAAACTGTTCATTGTTAAATTTTTTGTAATAGTGAGACATTGACAACAACCTAAAAACTTATTTACAGGGAGAATGGATAATGAAATGTATATTCCTGTAATGTAATTTTATGTAGGGTTAGAGGGAATCAACTAGTTCTATGTAAATCAACATGGAGAGATTTCAGAAGCAGTATTGAGTGAATAAAGCAAGATTCAAAATATGTACCTATGATAAATTTATACTAATTTTTAAAACATAAAAACCAAACAGTATTTTATGTTGTCGGTTTTTTAAAAAACAGATAATTACAAATATTTGTAGAATAATTAGAAAAGAATATGCTGGAAAGATAATGTACCAAAGTCATGATAGTAGTGGCCTATGAGAATTTGGACCAGAGGAGTGAAGACTTGAGTTTTATCTGTAATGTTTTATGTCTTTACGAAATTAAAGGTCTCCAAAAACAAAATATCTACAACTGCAAGCAAGACAGTTCCATCCATTTACCCCATGAGATAAGCCCCCTCTCAGCTGGAAGCAGAATAGGCATCATCATCCCAAAATCCACAAGACTGAGGAACTAACAAACTTAGGGGGCGAATGCAATTAGGGACTTAATATTCTAGTAATGGAAGAACTTGTAACATTGATATAAACACAGTGGTCACCAGAGTTTCTGAGGGGAGGGAGAGGGAAGAATTGGTGTAACATGGGGTATTTGGGGGACATTGGAATTGTTCTGCATGCTGTTACAGTGACGGATACAAGCCATTATACATTTTGTCAAAACCTATAAAATTGCATGGTGCAGAGTGTAAACCATAATGTAAACTATAAGCCGTGGTTAGTAGCAGTGTTTTAGTAGTTGTTCATTAATTGTAACAAATGTGACACACTAATGAAAGATGTTGTTAATCGGGGAAAGTATGTGTGTGTGGGGGTAGGATATATGGGAATCCCCTATATTTTCAATGTAACATTTATGTAATCTAAAGCTCCTTTAAAAAAAAAATTAAAGGCTAGGAGAAAATACGTTAGCAATTTTTAATTTTGGATTTTAGAAATGTGGATATATATTATGTACTTTTCTACATTTATGTACTTTTCTACATTTTTAGATAGTTTCAAAAATCTCTAACATGGGGGGGAGGCGGATGTGGCTCAAATGGTTGGGCGTCCGTCCGCCATATAGAGGAACCTGGGTTCGATCCCCGGGACCTCCCGGTAAAATTTAAAAAATTAAAAAAAAAAAAAAAAAAATATATATATATATATAGAAGGCGCATGGGCTGCCAGGCTCTGTGTGCCGGTGAGCCGCCAGGTCCCGGGAGCCATGCAGCAAGATGATGACATAACAGGAGAGAGATGCAGGGGAGAGACAAGACAAAATGCTCTGAAAGCTCTGAAAACCAGGAACCGAGGTGGCGCAGCTGGCAGGACACCTCTCTCCTACATCGGAGGTCTCCAGGATCGAATCCTGGTGAAGACTGGAGGAGGAGGATGAGAAGAGATGGCAGGAAACAGACAGAGAATTGCCCAGCAAATGGACACAAAACAGCAAATGAACAGCAAATGGGGAAGGGGGAGTTTAAAATGGATAAAGTAAATAAATAAATCTAAAAAAAAAAAAAAAATCTCTAACGATTAAAATAAATTTGAAACAACAAATTATTATCTTTATAGTGTTTATTTCCTTGACAAGAAAACAGATTAAAATAAATATATGAAGAAAGGACAATATTAACAGTCAGTGAATCATCTTTTGTCCACTTAATTAACAACAGAAAACATGATAATATAAGGAGAGAGTTTGTTGCAGTGTAGTCTTAAATGTTTCTGGAGGCATTATAAATGGGGGCAATATTTTTAAATGTTTTAAGGGCCATGAAATGATTCATGTTCTTTGACATATTTATCCTACTTTTTGAAATCTCTCCTAAAGAACCAGTCTACAGTATGAAACAATCATAGGCATTAAAGCATTATTTGTGATGGTGAATATTATAAAGGCCCTAAGAGTTTAGCAGTATTTAATATATATAATATATATAATTTAATTGGTTACATAAATTAGTTACTTCTTATGCAGACATTAAGCAAATAAGTGTAAAGATTGTGGAAAATTATGAAATGTATGTAAAGTTTAAAAGGGGATATGAAATTATTTGTTGTAATTATAATTACATTATATAATATATAATTATAACTATTTAAATTAAGGGATCATTTTAAATTATTTTAAGTGATGGAGTTATGTATGACCTTTTTTGTTCTCCTTCACTACTTTGAATTATTCAATGTTATTCCTTTTATCTTTAAATAATATAAATATTTTTAATCTATGTGATGATTGGATTTTCTTTTAGAAATATTTCTTTGGACTTGTCTCCTCAAAATCTCAATCCCTCTCCTAACTCTGTAAACCTTAGGCAGAAATTAAACGTCTACAAGAAGCCAATAAGGCAGCTCGGAAGGAGAGACAACTGATTCTTAAACAACAGGAAGAGATAGAAAAGATCCGACAGACCACCATAAAACTGCAGGAGAAGTTGAAGTCTGCAGGGGAGAATAAATTGGTAAATTACTTGGATGTGTTATTAGTATTTTTCTCCCTCAGGCTACTTGCTAATACCTAATCCACCCTCACATTCTTTCTAGCATTATGATACAATAATGAACAGGATAAAGTTCTTTGTATGTACCTTTATGTATAGTGAGAGTTTTTACCTTTTATTCCCCATGGAATGTTTGAGTTTTCAAAGGGACAGGTCGTTCATATATTAAAGCTTTTCCCATTTATAAATTTATAGACTAAATTGGCATACAAAGCCTTGATCTTGTTTATCAATCCAACTATATTCCTCAGAATTAATGGGAGAGATTTTTTGCTCTTTATATGATACTTACTTCAACTATGCAATTTTAATATAATATGAGATTCAAAGGAGATAATTCAGACAAAACAGAATTTGGACCTATTCCAAACACTGTAAAATGTCTATATAGAGTTGGAAAACTCAGGCTGTATGGTAGTTTAATTAAATAAATCCTAAATAGTCTCTGCTTTAATTTTTTAAATACTTCTTAAAATTTTTAAACAATCTCAAACTTACAGAAAAAGTTCAAACACAATACAAAGAACTTTGTTTTCCTGAGTCATTTCAGAGTAAATTGTCAACTTGATGCCCCATTACCTCCCTCCTTCCAAGTATACTTACTTTAGTATGTATTACCTTACAACAAGAGCATTTTTTTTACATAAACAGAATACAACCATCATTGTCAGGAAATTAACATTGTTACATTACTACCATTCAATCCTCACACCCCATTCAATTTCTCCAATTGTTGTAATAGTATTCTTTTATAGCAAAAGATGTGTTCAGAATCACATGTTGCATTTTTCTTGAGTCTTCTTCAACTGAAAAGTTCCTCAGTCTTTCCTTGACTCTTATGACCTTAACCTGCCAGTTATTTTGTAGAATGTTCTTCAACTTGGGTTTGTCTGATGTTTCCTCGTGATTAGATTCAGGTTGTTCCTTTTTAGCACGACAGAAGTGATGCATTTGATTGGGTGGCATCTGATTTTTATTTATCCCATTACTGATGATAATCATTTTGGTCACTTGAGTAAGGTGTTATCTGCCAAAGTTCACTGAAAAGTTACTCTCTTTCCTTTTGGTAATTAATAAGTACTTTACATGATGGTATTTTGAGACTATGTAACTATCCTCTTTCTTGTCAAACTTAAGTTTATTATTTTATTTATTTTAATATAGGCTCTTGGATTCTGTTTTACTCATAGCTACAATTTGTTACTATCACTATTTGTTTTGATGCTTGTCCCAAACTGGGCCAATATAAGCCCCTTCAAGGAAATTTCTGTGTCCTTTTAATGTGTTCCATCAGTCTTTGAACACATCCATGCTTTCTAGAACAAGGTGTTTTAGGATCATCTTGTACTTTTCATGCCCCAGCCTTGGAATTAGCCATTTCCCCAGGAATCTTGATTTATTTTAGTGAGGAAAGTTATTTAGAAACTAAGATCTAGTACTAAGCATGCTTATTGCTATTCAGATGTTGCTGCTGTGGAGCAACAAATCTAGGGAATCTATATGTATATGTATGTGCATGTGTATGTGTAAATATATACATATTTTACATGTATATTTATTTCTGGATATATATATATTTTGAAAACCATGAGTTCATACTGATATCTCCAATTCTGGTCCAACACCACAGAATTCATTCTAGTTATCTCTCTTTTGGAACTCCCTTCTCTGACAGATACCTGGCCAACATTTTCCTTAATACAGTTAATGATTTGATCAATCCCCATGTGTAACCAGTCTCCATAACCACTGCCGACCCTTTCTCCATGAGAATGCCCTCCTTACCTTGCACCAGGCCATCTTCCATGTAGATGCCCTCCTTAACCTGTTTGGGATTCAAAAAGAACTTCAAATTGTCACAGTCCCTAAGTCAAGCTACACCTCACCACCTAACCCCCATACTCTCCTTACTGTCTTTGGACTCTGACATTCCAGGCAAGGAAGTCATCTGTGGGCATGCCATCCTGATTCTGTTTGGGTTTATGACTCCTCCCCATATTGATCCTCCCCCACAGAGGCACCCTGCTTGACCCCACATGGGAGCTGACTCCTCACACAGGTGTGTCCTCTCGTGTTAGATGTTCTCTTCATCCCGCTCAGACTCTTGACAGCCCACTGTGGACTCCCTTGTCTCCCTCCATTACTTGCCTGGACACGGACCTTGTTCTGCCATATCTAATGACTTGAGGACTGAAGTGTTGAGGAAGGGGAAAGGGAAGGAGAAAGGCTCTGCTTTAATTTTTTTTTTTTTTTTTTTAAGATTTGCTTTTTATTTCTTTTTTTCTCTCCATCCTCTTGTTTTTCACTTGCTGGTTTTTCACTTGCTGTGTCTGTTCGTCTTCCTTGTTTCTTCAGGAGGCACCGGGAGCCGAACCCGGGACCTCTGATGTGGGAGGGAAGTGCCTAATCGCTTGAGCTACTTCCGCTCCCTGCTTTGTTGTGTCTCTCATTCTGTTTTTCCTCCCCACATCTCTTGTTGTGTCTTCTTGTTGTGTCAGCTTGTCGTGCCTGCCCATTGCGTCAGCTTGCTGTCTTCTTTAGGAGGCACCGGGAACCTCTGCTCCTTGCTTTGTTGTATCTCTCATCATGTTTTTTCTTCTTGTGTCTCTTGGTGTGTCAGCTTGCCGCGTCTGCCTGTTGCACCAGCTTACTTACTGTCTTCTTTAGCAGTTACCAGGATCCAAACCAGCAACCTCTCATGTGGTAGGTGGGAGCCCAGTCGCCTGAGCTACATCCACTTCCCTGCTTTAATTTTATTATCCACAAAAAAAAAATTCTGGTGGGAGTGGATGTGGCTCAAGCAGTTGGGTGCCCGCCTCCCACATGGAAGGTCCTGGGTTTGGTTCCTGGTGTCTCCTTAAGAAGACAAGCAGACGCTGCAACCAGCAGACAATGCAACCAGCAGGAAGTGGATGTGGCTCAAGTGGTTGGGCACTCACCTCCCACATGGGACGTCCTGGGTTTGGTTCCCAGTGCCTCCTAAAGAAGACAAGCAAGACAATAAGCTGACATATCTAAATGTCCTCTCTACTTTATAAAACCATATTGATTAAACTAATAGTTCTCAAGATTTTTTCATTATAAAGTTTTTAATTTGTGAAAATATTGTTTTCCATAAAGAATAAAGAAAATAAAGAAAAAATATACATCCCTCAATGTCTTTGAAATAAATTTTATGTGTTCTCTTCTCCTTTGTGTCTATAATATATATTTCATATAGATTTAGTGTCTATAATTTTGCATTGTTGAGTGGTTCAACTTTAAAAAACTAGAGAGGACATTGAGATACAAGATTACCAGTGACAGAATAAGTTGTTTGTATTTCTTACATGTGTTTTGTTTCAATTTTATACTTTGTGATATATTTCTTCTTGTCCTGTAGTTAATACTTTAATTTCAGCTATTATTACAAAACATTTTGAGGTCAGCTTAATTTTGAATGATAGTGATCACATCAAGAATTTCAAATTCCAGTAAAATCGCAACATTTTGTCCTTTTTTATTTGCAGGACTCTAATGATGATGATACAAAGGAGAATAAGGCAATGAGTCCTGGTCCAGCTGACTTGGAGACTCGCAGTCCTTCTCCCATTTCAATCTCCAGCAGTGAAACTAGTAGCATTATGCAGAAACTCAAGAAAATGAGAAGCCGCATGGATGAAAAGTAATTCATTTTTATAAATATCTTCTATTTAGTTATATTGAAAATAGTAGCAGCAAATAATTTTTTAATGTGTTTCAATAGATTAAACTGATATTGGCATAAATTCTTGTGGATTCAGCAGAGTTTTAGCAGAATTATTGGATCAACCTAGAAGTCAATTAACTGTAGATCTTATTTATAAAAGAATTTTTCACATTTTAGTACACACTTATTTTGCAAATGTACCCATGACAATGTTTTCTACTTTACTTTATTAAGACTAATAATTGTGAAATTTGTACTTTCTCTGAAATATGAGGACTTATGACTTTGAGGAGCAACTAATGGCATATTCTGAGATCTCATTTTGTGGCTCTCTGGCTTATTCAAATGGAAGGGTGAAATTTTAACTTTATGAGTAGGTATGAGTAGCTCATTTGAAATCAAAAAGACTGAAATTCTCCTGGGATTGAATGATTTGGCAGTGTTTCAGTTTTATTTTTAAATCCATTATATTGCCATTCTTCTAAAACATTTCTGTGTATTATTATTATTATTTTTTTTTTTATTCATTTATCCCCCCCTTGCTGCCTGCGCTCGCTGGGTCAGCCAACCACGCAGTGCGGGCGGGCTTGCCTTCTGGGTCAGCTAACCACGCCGTGCGGGCAGGCCCGCCCTCACCAGGAGGCCCCGGGAACCGAACCTGGGTCCTCCCACATGGCAAACGGGAGCCCCACTGATTGAGCCACAGCCGCTTCCCTGTGTATTATTTTTTAAAGGCTCTTTTAAAGAAAACTACTACTTAGATGTAGTTCCGTTATACATCAGCTTTAACTTTATAAAATGGTCTTTATGCATGAGTTTACTCTTGGGTGTACATTTAATTAAATACAATTATAAATTAGCTGCTTGTGAACACTATCCTTAATTCTGTAACCTCTATCTCCATATCTAGCTTTGTTGAAACCCATTAAATATGGAAGAGAGTCCCATTTAGAAAGTTTTGTTGACTGCCATTTTATTTTTAAGCTGGCAATTTGAACTATAGATTGGATTTTGGCATTGACTACACTTCACCAAATTTAATTGCTCTATTTTAATGTGACACCAACCTATGACTTAGTTTCTGAGTGGTCAGTAGTTGTCAGTCAATCCTTGTATCCTATGAGTGCAGTGT
The DNA here is from genome assembly GCA_026826555.1 of Tolypeutes matacus. Classification (NCBI taxonomy): domain Eukaryota; kingdom Metazoa; phylum Chordata; class Mammalia; order Cingulata; family Chlamyphoridae; genus Tolypeutes; species Tolypeutes matacus. The sequence continues at coordinate 19,587,026 of JAKSZT010054304.1, forward strand.
TAAACATTGTCATTTCATTGCTAGAAAGCCATTTTGTAATGTAAAAATACCTAAATTGATTATGAAATTAAATTTTTAATATCAATATAAAATTATCAAATAAAAATGTAAGTGTGCTAAACCTAATAATACTATGTAAATATTCCTTTTAAATGATATCTATGGGATAGACTAAGGCTTCTTCAAGAAGGAATTTATTGAAGTTTAAGGTAAAGATACTTTTCTTCTTTTCCTGATAAAGTTTTTCCAATAGCTAGCATAGGCATGCTGTTAATGCTCCAGGGATCTTTGAATTCAAAATTAGAATGTTCTCTCTTATAAATTTTCATCACTGATTTGACATTTATATCTGCCTCCTAATGTCTGAATGGTAAATATTGGGAGAAAGACACCTTTAAAGGTAATTTCTTCATTGACCCCTTATCCTTTTATTTCAGTCAGATCTTCATTGCCAAGCTCTCTGAATAATATTCTAATTTAACCACATCTGTTTCTCCTAGTCTGTTTGTGAGGTCAGTCAGTTTCTGTCGTGTTTTAAAATCCTAATATATTCAAGCTTGTATTTACTGACTTTGTTCCAAGTTTTGTTCATTGTTTTCACAATATTCAAAATATTAAACTCGTAGAATTTTTGTATTATTGCTCTGCTGTCCATTGTCAACTACTACAGTAAACCTTTGAGAAGTTTGTCAAAGAGAATAGGCCTTGAAGCATTCAGTGATTTCTTGATTTGTTGTTTGAAGCAATGCAGTTGTAGGGATGGGGGGTGGGCTATAGTTGCAAAGAAACTTAAGTTTCATGTTTGGATGATGGTGTGAAATTTGAAGATGAACTAGAGTATTTTCCAAAATTTATAATGCTTTGAAAAAAGGAAGATTGTTGTTAGTGTAACTTTTTTTTTTTTTTTACCTTTGCAATAAAGTAATATGAAAACTAATCTTTAAATGCTGTTTAGATCTCCAGAGCTTTAGAAATAGAACTCGTTGAATGGTGTTGGAGTGTCAGCTCAATAAGCAAAGATGGGGTTACTTTCATAGTCATTTGCTACAATAAACATCCAACAACAAAATCATTTGAGCCTCTGCTGTTTTGTGACCAGGCACTACTTAATTCCATAGCTCCCAAGAGAGTCCTATTTTATTGATATAAAATACCTGTCAAATAGTAGTCACCCTTCTGAATTAACATGTTGGGGAAATTCTTCATTGCTTATTGTTAACCCTCTGAAATCTGGTTTTATGACAAATGCCTTCCTAAAGTAATCAGACCATTCTTAGCTACAGTGAAAGATTTCCTTCTTTAATGTTTCACTGAGACAACAATTTTTTGTTAAAAATTATATTTCTAATTTATGGCTGTTTTTTTAACCTCTTTATTGAGTTGATATTTTAGAAATGATTTCCATTTCTCAGTAAGATGAAAAGCAAAAAACATTTAAAATGTTAAATTAGTGAAAAAGAAAAGATGGTTGCAAAATACATGCATTATGTCTAAGCCATGGACTGAGTAGCCCTCAGTCTTTTTGGTATGATTAGTAAATGAAATTTGAGTTTTGTTCATTACTATGAGGGCTGCTATTTACAATTTAAATAGGTTGCTATAATTGTGAAACATATTCATGAAAAATATACCAAACAATCCACTCTTCTTATTAGTTTGCCAATTACATTTCAAGGAAATTCTTTACCTGGCAAATGAAACATTGAGAGAATGGTGTTCTCTTCATTGTTCACTGTTGCATTACTCAAAATAGGAGACAGTGCATTTTTTCTTTCATTTTTAAATAGGAGCTTATTTTCTTCTGTTATTAATTGTACATTTATTTCCTCAGGAATTATTTATTGAGAATTGTGTACATGTGCTAGGTTGTGAGGAATCTGAACATGAATTAAACATAAACCCTGGCCTCAAAGACCTTTTAGTCTATGTGGAAAGAGGAACAAGTTGCAGGCAGGTTCCTTTAAAGATGAATATTTAGATCAATTGAAAAGAAAGTTGAGAATAGAAGGAGAAATTTTTACTAACAGGTATATCAAGGGAATTTTCATAGATGAGTGTTCAGATTCAAATATAATTTTTAATTACTTTTTAGCATGAGAAGAAGCAAAAAAAAAGCATATAGTTATTTTTTGAATTGGTCATGACAGAACAAGGTGTTATGCAAAAATGAAGCCTACAGTCATAAAATATTTTTAAGATTTCTTTTTCACTTTTCAGTTTGTTTAGAAACTGTTTAAAAAGCAAAGTCAACATATTTGGTTTTAAGTTATCAAAAAGTCAAACAGATAAATATTTTATGATATAGCTCTGTCTAAAAATATTTTATGTATTGTCTGATCAATATTGAATTTTTCAGCATCAATCTGTCAAGTTTAAAAGATTAAGGACTTACAAGGAAGCCTTTTGGTATCTATTAAAGAAGGTACCTTACTTGGAATTATTTTAAATAATTTATTAAATATCATTTCCTTAAATTAGAAATATAATTTTCTTAGAGCAGGTTCTAGACTAAGTGTAGTAGCAGAATAAATCTTGGTAGCCTGATACTGTGTTTTAATTTTCTGCACTTGCTAGTTCAGAAATAACTTCTACATATTTATTTAAGGATATGAAAATTATTATACAATTTTAAATAATAGAAAAGATTTCACTGTAGGGAAAAGAAACTAAACTGCTTTTTCCTCTAGGTCAGTACTATCCATTTCCTCCTGTTTCCTGTTTGAATATAATTAAAGATACTTACAAAATTAAAAGATTTAATCCATTTTAAAAATTAAAGCACTATGCTCTATTTTTACTTATAACTATGTAAAATTGAAGAATAATTGAAACAGAAGGAATTCTAAAATGATTTCAGGTATTAAGTTTTTGTTTGTTTTACTGTTATCTTTCAGAATCAAAGGATTTTAGAGCTGGAAGTTTCATCTTAAACTTAAATTATAATATTGCTCTTTCATACATAGCATGTTTTTATAATCTGTCAGAACACAATCACAATTATATTAGCCCAGTGGAAAAAATAGGTTTTGATTTATGTCTTAATAGTCTAGCAGTGGGTTGAGGTATTAAAAAAGTAGGAGGTGGGAGGTACTTGAATGGAGAAAGAATCATAAAATGCAAAAACTGGAAAGGCTTTTAAAGAAGTCATCTATTATGGTCCCTTTCTTTGACATGAAGAAATTGAGACCCAGAGAGATTAAGTAATTTGCCTAAGATTCACACACATAGCAGAACGGCAGAACTAGAACTAGGGCACTGTTTTCTGAACTTCAGCTCCAATGTTCTTATCATCATAGTACACCAGGGGTTAAGGCAGAGATTGGACTATAGATCTTTTGCAGCAGTAGACACTTGTTTCTTGAGGCTTGTTGTCTGGTTAACATTAAAGATGAAAATAGTTAGATGGCTGGTTATTGGAGTTTGAACAGCTACGCAGTACTAGTTTAGAGTTGAAAGTGTGACTTTTTAAAAGTTAATTACTCTATTCATTAATTCTTTAAGTTTAAACATTATAGGAACATAATGATTTCTGTACTACATTAAATCTGTTATATATTTAATCTTAGTCCAGTGTTCTGTTACCTACCATCAGAGACTTTGTCATCAAACATAAAGGTTGGCTCTATCTCATTTTCTATTAGTAGGTATTACTGTCTCCATCATTCAAAAATTTTTTGTATTCATAGAATAGAAAATAAGGAAGCATTCCTATAACACCTTAGGATAGTTAACTCTAGTGTGAAACACTGCTTCTTTTTTCTTGACTTTATTTTGTTTAACTTTAAAGATACCTTTTACTTTTATATTTTATTTATTTATATTTATATTAAGTATTTCTGTAAAAATATTAATGAACATTTGTTTCTGGGAATTTTTATATTAAAAGGAACTTATGGTTCTGGGAATTTTTATTATATTTTCATTGCATAAAAGGAACATATTTCTTTAAGGTTAAATTAAAACTTTTCTCACACTACTTCTCAAACTATCTTATTTTTCTTTTTTTTTTATTAGCCATTTCTTTTGTTCCTAATTTTTAAATCAGAGCTTTTGAAGATCCTTAATCTTTATAAATGAAAAATAAATTATTGGCACTTGCTCTAATAGAGAAAATTATTTTCTTCCATATAAGGCTAGACAAAAAAATTAAAATTGAATCTTTTTAAAATTTATTTCGCATGTTCCAATATTGTTTCACTTTTTGTACTAGGTCATGCATGCATTTAGCAGTTATACATTTAAGAGGGTGGGTGATATTTGAACGTTGTAAATAGATTTTTGAATCTTTTACCGAGTACATTTGTTTTTGCTTAATATTTTGATAATTGGTATCAAAATGGGTTTATCATATACTCATAAAGAATGGCAAGGAAGATTGTAGTGTTGTAATGAAATTTGGCAAAAATATCTTTCCTTGAGCTTTAGTGCAGAAAATCAAGGCAATCCAGATACAAGTGTATATAGGTGAAAGAGAGGTAAAGTACTAAGTTATATGTGGGAAACAAACATTTAAATAGTAGGCAACCTTGTGCATACTTTAAAAATCCAAATGAGTGGCTGGATTTATACCTGGATTTTCTCACCTCTGTGACATACTGATATTATTCCTTGCCCTTCCAAGGCAATAAATGTTGCCTTGATCTACAGTTATTGTTGTGTGCATGTGAACAGGAGCATGCTCTGTCAAAGAGAATTAACCTTTCCAAACAATTATTAAACTTAACCGTTTACATATATGTAATGATCTATGTACTATTTTAAATTTAAAAAGAGAGAAATTTGTTTGTTTTTCCTGCTTTGGTAGTTTTAACATATGTAATTTTCTTACTTTTAACGTTATGATTGAGCGGTCCACTGCATGGTTTTTTTCACCGACTGAATATATTGGGACTAGCTTACTTTACTCTTAATTTTATGTTTCAATATTTTATCAAATGGATATTGTATTTCAATATTATTATTTAAGTGGCCTTTGTTAAATATAAATCAAGACACTTCTGTTAGGTCCTGTTAGTAGTAAATTTTATATTGTAGAAGTGAACAAGATATTTTTACCACAGATTGCTTTTCTAAATTATTTTACTATTTCCAAGCTAGATTGTGATGGTAATAAGTAAGGCAAATGTAGTGCTTTTTTATTTCAGGTTAAAATAGATGATGAAGTACAAATATAATAGTCGCTCAGGATTACGTATGTATGTAGAGTTGCCATAATTGCTGTATTCCTTGTTAAAGCTTATGGGAAAAATTATTTAGCCCCACACTGTACTTCTCATTACTTTACCTTACCTGAAAATATAGATGATGGTTAAGCAACATCTGAGAAGGAAGACATATGTTTATTCAGAAATCATTGCTAATATCTATAAATGTATATGTTTTATATATCCCATAGAGTTAAACATTTGCTTTAACAGAGTAGCTTATAATGTTATTCAGGGAGCATTTTAAAAGTTCTTCACTCAGATCTTATGCTTTCCCTTTCTTATTCTTTCTGCCTCTTGATCTCTTGGTTTTAAAATCTTCCTCCTTATTTTGTAGACACTGCTCTCCTGTTCACTACTTCTTCTCTGTCTTTACGTCTCACCACTGGGCCTCTCTCAGTGTCTGTTTTCCCAACCTTCATCCCAAATTCCAGCTGTATATCTACAACCAGTTGGTCAGGTAACTGCACCTTTTTCAGTGCACTCTTTGATAGAGCATGCTCTGTTCTTTTTGTTTGTTTTGTTTTCCTTTTTTTTTTTTTTTTTTTTTTTAATTTGGCTTAACAGCCAAAAATATTTCACACCTTTGTTTCCACATTAATGTGACATGATGACTGTTCATGAAGTGGAATGACAGTTCTTGTGCTTTTTATTGTTTGTTGGATATATGGATGTACTTTTGTTGATTAGTTACCACTAGAGATCTAAAACCAGGGATATGAGCAGCTTACCTTTTATTTAGCTGTGGCATCTGCATTTGGGGAGAATTCAACAGTAGCTTTTTAATGACTCAACTTCCTAATTCAGTAACTTCTCGTAACTCTTTGGAACTAAGACATGATGAGCCATTTAAGTTCAGAGATAGGGTTAAATTGAGAAATTTCAGCTATTTCTTTTCTCAAGTAAATAAATAGATAAGTTTGACTGCAGAAGGCATCTGATTGTGGTGCTCAGTGTTCTTTCCATGAAAAAAATAAGTGATCACCTGACATTGCATCTCTTAGGTAACAGAAACCAAAGTCACTAGACCTGAAATGAAACCAGACTGAATTTGGAAAATGAAAGTCAAAAAGGGACATGAACGTGTTTTTGTTGTTGTTTGCTTGCTTGTTTTGGGAGGTTGTGGGTTTGTTTTTGTTGCTGTTTTTGGTGTTTTTGGTTTGGGTTTGTTTTCTGGACAGAGCCTTCAGATTAAATTCTTTACATCTTTTGTTATGAAAAAGGATCATATTTGAAAGATAAATATATAAGTTAATTATTAGCTTTATCAGTCACAGCTATCCAAATACTCCAAAGATTTCTTTTTGTGAGTTTACCATTATTTTTCCTTTGTTAATCTTAAAACCATTATAAATAAAAAACAGATTCTCTCATTTACTGAATTTTACCTCATCAAAGTTTCTATTATCTCAAACTTTTTTCAGAGATAGTAGTGTGAACATGCTGTTTTGCATAGCTATTGATAAGGTGTTAGTGATAGAGCACTCAAAGTGATTTCTGCTTATAGGTTTGTTCTCTCACTATTTTTCATGATGTGACCATAGGTTTTTGACAAAGCGAGAGCAAAAACTAATGCAACGGCGACAACATGCAGAAGAACTACTAGAGTGGAAGCGACGTTTAGATGCAGAGGAAGCAGAGATTTGTCAAATGGAAAAACAAGCTTTGGCTGCCTGGGACAAAGAATTAATAAAATCTAAAGCCTCTAAGAAAGAACTGGAGGTCCAGAGAACAGAACAAAAAGGTAATAAATACTAACTCTGTTCAAGCCGAACATAATTGAAAGATTTATTTCATTATTTTTTAAATGTAAATAATTTAGGATGAAAAAAAGCAATACAACTACAAATACTGCAGAAATGAGAAATATAATAAATATTGTGAGCAACTTTATTCCTGTATACTTGAAAACTTAGAAATGGATAATTCCTATAAAAATACAACTCAACAAAGCTTACTCATTAAGAAGTAGAGAGCCTTACTGGTCCTTTGGCCATTTAGAACTTGTGCTAAAAGTCTTCTTTTAAAAAAAAACTCTTCAGCTTCACCAGTGTACCACACATTGAAGGAAAAAAAATTCCAGTCTTATAATTCCTTACTTTTCCATAGAACAGAAAATAAGGAAGCATTCCTTACTCATTTTATGAAGCTAGTGTTTAACATTGATACTAGATCCAGAAAAGGACAGTACCAAAAAGGAAAAGGCCAATTTTATTTATCCCAAATATAATAAATAGCACAAGTCCATTAATATATAAAAATTTAATACTTCATGACCACATAGGATTTAGCATACATTAGAAAATTGATAATATGGTGAATTATATTAAGCAAGTTAAAGGAGAAAAGTTACATGATCAACTTAGTGCATTTAGGAAAGGCATTTGATAAAATTGAAAAAAAAATTTGTGATAAAACAAACCCCAGAACAAAGTAGGAATAGAACTTTTTTTTTTACCTGATAAAGGGTACCTATTAACAAAAATTAGAAACCACCCCTACAGTGTTGATCATACTTAATGATAAAACATAGAAAGCTTTCCCTTTGAATTTGGTAATAAGACAAGGATGCTCATTATCACCTCTTCTAATCAACATTGTGTAGAGGTCATGGACAGTTTAATAAGACTAGAAAAGCAAACATTTTAAAGAGTAAAGGGAAGAAGTAAAACTCATTTATAGAGGATAAGGCTATGCACATAGAAAATCCACAAGAATTTATGTGCCAGTTATTAGAATTAATAAGCTGGTTTAGCAAGGTTGCTACATGTGAATTCCATAAACAAAAATCAGCTGATGAGCAAAAAGGTGGTTAGAAAAATCTTAATTTTTTTTAAAAAGATACCATTTATAATAAAAATAAGAAATATGAAGTACCTAGTAATAAATTTAACAAAAAATGTATAAATATAAGTTCTTTATAGGAAAATAATTACAATTTTATTGGGAGACATTAAAGAAGACCAAATAGATTCTGTGTCATAACAGTGTTAATTCTTTTTGAACTGATCAGTAGATTCAAAACAATTTAAATCAGAAACTCAACAAGATTTCTCTATAGGGATTGACATGTTGATTAAAAAATGTATATAAAAGAGCAAAGAACCAAAATAGAAGAGGCATTCCTAAAGTTAAAGAACCATAAAATGCAGGAACTTACTTTATACAATATCAAGACTTCTGAAGTTGTGTTAATTATAACAGTGTGATATTTCTAAGATAAAATGACACTAATATCATATACAATTTTGTTCTACCTACATTTTCTATTCCATACTGCTCTATTGATCTGTTAGGGTCTGTTTCAGTGTTGTAATATTAAACTGCATTTTATAAATTATATTCCATAGCTGTGTAATCTTGAACAAGTTATTTGAAATTTCTGGGACTCAATTTCTTTATCTGTAAAGTTATTCTCTTTTATCTGTAATTATAATCTTCTTTCATTCCTAATGCTGTTTGTGTTTTAAACATTTTGTTCTTCGAAGTTCCTTATCTGTATTATTAGTTTTTTTTTTCCATGAAGCCATGATTCTGATAATCTTCTTCCTTTTATTTATTTCTGCTTTTATTTTGTGATTTCCTTCAATATCATTTTGGGGGAGCTCAACTCTTTTTCCCCTTATTTCTTGAATTGAAAGCTTAGCTCCCTGATTGTGGAATTGTGCTTTAGAACACTATATTCCATCGATTCTAAGATGTACATTTTTCAGTTTGCATCTCTGAAATTTGGGATTGCTCTTGCTAGTACTGTCGGCTTGGCAGCAGATGAGAAGCTCTTGTCATAACCTTGGCTGTATGAGTATCAAAGCATACAGAATGGGTGTCAGTGGCTTGGAAGAAAATTCCAGAGGCAATTGAGGAGTACTCTTTTAAGAAATGCTATATCACCCATGTTCTTGTTGGACTGAAGTCAATACTGTATGGAAAATGTGGACAAAAATTATTGACTTGTAAAGTGACTCAGCAGTCAGCAGGCTTTTGAATATGAATAAGGTTTAAGAATATCTTAACCCATTTATTTCACCTTTTTTTCCTTCTTCATATATGCACACGGGTGATACATGGTTAAAATTTAGATCTAAGTAAATCTAAAAGAATGTTTAAATATATAAAATGTTCTAAATGCTAAAAAAAAAAACAAAAAAAAAAAACCCCAACTATGTGATATTTTGTGTATTTGCATAGAGGTAGAACAGATAGCCCAGAAAACGACCCATGCATATGTGATAGAGGTAACTTTGCAGACCAGAGAGACTCTCCAGTCCATGTTTCTGAGAGGAAAAGTTGAATTTGGATTCCTAAATAATGGCAGTAAGAAGAAGATTCATTCATTTATAGCGTGAAAATCAAGGCTATAAAACTTTAGAAGACAATAAAAGAGAATATCTTCATGACATCAAGAGGAGGGGAAGATTTCTTTAAAAACTTATAAATAAGAACCATAAAGGAAAAGACTGATGAACTTTGACTTCAATGAATTAGAAATTTCTGTTCGTTAATACACCATTAAGTAAAACAATAGAGGACAAGTAAGATAAGATATTTGCAACACATATGACTGACAAAGGAATAGTATCAAGAATATATAAATACTTCCTATGAATCATTAAAAAAACAACCACATAGCTCCTTGATGTCCCCTGTCCCCTAATTTTCAAAGAATCACATACATCAGCTTCATGGTTTGCTGGTGAAGCCACTGCTCAATAACCCCTCTGGAGCCTGGAGCCCCAGTGCTGGTTTGTTTAGGATATTTTCTGTGACAGCCCCAAGTGGCTTGTGTAAGTGAGGAGTAGCACAATGAGAGGTAGTAAAATTTAAAGGTTCTGGGACTTCCAGGGAAGATGGTGGAGTAGGGAGCTCCAGGGCTCAGTCCTTCCATCAAAACAACTATTAAACAGGCAGGAACTGTCTGAAACAGCTCTTTTGAAACTCTGGAGGCCTGAAGAAAACTGTACAGCATCTAGGGAAGTGCCGGACAAAGAGGCTAATACACTACAGTAAAGAACAATGAATTGCTCTCTGAATGGCGGCTACTGGCACCCATCTTCCACATTTGTGTGAGGATGCCATGTGGTCCGGTCCCTGGTTACCTTGCTGCTGACAGTAAAATTCCTCTTCCTCAAGAACGGGGGGGGGGGGGGGGCCAATCTCTGATCACAGCTTTTGACTAGCAAAATTGGATCGCTGGGGACCCAGCTCTGAAGGCAGCTATTGTTTCAACCCACCAGGGACAAAGGAATCAGCAGTCTTTGTTTTAACCCTTCCCAGATGGGCAGAGGCAGTGGAGATTTAAAGACATAATGCTTCCTCAGGGCAGTCAGGGACTGTTAGCTGACTGTCTACATTTGCTGAGCAGGCCAGGAAAGCTCAGCTTTGGTGAGCCACCGGAAAAGCTTTTGGTGTCCTTTCTGATCCCCTCTCCAGGATACTTTGGAGCCAGTCCATGTTCCATTTGTGGGTCCCTGGACTTGTTTTGCCTGGGAAAGACTGATTTGGGAAAATCCTGTCTGGGTTGACACCCCTTCAAGAATTTGCCCTTCAGGCAAAAGAAGCTGGAGACAACAAAAGGAGTATAAAAATAGAGGTAGACAGTCCACAATAAATGCCTGTGGGCTTCAAATACCCAGGAGAGGGAGGCCTGTCTCCTGGGAAACAGAGGGGACAGCCAAACTCCTGTAAATAGGGGAGCTCCAAAACAACAAACAAGCAAAAGCCCAGGACAATACAGAGGCCCAGAAAGACAGAGAAAACCCTACACAGTGCTTTCACCTCAGGCAGACCTTCCTGATAGGAATGTTGAAAGAAGCTCAAGAAAATCTGTCTTATTACCAACTGGTTATAAAACCAAGAAACAGACCTTTCATAGAATAAATTTCAGAGTAAGCAATTTAAAATATTAAATTGTAAAGTGTGAAATAAGAGAGTATAAGACAAAAAAAAAAAAAAAAGAAAGAAAGAAAAAGAAACAGGAGATGATGGCACAGCCAAAGGAAAAGGATAAAAATACAGAAAACACCAATGAATTAGGCAAGAGTGTAGATATACCAAAAAAAGCCTTTAAAAGAAATGATCTTAAAAATGCTAATGGATGTGGCGAAAGTACAGAGAAAGAACTAAAGGATATCAGGAAAACAATAATTAAGCAATATGAGAGTCTAAGTAAAGAGGTAGAAATTTTAAAAAGGAACCAAGCAGAACCACTGGAGTTGAAGACCACAATAACTGAAATAAAAATTGCCCAGGAGGGTTTCAAGAGCAGCTTGGAGCTGGCAGAAGAAAAAAATCAATGAACTTGAAGACAAAAAACTTGAAATGAGCCAGAATGAGGGGCTGAAAGGAAAAAAGAAATTTTAAAAGCAAAAACAGCCCAAGACAGCTAAGATACACCATCAAGTGCACCAATATATGCTTAGCAAAATATGTGAATATACATATCCAAGAAGCACCCAGAACACCAAACAGGATATACATAAAGAAAAATACACCCTGTCATATATTGATCACACCATCGAATGCTAAGAACAAGGAGAGAATTCTGCCAAGAGAAAAGTAACTTGTTACATCTAAGGGAGTCCCAATTCGATTGAGTGCTGATTTCTTATCTTGGCCTGGAGGTAAGAAGGCAATGGGTTGACTTGTGGTAAGATGGTGGATTAGAAAGACAGGGATTCTCTCCTCTCCTAGAAAACTAGCTGCAGGACAGGCAGAAATGGCCTGGAAAAAAATATTCCAGGGTTTAGGACACCAGGGAAAGGCTGGACACCTTCCAGAAGGGTGAGGAGCCATGGGGAAAGAATCTCAACAGAAAGACTGTGAGTAGAAGCTTCAACTGCAGCCAACCTACAAGAAGACAGTTGTGAATTCTTTGGCCTTGGGCCAGTGGCTACAGACAAAGGGGGCCTCAGAAATCTACCTCTCCAGAAAAAAGGAGAGAAAGGGATGTAGCCTAAGGCTGATTCAGGTTTTGGCCCACAACTTTGGCCTGCTCTGTCCCAGGAGCACCTTCAGGCTAGGTGGGGCCATGCCATTGTTTGCCCTGGGAGTTGGCACGGTCTAAAGAGATCCAACCTTCTCAATCACCCTCCCTACTGACCAGGACTGGTTATTGAGGATGCAGAGGGGAGTGGAATTATGTTCTACCTGGGAAAAGGGAGGGGGCTGCCAGCAAAGGTTGGAAAACAGCCTCTGATAAACTTTGAATTCCGAAGCTCTTAGCCTCCAGGGAGGACCCTTTGTCACATTGATCCAGTCCCTGTTGCAGGGAACACATTCCAACTAGGCTTTGAACTGAGAGACCTGCCGAAGAGCAGCATCTGTTGCCCAACCAAGGAAGTGCATATGAAGAAATTTAAGAGAGAATTTTTCCAGCCTTTACAGCCTCTCTTCCCAAGGCCCTTGGAAATGGGTATGCACCCATTACTGGGTCCAAGCCTAGATTTGAGCAACTAACAGGAACAATCCTAAAGACCTAGAAAGGTTGAACCAAGAACCAAAGAACGACAATAACACAGCCTCCAGCACTATATCCCTACAAAAGAAAGAGACAGTGAGCATCAGAGTAAACTCACCATCATAATCAGATGCCCAGACAGCCGCAAAAAATACAAGCCAACTAAAAAAATGGAAGAAATGGCCCAAGCAAAGGAATATATCAAAGCCCTAGATGAGACACAGGATTTGAGACAACTAAACAATGAGATTCAAACAAATTTCCAAAATAAATTAATGAGCTGAAAGACAATATGACTAAAGAGATAAAGGACTTAAAGAAGACACTGAGTGAGCACAAAGAATTTGAAAACCTGAACAGAAAAATAACAGAGCTCATAGGAATGAAAGACACAATAAGTGAGACCAAAAACATAGTAGAGGCATACAACAGCAGACTCAAAATGATAAAAGAAAGAATAAGTGATACAGAAGACAGAACACCTGAAATTGCAAAAAAGAACAGAGAAAAGAATGGGAACATTTGAGCAGGAGCTCAGGGAGTTGGATGATAACATGAAGCACAACAACATGTGTCATGGGAGTTCCAGAAGGAGAAGAGAAGGGAAAAGAGGCAGAAAGAGTATTTGAGGAAATAATGGCTGAAAATTTCCCAACTCACATGAAAGAAATGAATTTACATATCCAAGAAGTGCAGTGTACCCCAGTCAGAATGAATCTGAATAGAACTATTCCAAGACATATGTCCATCAGAATGTCGAATGTCAAAAATTAAGAGAAAATTCTGAGAGCAGCAAAGAAGAAGTAAACCATCACATACAGGAGTCACCCAGGAAAACCTAGTGTGACTTTCTCATCAGAAACCATGGAGGCAAGAAGACAGTGGTATGATATAATTAGGATACTGGAAGAGGAAAAACTGTCAGCTGAGAATTCTTCATCCAGCAAAATTGTCCTTCAGATATGAAGGTGAGTTTAAAATATTTATAAATAAACAGAAACTAAGAGTCCATAAAAAAGAATCTGCCTTTGTAGGAATGTTAAAGGAAGCCTTACAACCCAAAAGAAAAAAATAGTCAAGAGAGGCTTAGAGGAGAGCGTAGAAGGCAAGAAAAGCAGAAAGGATAACCAAAAGAGTAAAAGGACAGATGAAAATAAGATATATGACATATGAAAACCAAAGAATAAAATGATGGAAGTAAATAATGCATTTACAGTAATACCATTTAAAGTGAATGGATTAAACTCCCCAATTAAAAGATATAGGGTGACAGAATGGATAAGAAAAACATAAGCCATACATATGCTGCCTACAAGAGACTTACTTTAGACCCAGGGATACAAACTGAGAGGTTGGAAAAAGATACTCCATGCAAATAGTAACCAAAAAAAGAGCAGGGATAGCTATACTAATATTGAACAAAACAGACTTTAAATGCAAAAAAAGTTATAAGAAATACAGAAGGGTATTATATATTAGTAAAAGGGACAATCCACCAGGAAGAAATAACAGTCATAAATGTCTACCTAACCTGGGTGCCCCAAAATGCATGAGACAAACTCTGGCAAAACTGAAGGGAGAAATAGATGTCTCTACAGAAGATCAATAAAGAAACAGAGAGTTTGAATAATATGATAAATGAACTAAACCTAGTAGATGTATATAGAACATTGTACCCCCAAACAGCAAGATATCCATTCTTTTCAAGTGCTCATGGATCATTCCCTAGAATAGACCATATTTTAGGTCACAAAGCAGATCTCACTAAATTCAACAAGACTGAAATTATAAACAACACTTTCTCTGATTGTAATAGAATAAAGTTGGAAATCAACAAGAGGCAGAAAAAGGGAAAATTCACAAATATGTGGAGATTAAACAACAAACTCTTAAGTAATCAGTAGGTCAAAGAAGAAATTTTGAGAGAAATCAATAAATATCTTGAGACAAATGATAACAAGAACACAACATATCAGAACCTATGAGATGCAACGAAGGCAGTGCTGAGAGGGAAATTTATAGCCTTCAATGCTTACGTTTAAAAAAGAAGAAAGAGCTAAAATCAATGACCTAATTGCACAGGTGGAGGAACTACAAAAAGAACAGCAAATTAATCTCAAAACAAGTAGAAGGAGTGAAATAACAAAGATCAGAGCAGAGATAAATGAAATTAAGAACAACAACAAAAAAAAAAAACCAATAGAAAATTAACAAAACCAAAAGTTGGTTTTTCGGGAAAATTAACAAAATCGACAAACCTTTAGCTAGACTGACAAAGAAAAAAAAAGATGCAAATAAATAAAAAATGAAAACGGGGACATTACTACTACCCCACAGAAATAAAAGAGATCCTAAGAGGATACTATGCAAAAAAAACTAGACAATATAGATGAAATGGAAAATTTCCTAGGAATGTAAGAACAACCTACACTGACCCTAGAAGAAATAGAAGACCTCAACAAACCAATCACAAGTAAAGAGATTGAAACAGTCATCAAACACCTCCCCAAAATGAAAAGCCCAGGACCATATGGTTTCACAGGTGAGTCTGCCAAGCATTCAAAGAAGATTTAATATCAGTCTTATTTAAGCTCTTCCCAAAAATTGAACAAGAAGGAACACTACCAAATTCATTTTATGAAGCCCATATCACCCTAATACCAAAGCCAGATAAAGATATAACAAAAAAAAGAAAATTACAGACCCATTTCCCTAATGAACACAGAGGCAAAAATCCTCAACAAAATGCTAGCTAATTGAATGCAACAACATGTTAAAAGAATTACTCATCATGATCAAGTGGGTTTTGTACCAGGCATGCAAGAGTGGTTCAACACAAGAAGTTCAAATAGCATAATACACCACATTAATAAATTGAAGAAAAATCACATGATCCTATTGATTGACATAGAAAAGGCATTTGACAAAATACAACACTCTTTCTTGATAAAAATACTACAAAAGATAGGAAATGAGGGAAACTTTCTCAACATGATAAAGGCCACATATGAAAAACCCACAGCTAACATTATACTCAGTGGTGAAAGACTAAAAGCTTTCCATTGAGATCAGAAACAAGACAAGGATGCCCACTGTCACCACTGTTGTTCAATATAGTGCTAGCTCAGGGGTTCTTAACAAGGGGTCCATGAGATTGTATTTAATTAAAAAAAAAAAAAAAAAAAAAACGTTATTCTTGTGGGGACATGTTGGTAAGAGTGTGATATATTTATTAAATAATAGTGTAGTGTGGACTTAGTAAGGGCTCTGTGGTTTTCACCTTACTAGCAAAGCGGTCCATTGAATAAAAAAGGTTAAGAACCCCTGTGCTAGAGGTTCTAGCTCGAGTAATCAGGCAAGAAAAAGAAAGAAAAGGCATCCAAATCAGAAAGGTTGAAGTAAAACTTTTGCTATTCGCAGATGATATAATCCTATACCTAGAAAGTCCTGAAAAATCTACAAGAAAGCTGCAAGAGCTAATAAACAATTTCAGTACAGTGTCAGGATACAAGATCAATATGCAAAAATCAGTGGTGTTTCTATACAATAGTAATGCACAGTCTGAGGAGGAAGTGAGGAAAAAATTTTATTTTACAATAGTGACTAAAAGAATCAAATATCTAGGAATAAACTTAACCAAGGATGTAAAGCACTTGTATTCAAAAAACTTATAATGCATTTTAAAAGAAATCAAAAAAGACCTAAATAGTTGGAAGAACATTCCATGCTCATGGATTGGAAGACTCATGGATTGATATCATTAAGTTGTCAATTCTACCCAAATCGATATACAGAATCAATGCAATCCTGATAAAAGTTCCACCAGCATTTTTTAAAGAAATGGAAAACACAATTATCAAATTTATTTGGAAGGGTAAGTGGTCCCGAAAAGCCAGAAATCTCTTAAAAAGGAAAAGTGAAGTTGGAGGACTCCACTTCCGGACTTTAAATCATATTACCTAGCTGCAGTGGTCAAAACTGCATGGTGTTGTCATAAAGATAGACATATAGACCCATGGAACTGAATTGATGATTCGGAAACAGAGCCTAACATCTATGGTCAAGTGACCTTTCACTTTCAGCTGGTTTGTATCCCTAGGTCTAAGGTGAGTTTCTAGTAAGCAGCATATGGATGGCTGATGTTTTTTTATCCATTCTATCAGCCTGTATCTTTTTTTTTTTTTTTTTTTTTAAAGATTTTATTTATTTATTCATTTATCCCCCCCTTGCTGCTTGTGCTCGCTGGGTCAGCCAACCACGCCGTGCGGGCGGGCTTGCCTTCACCAGGAGGCCCTGGGAACCGAACCCGGGGCCTCCCATATGGTAAACGGGAGCCCTACTGATTGAGCCACAGCTGCTTCCCTGGTCAAGTGATTTTTGACAAGCCTGTCAAACCCACCCGGCTCGGGCATAACAACAAATGGTGCTTGGGAGAACTAGATAGCCATAGCCAAAAGAAATAAAGAGGACCTCTATCTCGCACCTTATACAAAAATTAACTCAAAATGTATCAAAGACCTAAATATAAAAGCAAGAACCATAAAGCTCTGTATTAGTCAGCCAAAGGGGTTCTAATGTGAAATACCAAAAATGGGTTGGTCTTTATAAAGGGTATTTATTTGGGGTAGAAGTCCACAGATACCAGGCCATAAAGCGTAAGTTTCTTCTCACCAAAGTTCATTGCCACATGTTGGAGCAAGACAGCTGCCGATGTTTGCCAGGGTTCAGGCTTCTTGTATTCCTCTCTTCCCAGGGTTGCGTTTCTCTCCAGGCTTAGCTCTTCTGGTTCCTCCACAAGGTCAGCTGTAGACTATCAGGCGAATGGCTCACTTCTCTTCTCCTGGGGCCTTCTTTGCAACATCAAAACTCCATCATCAGAACTATTTCTCAAAAACTGCTTCTACGCTGTTCTTTGCCTTGCCTTTTATATTCGATTCCCCACCCACCAAGGGGTGGGGCTCAACGCCCTACTGACGTGGCCCAGTCAACGCCCTAATCATAACTTAATCATGCCAAGATTAACAGATCAGTTTACAAGCATGATCCAGTTATATTTTTGGAATTCATAATTAAATCAAACTGCCCAACTGCAACAAACTCCTAGAAGAAAAAGTAGGAAAACATCTTCAAGATCTGGTGGTAGGTGGTGGAATCTTAAACCTTACACCAAAAGCACGAGCTGCAAAAGAAAACATGGATAAAAGCTACCTCCTCAAACTTAAACACTTTTGTGATTCAAAGGACTTCGTCAAGAAGGTGAAAAGGCAGCCCACTCAATGGGAAAAATTATTTGGGAATTCCATATCCAATAAGGGTTTGATTTCCATTCTATATAAAGAGATCATAAAACTCAACAATAAAAGAGCAAGCAATCTGATTTAAAAATGGGCAAACGATTTGAAAAAAAACTGAAGGGAGAAATAGACATCTCTACAATAATAGTTGGAAACTTTAACACACCACTCACATCATGAGATAGAACAGCTATCTAATGAAGATGACCAAAGAAACAGAGTACTTGAGCATTATCATAAACAAGTTAGATCTAACAGACATATACAGAATGTTGTACCCATATCAGCAGGTTATACATACTCTGCATGGATCTTTCTCCAGGATGGACCACATGTTAGGTCACAAGGCAGGTGTCAATAAATATAAAAAGAATGAAATTATACAAAACACCTTCTTAGATCATAATGGAATAAAACTACAAATAAATAATAAATGAGAAAGGGGAAATTTTCCAGATGTGTGGACACTAAACAACACACTCCTAAACAATCAGTGGGTCAAAGAAAAAAATTCAAGAGAAATTAATTAATCTATTGAGAGAAATGAAAACAAGAACACAACTTATCAAAACTTAAGGGATACAGCGAAGGCAGTGCTGAGAGGAAAGTTACAGCCCTAAAGTCCTATATTGAATAGGAACAAAGAGCTAAAATCACAGATCTAACTGAACAACTGGAGAAACTAGAAAAAGAACAGCAAGTCATTCTCAAAGCAAGCAGAAGGAAAGAAATAAAGATTAGAGCAGAAATAAATGAAATTGAGAACAAAAATAAATAAATAAAGTCAAGAAAACCAGAAACAACCTACATTGACTCCACAAGAAATAGAAGAATTGAGCAAGCCAATTACATTTAAAGAGATTGAATCAGTCATCAAAAATCTCCCAACAAAGAAAAGTCCGGGACCAGATGGCTTCACAGGTGAATTCTGCCAAACATTAGAGAACAGTTAACACCAATCCTGTATAAACTCTTCCAAAAAATTGAAGAGGAGGTAAAATTACCCAACATATTTTATGATGCCAACACCACCTTAATACTAAAGCCAGATAAAGATTCTACAAGAAAAGAACATTACAGACCAATCTCTCTAATGAACATAGATGCAAAAATTCTCAACAAAATACTTGCAAATAGAATCCAACAGCATATCAAAAGAATTATATACCATGACCAAGTGGGCTTTTTTCCTGGTATGCAAGGGTGGTTCAACATAAGAAAATCAGTTAAATTGAAAGAAAAAAAAGCTACATGATCATCCCCATCGATGCAGAAAAGGCATTTGATGAAATCTAGCATCCTTTCTTGATAACCCTTTGAAACATAGGAATAGAAGGAAAATTCCTCAAGATGATAAAGGGCGTGCATGAAAAACATACATGTAACATATTACTCAAGATCAGACACAAGACAAGGATGCCCACTGTCACCATTGTTATTCAGCATTGTGTTAGAAGTTCTAGCTAGAGCAATTAGACAAGAAAAAAATAAAGGCATCCAAACAGGAAAAGAAGAAGTAAAACTCTTACTTTTCATGGATGACATGATCCTGTATTTAGAGAATTCTGAAATGTCTATGACAAAGCTACTTGAGTTAATAAACAAGTTCAGCAAAGTGGCAGGATACAACATCAATACACACACATACAAAAAAAGTAATATTTCTATACACTAGTATTAAACAATCTGAGGAGGAACACAGGAAAAAATGTTCATTTACAATAGCAACAGAAAGACTCAAATACCTAGGAATTGATTTAACCAAAGAAGTACAGACACTATATGCTGAAAATTACAAAACAAAGCTAAAAGAAATAAAAGAAGACCAAAACAAATGGGAAGACATTCCATCGTGATGGATTGGAAAACTAAATATAGTGAAGATGTCATTCCTACCCAAACTGATTTATAGATTCAATGCAATACCAATCAAAATCCCAACAGCCTGCTTTACAGAAATAGAAAAGTCAATTACCAAAATTTTTTGGAAGGAAAACAGGTCCCACATAGCCAAAATCATTCTAAAAAGGAAGAGCAATGTGGGAGTGACCAGTGTAATAGAATTGAGAGTCCAGAAATAAACCCTCACCTTTACAGCCAAATGGTGTTTGACACACTTACCAAGTCCATGTTAACGGGACAAAACAGTCTTTTCAACAAATGGTGCTGGGAGAATTGGATATCCATAAACAAAAGAATGAAAGAGGACCCTTGTCTTACTACCTATACAAGAATCAATTCAAAATGGATCAAAGACCTAAATATAAAAGCCAAGACCATAAAACTACTAGAAGAAAATGTAGGGAAACATCTTAAAGACCTTGGAGTAGTTGGTGGTTTCTTGGATCTTATACCCGAAGCATGACCAACCAAAGAAAAAATAGGTACTTGGGACCTCCTCAAAATTAAACACTTTTGCACCTCAAAGGACTTTGTCAAAAGAGTGAAAAGGTAGCCAACTCAATGGGAGAAAATATTTGGAAATCACATATCCAATAAGGATTTAATATCCCTGTAAAGAAATGCTACAAGTCAACAATAAAAAATCTAATGATCCGATTAAAATATGGCCAGAAAACTTGAATAGACATTTGTCCAAAAAAGAAATACAGATGGCAAAAAAAAAAACATATGAAAAAATGTTCAACATTGCTATCAATTAGAGAAATGCAGATTAAAGCTACAATGAGATATCATTTCACACCTATTAGAATGGCTACTTTTAAAAAGGCAGAACTGCAGGTGTTGGAGAGGATATAGAGAGATTGGAACATTTATTCACTGTTTTGGGGAATGTAGGATGTAGGATGGTACAGCCATTGTGGAGGGAGGACTGGCAGTTCTTAAGAAGTTGAATGTAGAGGATGCCGATGTGGCTCAAGCAGTCAGGCATCCGCCAACCACATGGGAGGTCCCGGGTTTGGTTCCCAGTGCCTCCTAAAGAAGATGAGCAAGACAACAGGCTGACACGATGGGCTGATGCGATGAGCTAATACAACAAGGAGACACAATGAGGAAACACGACAAGAAACACAAGCAGGGAGCAGTTTTGTCTCAAGCAATTGGGCACCTCCCTCCCACCTGGGAGGTCCCGGGTTCAGTTCCTGGTGCCTCCTAAAAAGAAGACAAGCAGGCACAGAGAGCATACAACAAACAGACACAGAGAGCAGACAGTGAGCACAAACTGAGGAGGGGAGGGGAGAAATAAATAAATAAAATAAATCTTTAAAAAAAAAAAAAAGTTGCATATAGATTTGCCATGTGACCCACCCATACCACTACTGGGTATATACCCAGAAGAACTGAAATCAGTTAGACAAACAAACATCTGCTCACTGATGTTCATAGCAATGTTATTCACTATTGCCAAAAGATGGAAACAACCTAGGTGTCCATCAACTGATAAATGATAAACTATGGTGTATATACACAATGGAATATTATGCACCTGTAAAAAGAAATAAAGTCGTAAGGCATATGAAAACATGGATGAACCTGGAGGACATTCTGTTCAGTGAAGCAAGCCAGACACAAAAGGGACAAATACTGTATATGATTGTGCTACTATGAACAAAATCTATTGTGTAATCTAATTTGAATATGGGTCACCAGAAAATAGAATGAGGTTAGAGAATGGAAATCTCAGGGATAACTTGTGCAGAATTGGTAAAAACGGATGTATGTTAATCTTTGGAAATAAATAGAAAAAGTGAAAGCACAACATAATGTTGGTAAATAGCAGTGCTATTATATGGGCATGACAGTGGTTTAAAGGGAAAGTCCAAGCTCATGTACATTACTAAAAAGAAAGCAAAAAAATGTAACATGGGAATGTATAGCATAGTAATACTACATGTGAAATACGAATATGGTAAAATTGCATATATAAGACAGTTTTTCTTTAAAACTGAACTAATAAATATTATAAGATGTTAACATCAGATAAAAAAATTTATGCTAAGTGAAAGAAACCATACACAGAGTGCTATATATTGTATGATTCCATTTATATAATTTGTAAATATAAATCAATTTATAATGATGGAATTAGATTAGTGATTATATAAGGTGGGAAAGATGGAGGTATTGAGAGGTGACCGCTAAGGAGTGTGGGGTTTTTCTTTTTGAAGTAGTAAAATTGTTGTAAAATGTTTGTGGTGATGAATGTGCAGCACTGTGATTATACTAAAATCCATTGATTGTACATTTTGGATAGATTGTATAGTATGTGTATATATCTCAATAAAACACTTAAAAAAAAAAAAAAAAAGGCGATTGAAATACTTAAAGTGCTCCAAGAAAACAAATGCCAGCCAATAATTTTATATCTGGTATGACTCTTTCACAATGAGGGAGAGATTAAGACATTCATCAACACTAGACTTGCCTTCCTTTCATCTGCACCTATAGTCTTCAGTTTACCTGTTAAGTGTATTTCTCCGAGACTTATTAAAGTCTCTGGATTGTTCATATGCCGGTTGAGCCCTGAAACCCAGCAAATATGTGGTCAATTCCTTTCTCCAGTTCTTCGAACTTGCCCTGGACAACTAACAAAACAATGAGAATGGACCAATTCTATCCCAAAATCAAGGACTTTCTTCATCTGCCAGGAAAACTATTCCATTCCTCTGCCCCATAATATCTGTGTCCCTTCTCAGCCTGACACAGAGCAGACTTCATCCCAAACACCTCAAGATTGAGGAATGATCAAAAATGGGGAGGAAAGGAGGGAGTGTAACCACTACCAAAGCAGATTTATTGTTATTGTAGCTATTATTTTGTGTTTATTGAGTAACTCGTAGCATTGATATAATTTTTTTAAAAAGGAGGACCCTTATCTCACACGATATACAAAAAACAATGCAAAATGGATCAAAGACCTTAATATAAGAACTAGAAATATCAAACACCTAGAAGAAAACATAGGGAAGCATCTTCAGGACCTTGTGTTAGACAACAGTTTTTTAGACTTTACATCCAAAGCACAGGAAATAAAAGAAAAAAATAGATAAATGGAACCTCATCAAAATGAAAATTTTTGTTCCACAAAGGACTTTATCATGAAAGTAAACAACCTACACAATTGAGATAAAATATTTGGAAACTACATATTAAAGGATTAATATCCAGAATATATAAAGAAATCCTTCTATTTAACAACAAAAGACAAGCAACTCAATTTAAAAATAGGCAAAAGTCTTGAACAGACATGTCTCCAGAGAAGATATACAAATGGCCAGAAAGCACATGAAAAGATGCTCAACATCATTAGCCATAAGGGTAATTCAAATTAAACCATATTAAGGGAAGCAGCTGTGGCTCAAGCAGTTGAGTTCTCATTTACCATATTGGAGGGCTGGGGTTTGAGCCTCCTGGTTAAAAAAAAAAAAGAAAAGAAAAAAGACATCCCAGACCTGTACGGCATGGAGAGGATCCCACAAGGCGAAGCAATGCACCAAAAAGACGATGATGCAACCAGATAGGAAAAAAAAAATACATATTAAGATACAATTTCACACCCATTAGAATGGCTGATATTTAAAAAACAAAAATAGAAAATAACGTGTTGGAGAGGATGTGGAGAAATAGAAACACTCATTGATTGCTGGTGACAATGTAAAAAGGTGCAGTTGCTGTGGAAGACAGTTTGGCGGTTCCTCAGAAAACTAAGTATAGTACTACCTTATGACCCACCAATCCCAGTGCTAGGTATACACCCAAAAGAATTGAAAGCAGTGACTTGAACAAATATTTGCACACTGATGTTTATAGCTGCCTTATTCACAGTTCCCAAAAGATAGAAGCAACCCAGGCATCCATCAA
Source organism: Tolypeutes matacus (assembly GCA_026826555.1). Lineage (NCBI taxonomy): Eukaryota > Metazoa > Chordata > Mammalia > Cingulata > Chlamyphoridae > Tolypeutes > Tolypeutes matacus. The sequence continues at coordinate 19,610,803 of JAKSZT010054304.1, forward strand.
CTGATGAATGGGATAAATAAAATATGGTATATACATACATACATACATAGTGGACTATTTTTCAGCCATGAAAAGGAATGAAGTCCTGTATCATATTGAATGAAATAAGCCAGATGCAAAAGGGAAAGATTGCATGATCTCACTGATTTGAAACAATTAGAATGAGCAAATTCATAGAGTCAGAATTTAGAATAAAGTTTGCCAGAGTATAGGGTGTAGCTGGAGAATGGGAAGTTAAGGCTTAAGATGTACAGGGTTCCTATTTAGAATGATGGAAATGTTTAAGTAATAAATGGTGGTGACAGTAGTACAACATTGTGAATGCAATTAACTGCACTGAAATATATATCTGAATATGGTTAAAAAGGGGAAATGTTAAATTGTATGTATGGTGATAGAATAAAAAAAATTTTTAGAACTATGCTACACAAACAGTGAACCCTAAGTCAAACCATGGACTATAGTTAATAGACAGTTACAAAAATGTGCTATCATCAGTTGAAACAGATGTGCCACACCTGTGCAAGTTTGTGATGGTGGGGTGGTGTGTGAGAATCCTGTATTTTGTACATTATTCTTTGTAAACCCACCACTTCTCTAATAAAGGGAAAAAATTAAATAAATAAAAACAACCACATAAAAAAGTAGGCAAAAGAACAGACACTTCACAAATGAAGAACTCCAAATGGCCAATAAGCATATGAAAAGATGTTTAACTTCATTAGTATTAGGGGCAGTGTAAATTAAAATCAGAAAGAGATATCATTACAAATCACCACATATTAATTCAGTAATTCAGCAATTCCATTCCCAGGTATATATCCTAGAGCAGTGGTTCTCAAAGTATGGTCCATGAAACGTTCTCAGGGTGGAGGGTTTCTGAGACCCTTTCAGGGGACCAGGAAGGTCAAAATTACTTTTACTTTTTTTTACAAAGTTACTAACATGTTCTTTTCCTTTTTTGCTGTGTTGCCGTTTCACTGATATCGCAAAACCAATGGTGGGTAAAACTGCAGTGTTTTATATTTAGCATGAGTCGAAGCAGTGACACCAAACTGTATTAGTAATTATTGTATTCTTCTGCATCCTGCACACACTCAAAATCAAAAGGGACTTTTTTAAAAAGTCATTTTCCCTTAAGAATGTCCTTGATGGAACATTTAAAAATATTAATTTTATTTAATCTTGGCCATAAGTACATATCTCTATATTATTATGTCATAATACAGGAAATATGCATAAAGCACTTGCATATAGTGAAGCTTGATGGTTGTCTTGAAGAAAAGCACTTATATGATTGCTGAATTGCAAGCTGAACTAGCCATTTTTTTCATGGGGCATCATTTTTATTTAAATGACTGACAACCTGTGGTTATTCAAAGTTGGATATTTGGCAGCAGTGTCTCAAAAATGAATGACGCAACCCTGACTCTTCAAGGAAAACAACTGATAATATTTATTGCCAATGATAAAATTCAAGCTTTCAAGTGAAAATTAAGATTTTTGGAAGTGAAAATCTTAATTTTCAAGTGAAAATTAGGATTTCCTCTGTCATGAGCTTAATATCTTCTCAATACTTAATAGGCTTTCCTGATATGATTGGTGATATTATTGAATGTGATCTTTTCATATTGTGTGATGAAATGTGTCAGCATTTGGAAGATCTGCATAACTCAGTGGACCAATATTTTCCAAATAACCAATGCATGATGTTGCAAAATCATACATGGGTAAAAAATCTCTTACTCAGATTGCTTATTTCCAAAATGAAGTCTTCCACAAGGATATCAGATTGGAGAAGCCTAGGTCAAATCTCTCAGTCTTAGCAAAAGAGAAGCTGAGAGTTTTATTTTCCTATTTCTGTCTTGGGTGGCAAGGAACCCTTGAGGTAGGAAATTTACCAAACAGAAAGGGGAGCAGGGTTCAAAATGTGTTCTAACTCCAGGAAACATGACAGATGTCCATTTCAAGCAAGAATTCAAGTCCTGTATCTTTCTTCATAGAACATTATAAGGTATTGTTCAGGAAAGACATTTTTCCAAAGTACTTTTTTTTAAATGGTCTGTACATAAAATAACTTCTATCTTCTCCCACCAAAACAAAGAGAAAAGTACTTTTGTTTCCAGATTTGAAATGTAAAATGTAGCCATAACAACTCTTATCTCTTTCATAGTAGATGTCATTAGATTAGAGACTAAAGAAATAATTCAATATTTACAATGTGCCAGTAGTTGGGCAACAGTATACAATAGGTTTACAGTAGTAAACAAGACAACCACACATTGGAAAGTCTGCTTTCAGTTTCAAGGAATGTGTTATTTGTATACATGCTACAAATGCTCCAGTTCAAATGCCCAGAGTGTCAAAATCTGTTTGGATTTTGTTAAGTATAATTTTCTACATATTAAATTTGTTAGTGTCTGTTAGCAATGTTAGCTAGTAAAACTGAGGAATGAAAGTTTTCAATTTAATTTTAATTAATTGATATTTAAAGAGCCAAATGTGGCTAATGGCTATCCTATTGAATGGTGTATATAGATTACACATTTTACAAAGTTTTGATTTTGTTTTCCATTTCATTTTGTCATATTATAAAGGATATATTTAAACAACAACAAAAAAAAATCCTTAAGATTGGCCAGTAGTGTTCATACTTCTTGTAAAGGTGTCCAAATGTTGCCAGACTCTTAATTGCAACCTAAAGTATAAAGATAGAGAAATTGACATGTAACCCTGTCTTCAAAATAATATAATTGTTAAAAATGTGCTATCAATTTTAACAAATGTCCCACACCATTGTAAGTTGTTAATAATAGGGTTATAGTAATCCTGTATTTTATGCATAATTGCTCTGTAAATCCATAACTTCTCTAATAAAGGGGAAACAAAAAAAGCAGGAAGTATAGGAAAAGATCTAGAATGAACCACACACCAAACAAAGTTGATTACTGGTTTACCTTTGATGTATGGAAATGGTGCAGGTGAAAGTAGTTGGTAATGAGTATGTGAAGTCACTTTACATCTTTCTATACTATTTGAATATTTTTACAACATTCTTATACTACTTTTATCATAAAAAAGGGAAAAAGCAAAAACAAGTTGAGAAGAGCTGATTCGTGGCAAAATGTGAATAATTTTTTTAAGTATGTCAAGCAGGATCCCATTTCAGTTATAGAAGATATGTATATACTCATATACCATCACTTACATACATATATATTTTGTATACGAATGCATGGAATAATGTCTGGATAAAAAGTAAGATACCAGCTATCAAGATTGGTTTACCCACGTACACCCCAATTCGCTCACTTCCAAAATAAGTTTTCCACAGATACATCAGATTGGAGAAGACTTGGTGGTTATCTCTTGGGAGATAGGAGTACAAGTTGCTTTCAATTCCTTCTTTATACTAGAAGTTTTATATTTTAATTTTTAAAATGGGTATGTGTTACCATTATCAAACAAAAATAAAATATCGACATTATGGGATATAAAGCTGAAATGTAGAGGGTTCTATTCCTTGCTATCTAAAAATTAAATCATTTTCTAAACCATTTTCAGTTTTACCCACATTCTGTCTTGGAGTAGATGAGTATCCTTGAGGATTTTTAGAGTTTACTCATTCATTCATTCAACCATTCTGATGATGATACACATACAGATATAAAATATACCTTTTAAAAATTTTAAATGAAATGCTTTGTGTCATATAATCCTTATTTTATTAAAGTAAAACATTCTTTGAGGTGTATATATTCCCTCCGTTGAATAAACTTATTTTATAGATTTCAGGTCCAGGAGGATATTGATCTACAGACCTTTAAAATCTCAAGTGATATATTCAGAATTGAGTATATCAAATGTTAGCAGTACTTAGCCAGTGTGGTATCGTAACCTAGTCCTTTTGGGCTTTATGCATATGGAGACAAAGAGGGAAAGTAACAAAGCAATATACATTCTTAAGACTATGCAAGTATAGTGTCAGAATTTCTGCCTAGTGTCAAATATATTTCTGTGAAAAAAGTAGAGACCATAATAGACAAGAAATTCTGGAGGCAAGACAGTGCCAAAATTCTGGAATTACTAAATAAAATTCATAGTTTATCTCCATTTAGCTACCAGCCAACTTCTCTCAAAACATAATTTTTGCCCCTTTTTATTTTTTTTCCCCAAGGAAACAAATCTATCATTTCTTAGTGGATGGGGAAAATATTTGTGTTATAATAGTTCATTTTATATGCAGCTATGTTGAAACATATCTGTTCTATAAACTGAATATTATAATACCTAAATTATAAAAACTAGCATAATCAAAATAAACTGAAATTTCTCATTCATCTCTAAGTAGCAGTCACAAATCAGAATTTTCATTTTATCCATTTACTATGAAATATGTCATTCATATGAAAGAGTATATAAAACATAGATGTAAGTTTAAATAATAAAATAATCACACAGGTGCCTACCACTCTGCTTATGAATATTGCCAATATCTTTGAAGCCCTGGTGTATACCTTCCCTAATGTTTGCTCCAGAGATAACTACTGTACTATATTTGTGTATTACATTGTAGTTTTACTATATCTATATATGAATCCATAATATATTATTTAGTTTTGCATATATTATCTTTTGGAATTATACTATATATAACTTGCTTTGTGTGACTTGCTTTTTTCTACTTTATATTTTTGATGCTGCAGGTCTAGTTTTTTTTATTGCTGTGTAGTATTATATAGTGTAAATATTCTACAGATTTTCCATTTTACTGTCAGTAGACATTTGGATCTCTTCCTTTTTTTATTATTATAATCCTGCTAGTTAACAATTGTGTATATATATATCCTATTTCATATACGCAAGATTTCTCAAGAACCTTGGAATGGAATTGCTAGGTCATAAAGTATCTGTATTTTTTCTAAGTAATGACAAATTTTTCCAAAGTGGTTGGACCACTTTCCACTCCTAAAAAATATATGAGAGTTGTAATTTCTCTGTATCCTCATGAACACTTAGATTGTCAGTCATTATCATTACTGATTTTATATGTATCTCCCAGTAAGTGGCATGATAAAGAAATTATAGCTAAACACAACCAGTGATATTATACTAAAAAACAGTTGAATCTGTCCATTGACCAAGGTTGTGTATTTTTTTCTTGTTTTCACCTTTTTTCTTTCTTGAATTTACCCATTCTAGAAATAGCCAGTGAAGAGGAATCTCCATTGCCTTCCTATTCTCATCTAAACAGTGAAAGCTCTATTCCAGAAGAATTGGGAAGCCCTGCTATAGAATATGTGCCATCTGAGTCTACAGTTCAGGAGCCTCCAGGGAGTTCAGATCACAGTATACTTACTGAAGAAATGTTTTTTTCACAGGAACTGGAATCTTCTACCTCACCTAGTAAACATGTAAGTTAATGTATGTTTATATATTAAAACTTCCTTAGAAAGACCTTGTCTAAAAGGTATATTAGTAACAGTTGTATTATTGCTATTAATGACAGCAATGATCATCATACCCATACTGGTAACATAAAGGATAGAAAAAAAGTTTTTCGTTGGCTCCTAAGGATTTGTAAACATATGTCCTGTAGCTTTAGTAGTAGTTATAAAAGTATATACTATCAAACTTATCAGTATTTAGGGGATAGGAACTTTCTGAAGTTGTTAGTAAAAATAATTTGAAGGAACAACGTAAATACTTATTGAAATCTGTGTTTTGTCATGTAACAGAAACACTGAGACCTTAAATCATACCCATGTGACCTTATTATAACTATAATTCACAATCAGAATAAAAGTAATGGTTTCATCTCTTTAAAGAAATGATTATTGGCTCAAAATTTTACAACTGTATCACAAAATAGTTACCATTTGGTTTTCTGTTTGAATAGTCACCTCCCAAAAGCTGCACATCTGTGTCAAAACAGGAGTCTAGCAAAGGAAGTCATAGGACTGGAGGACAATGTCATCTACCTGTCAAGTCCCATCAACACTGTTATAGTTGGTCAGATGAGTCGTTATCTATGACACAGTCAGGTAAGACTAATAATGAATTTGTTTTCTTTGTACTGTATTTTAATTCCTCTTTAAAAAGCTTTTGTCTAGGGGAGCAGATGTGGCTCAGTGGTTGGGTGCCTGCTTCCCATGTACAAGGTCCTGGGTTCAATCCCTGGTATCTCCTAAAAAAAAAAAAAAAAAAGAAAAAAACAATAAACTTCTAACTCCCTGCTAGTACACTGTTATCTTTCATTGCATTCGTGAAGACATTTTTCTTGCCAAAATTTAATCTGATAATTCTTTTCATTTCATAGACAGATTCCTAATTTCACAAAACCTGACAAACTATTATGTTCTTGTGTGTTAATGGACATTTATTCCTTAAACATTTGTTGAATTTTTTCTACATGTCAGGCACTATAGACAGAATGTTATACTTTGATGTCAATGAAAAATTGTTTCATCTGATTATTATCCTTTCTCTTTACATAATATATTCTAAGTACTATGTTTTGCTTTTAAAATATTACTCGTTTATTTAGCAAGCATTTATTGTTCGTCCACTGTATTCTGGGAAGGTATTATGAAAGACTGCCTCTAACCTAAAGGAGCTTATGGACTAAGGAAGATAGACAAGAAAACCAGCAATATGAAAAGTGCTGTGATAAAGATCTGTGTATGTATTAGGTATCTTAGAGAAAGGCCCCCATCTGAGCCTGACCACAAAGGAAATAGGCTATCAGGAGTCACAACAGGCTTTCTAGGAGAGAGAGCCTTCAAACAGGAACTTCTTGGGTTAGTGGGAGGTAAACTAAGCAAAGAATATGCGGAAGGGGGTTTCTTGGTAGAGAATAGATAGGGGTACTGGAGGCATTAGAAAACATGGCGGATTAATGAACTTGCAAATGGTTCAGTGAGGAGTGGAATGCTACAGGAACAGGAAATAAAAGAGTTGTAATAGTGTTTTTCCCAAAGTAAGTTCCATAGAACACTAGTTAGAGTGGTATTGATAACTGTTTTATGGTGAGAAATGGTTCCTTGATCAAATAAAAGTGATACATGCTAAATTAAATAAGCTTCTCAGGATTTTTCATAATTTTTAATAGGCAAATAACATTGTCAAACTCAAAAAAGTGTTAGTACACAGTTTTCATACCTGTTTTGAAGCCTTTTTTTGTAAAGTATCACATGGAATTGGTGTCTTCCTCAGACTCTTATCTATTCTTGTCACCCCCCCCCATTCCTCCCACCACCCCTGCATCCAATTGGCTATAAATCTTGTCAGTTTTATATTTTAACTTAGTCCATTCCTAAGCTTACTACCTTAATTCAGGGCATCACAAAGGATCCGTGTCCTCCTTTATCCCTCCCCTTTTTTTTTTTCCTCCCACCACCACCTCCCATATCTGGTATGCTATAAATCCTGTCAATTTTACATCTTAAATGTCTCAAATATTTTCATCCAAAATTCTACTACTTTATTCAGAACACCATGATTCTCTTGACTGGGTCTTAACAGCCACCTACCCATTGATCTTCCTGCCTCCAGTCGTTTTTCCTTTTCTATACTGTATTCAGAGTTCTAAAACACTCCTCTGATCATATAAACACGCTGTTTATAGTCCTTCAGTGACTTCCAGTTGCCTTCAGGAGGAAGTCTAAACTTCTTAGCACAGTGTATAAGGCCTTTTTTTTTTTTTTAAGATTTTATTTTTTATATTTTTTATTTATTTATCCCCCCCCTTGCTGCTTGTGCTCGCTGTGTCCATTTGCTGTGCATTTTTCTGTGTCTGCTTGTCTCCCTTTTGTTGCATCATCTTGCTGCGCCAGCTCACCATGCCACATGGGCTGGCTTGCCATATAAGGCTTTAAGATTTGAGCCCTGATTCTTCAAATAACCTCATCTGTTAATCTTTCACTCTCTTCACATTCTGTTCTCCAGTCATGCTGGATTACTTATGATTAATTACCTACATTTGTCCACCTTTGGTTTCTTTGGTACTTAAAAATTTTAAAAATAAATAAATAAATAAATAAGTGGGGTGAGTCAGTGTAGCCCAGTGTTTGAGTGCCTGTTCCCATGTACAAGGTCCAGGGTTCAATCCCTGGTGCCTCCTTAAAATTAAATATATATTTCTCAAGGACTTTCATCTGAAAATTCTAAGTTTCTTATCAGTTGCTTTTAAATATTTACAACCATAGATGATGATGATGGTTCTTTTCCTTACAAAATCACTGCTGATATATACCATTTGTAAAATATATTCATTAAAAACAATCATTTTGTTGGCAGAGTTAGAACTAAGTCCGTGGGAGTGTAGTGGTGTCTTATCAAATTTTATTAGAGTAACCTCTCAAATTGGAAGCACTTAAAGCATATCAGGCTAAAAGAATGCACAATTGTAGAACATGCAAAGGTATAGCTTTATACTTCATTTTAGAGAGATTATAATTTTTAGTTGAGACTACAGTCCTGCTCCCAATCATTGTATTAGAATTATTATCAATTCAAACAATATAAAGCCTACCGCTAAGGGTTTAGAAATTTTTAACCTTAAAACCAATTGATTATTTTCTTCAAAAATTAAAAGAAAGCATGAGGGATTTACACAGTTGTGCTCTCCCCTCACCACCACCTTTTTAGTTAAGTAAACCAAATTAATACATTGCCTAAAATATAGCTACATAAAATGTTTGTTTTGTGTGAGTTTTATTATTACCAGCATTTTTTTGAGCTTCTAGAGTTTTCTAAGCACTGTGCTGCATGTTATACATACCCTATTTTATTTAATCTTGACACCATTTCTAGAAATTGGTCAAGGTCAGGTAGATAAGTAGTTGATCCAGAAATGAAAAATGGCCTTTATTATTGCTTCATTTTATAAGAGTGTTGACCAATAAATAATGAGCTGTGCCCATGACAAATGCTGAGCATGATGCCACTACTGGTATAAGGTAAGTATAACTTTCCTAGTATACCTTAAGTTAATGACATAGATGTGACAGGAACTCAGATTTCATTAGTTCTTATTCAGATATTTGGATCACACTATCCACCCACCCCCCAAAAATACTATAAAACCATCTGTTTACATTTAAATTCCATAACTAGTTCTTATGTAGTTTAATCTGAAGTACCTGTTTAAAAACCTGGTTATTTATGATGTGATGTTATAGTGCACATATGAATCTTCCATACTTATGTATGGTGACCACATGTTTCATTCAATATTAATGTGTGGAAATGACACCATTGTGTGATTCTGGGAGGAAGTGTGAAGAACAGTCGTTTCATACTGTGTAATTTCCATGTGTAGTGAAATAAGTCTTACTTTGTTTTCATAGGAAGCATATGACAATTGTAATGAAATGTCTTTTTCATGATTTTGCCATGACAGGACTTAAACTCCGTGTGTGTGTGGGGGGGGCGGGGAATAAAACAAAATTTAATTATACTTCATTTCAGTTATTTTAAGAGCTTTCAAAGGTTACAGCAAAATTGTATTTTTTTTTAAACTCTCTCTCTGTCTCCTTTTATATGATATTAAGACATCACCTGATGAGTCACAACAGTTTAAAATGGCAACTAAGGGGAGCGGATGTAGCTCAAGCAGTTGAGCACCTGTATGAGATCCCAGGTTCAATCCCCGGGACCTCGTGAAAACAAAAAACAACAAACAAACAAACTAAAAAAAACTATCTCTGGGGAGCCAGTATAGCTCAGAGGTTGAGCACTGGCTTCCCATATACGAGGTCCCAGGTTCAATCCCCAGCCCTGGTACTGCACACACACACAAAAAAAAAAAAAAAATCAGGAGAAGGAGGATTAAATATGAATGACTGACTGTCTTGTTACTGGAAAATAATATTTCACAGAATATTATGCTAACCTTAAAGTTTTTCAGTTTTTGGGTACTTTGGTAAACAGGGCACCTTGAAATGTATTTCAAGTTTCAAATAGTACAATTAGAAAATGAAAGTAAATTGGAGGAACCAAGAAGGAAAATAAAGGATTTAGATGTAAGGGGGATGTATATCACTAACAAATATTCAGAAGCTCAAATTCTTTCATTTTAAATATTAGATTGACCTTATCTAAATGAATTATTACATTATAGCTTTTCATTAGTAGTTATTAAGTTATCCGTATTCTTAAATTAAAGTTAAAGATTTTATCTCTTTCAGAAACTACATCTGACCAGAGTGACATTGAAGGTAGGATCAGAGCTCTGAAAGATGAACTGCGGAAAAGAAAATCAGTTGTGGACCAGTTGAAGAAGGAACAAAAAAAAAGGCAAAAGGAAAGACTGAAAGCCCAAGAAGCCAGTCTGATCAAACAGTTAGAGGTTAGACATAGAAAGAAAAGATTTTAATACCAAAGCTAATATGTATATGAAGCCTAAAATATTTTAATGTTGTAAATAAAGTAATGGATTAGGATTTTTCAGTATGAATTAGTTTGGTACCACATTTTATCCTAACTCTAAATTTAAAAAATCTGAGGCTATCTAAATAAACTCTTGCTTGAAACATTAAATTAAACATTAAATGTTAAATCAAAATATTAAATATTGAGAAATTAAATATCAAATTCAATATTAAAGTATTACAGTAAGTTTTTTTTTTTTTTTAATAAGAAAGATTAGGCCTGTGGAAAAAGGATCAGTATCCATGCCCTCTTAAGCAAAGAACCATAAGATAAATAATTCTAGCTATTGCAATTGTTACTGCCTTTTTTTTTTTTTTTTTAATCAGAATATTGTTTCATGCCACAAAACTTATTAGTAGAACTCTTACCTCTACTTGAATGGCTTCTAAATAACTCTGGACTTGACTTTTTTTCCCACATTCCAACAGCAGTCTCCAGTTTTTTCCGTAGGCTAGGTATCCAGTTTTCATACTGTCCTCATTCTCTTTTCTCCTATCCATTCAGTCTCTAGATCCTATTGATCCTTCTTTTATTAAAGCTTCTTACTTGTCCCTCTCCATTCCTACTGCCTTCAAGCTAGTTGAGGCCCTTATGGCATTTTGCCTCTACTGTCTGCATGGCCCCTTAGATGTCCCTGCCTTTGGCTGCTTCACTGTTACATACATACTAGCCTAGTGTTCCTAAAACACCATATTCATTATAAATTATTCTGAGCCTATTGCTCATTGCAAGAATCCCTCTTCCTGGCATCACCAGAGAGGGTCACTCAGCTTCTACCTAAACACTTCCAGGAATGGGAAATTTCAATTTTTCAAGCAGTAGTTTCATTGTTAGTCTCTAGATGCTCTGGGTGTTAGAAAGTCTTTTATGTTTAGCCAAAATTTCTTTTTAATTCCCACCCATTGGTCCCTCTTGCATAACACCAAACACATCTGTTCCTCCTACATTTATTAATTTTATCACCAAATATTCAAGTACCAGGAATTCCTTTACACATATTTCTTATTTAATCCTCACAGCAACAAGATGTAGGTATTATTATCCCTGTTTTTTGGTTGAAGGAAACTGAGTTTCAGTGAGATTAATGATTTACCCAGGAATACACAGCTTATATGTGATAAACCTAGAATTTTAATCTAGCTCTAATTCAAAATTCTGTGCCTTTACAATTATACTACACTAATTTCCACACAGAAAATAGGCCTAGCAGATCTGGCGAACACAGACATTCATAGAGGTATGCATGACAGTGATGGGAACAGGGATTATAATTTGCACAAATGTTTACAAGTAGAAAAAGTGATTAAGATACAATGGCTATACTGGGGAGTTCATGTTGGAAAGTAATAAGGATAGAAAGTTATTAAAGATCGTGTTAAGGACCTTAGAAATCAGGCTAATGAGTTAGGACTTCATCCTACATTCATAGGGCAATGATCTTCAACCTGGCTACACATAAGAATTAACTGGTGAGCTTTTTGAAAAATACAGATATCTGGGCTCACTCTGAGAGATTATATTTAATTCATCTATGGTAGGGGCCAGGATTTAAAAGCACTGCTCGTTAGGTAATAAGGAGCCATTGAAAAAGCTTCTGAGTGAAGCAGTATCGGGAATGAAATACTGCTAAATTGAATAGCATTGTTCAAAATTCATTAATGGCTATGTCAGTTGGAAAGGAGATCTCTAGAGGAGTGACACAAGGATATATCTCATTAAACCTTTTATTAAATGGCAAATTAAGACAAAAGAATGTCCTGTATTTGTTTTAAAATTATTGCATGCAATAGGGAAATTTATAATACTTAGCAGTTCATATTAAAAAAAAGTCTTTTGGATTTTATTTGGTCGCAGGTTTAATAAATGGACTGTGCTTATACAAATATAACTTTCAGATCTGAGAGGTTATAGTCCCCATATGTTCCTAGCTAGCCATACTAAATATCTGTAGTGTATATTTTTAATACCAGGAGTTACTTTATCAAAACACTGAGAATCCAGATGAAGGTAACATGGATGGTGAGGAGTCTGGAAACCACCTCAAATAGTAAAAGTTGTAAAAGTCGAGGTGTTCAGCCAAGAAAATTAAGGAGAGGTATAATGGATGGAGGCCTTCCCTTAGATTTCATATAAATTATAATTAAATTAGTGAAGTTTTGTTCACAGACTGGGTAATAACTGGGAAACTTTTTTTTCGATTCTGAACTGTCATTCTCCAACCACATCTTTCCCTCTCTTTAGAATTTATTTCATAAGTGCCTATCTCTCAGAAGCTTACTGCCATTGAAGTCCAGATCAAACAGCTAAACTTCTTGAAAGACCGTGAAAGTATTAGGACACCCATCAGAAAAGAATTATAGAATCAGTTAAAGAACTTTTTTTTAATGTGGCAGGGTATAAATTATTGCTCCATAAGTTTTAAACCACTGTATATTAAGACTATGATGTCTTAATTGATACTGATGATTACAATTATACATCTGGTTTATACATAGACTATTTTGAAAAGAATATACAAGTAACAGTTTATAGAACTCTGGGGAATGGGACTAGGGGGCAGGGAGTGGGATTTTTATGTTGTATCATCTTACTGTTTGAATATTTTAACAGTAAGATGATACTGATGATTACAATTATACATCTGGTTTATACATAGACTATTTTGAAAAGAATATACAAGTAACAGTTTATAGAACTCTGGGGAATGGGACTAGGGGGCAGGGAATGGGATTTTTATGTTGCATCATCTTACTGTTTGAATATTTTATTATAAAATAAACTATTTTGTAAAATAAAAAGGTTTTTTTTTTAATTCTGCATAGTGACTGCTCTAATTTTTCTAAACTTAGTCATATGATGAATTCATTAAGAAAACTGAAGCCGAGCTTAGCCGAGATTTGGAAACATCACCAACAGCCAAGCCTCAGATTAAAACATTCTCCTCAGCTTCTGAAAAACCCAAGATCAAGTCCCTACCAATACACAGGTAGAAATTTTTTATAACTCATCTATATTCTGCCTTGTTTGAAAAAAGAATGACGAATGATTTTTAGGAGAGGTTATCTTTTTAGTAGGTGTCTTAGTTTGTCAAAGGCAAGATATGGGTTGGCTTTTATAATAGAAAAATTTATTAGGGGTAAAAGATTCAGTTTCAAGTCTTTGAAAATGTCCAAATCAGAGCACCATCAGAGGGGAGCAGATATGGCTTAAGCAGTTGAGTGCCTACTTCCCATATGGGAGGTCCTGGGTTCTGTTCCCAGTGTCTCCTAAAAACAAAAACAAACAAAAAGCAAACAAATGAAAGAACCAACTCAGGGGAGCTGAAGTGGCTCAGCTTCCCACTTGCAAGGTCCCATCTACAATACCTGGCACTTCAAAAAGTTTTTTAAAAAGCGCTACCAGAGTGCTTTCTCACCAAAGTTGGCTCCTGGTGATCCAACCATGTGACAAGGCAAGAGAGTAGCCTATCTCTGCTGAGGTCCTGCCTTCCCCTCAAGGCTCACCATCTCCAGGAGCTCAGCTGTGGGCTATCAGGCTTATGACTTATCTCTTTCCAGGTGTCCTCTCTCAGCCTTGGCTAATCCGCTTTCTCCCTGAGTCCAGTTGTGGGTGATCAGGCATATGGCTAGTCTCTGCAGCCTCAAATTGTCCCGTGGGCCCAGCCTCTTGGGGCTTCATGCCTCAGCTTCAGCTGCTAGCAGTCCTTGAGTCCTCTCTCTCATGGCTGGGTCAAAATGGCAGAGCTCCCTTTACTGTGTGTCTCTTTCTCTGTCTCCATTTATATAAGACTCTAGTAAGAGGGCGGAGCCCCAACCTGAGTCGCACCTCACTGATTTAGTGATCTAATCAAGGTCCCTTAATGGAATCTAATGAAATCAAAGGATCTCACACAGGAATGGATTAGTTCAAAAACAATCTTTTTTTTTTTTTTTTGGAGTCACCAAATTCAAACTCACAGATACTGAAACTGTAGAAGTAAAAATATTGATTATATCATAAATTTCACTAGAGTAAATTTGTTATGCATGATATAATCACAAAACAAATATAACTTTCAAATTTTAAAATATACTTTGAATCCTGAAATCTAATGGGTGCAGCAAATATAGTGCTCTTCAGCATTACTTGTGGTAACATTGTAAGTTGCTTTTGAAAAGCAATTTGGTAATGTTTCAAAAGTTAAAAAAAATTATCTGTAACCTTTGACTCAGTAATACCACTTCTAGAAATCAAATTTGAGAAAATATGGGAGAAAAATCACTATCTACATGAATATGTTTATCATAACATCATTTATAAATAATAATATAAATAGTAAAACATTAGAAGTGATCTAAAGTCCAAAAATGGGAAATAGCTCAGTAAATTATGGTTCTTTTCAGGTAATAGAATATTATGTAGCCAGTAAAAGTAAATACAGAAGATACTGAATAACCACATTGGAAGAAAATATATATGTGTTACATAAAAAAAGACAGTTTATAACATTCAAGCTAAATTTTAAATAAGGAGTAGGGGTTAGGAGGTCATTGGGAATGAGAAATAAGGGACATTTCAGAGAGACGGGCATGTGTGAATGCCCAAAAGCAAAATAGAACTTGATATAACATAGAAACTGAACATAATAGAATATTGCTGGAGTTAGAAGACACTGGAAAGATAAATTGAAGCCAAATTGTGAAAACCTGTATTCATTCCATTCTTAGTAGTTTGTATTTTACCCTTGAAGGATTTTTTTTTTTTTTATGTTTTAATATTTTGGGGTGTTTTTGTTACAATTATAGGACTCATCACAATTAACTTAGCATTACCTAAGTTTGAATTCTGGCTCCAGGACCAACTAGCTGTGTAACTCTGGGCAAGTTATTTAACCTCTCTGTGCTTTAGGTTTTTTTTATAGTGATTTATATCCCTATACAACAGGAATAATAATAATAATGCCTGACTAATACAGTTGTTATGAGGATTAAAAGGCTAAATATTTATGAAACACTTAAAATAGGACCTAGCACACAATAAGCACTGTGTGTGCTTTATTATTATTATTATTGTTTTTATATCTGGAGAAGGAGTAAGAAAAAAAAAAAGTCTAAATTATTTCCTGTCCAACTATTCCAAAATAGCAGATGTCAATAACTAGATATATTTCCTTCCAAGATTTTTATGCTTAGATTTTGTTTGTATTTTTTTACTTAAATATTTTTCCATATATTACAAGCTTTAAATTTTATTTTACTTTCTACATAATACATTATAAAGTTTTCCTAAATAAGGTACTGAAGGATTTTAACCAAAAAGTTACTTTATCAGCTTTGTATTTAGAGAGATCTTTCTGGTCATAATATGCTTAGAAGCAAGAACACTAGTCTAAGCCAAATCTCAAGTAAGATTAAAAATAGAGAATTGGAGATTGATTTTAGAAATATTCAGGAAATAAACTTCCTAATTAAAGTGCTAGATGGGGGAGCAGAGGTTGTATAGGATGACATCCCAGATTTTTCTGTTTTAGATAGTTGGTTGAGTTTAAGTTTCTACTAACATAAATGGAAAAACAGGTGGTTTTTGAGGGAAGCTTATGATGTTGGTTTTTTAAATGCTAATTTTGAGTTGCCTATAGTTCATCTAAGTGAAGTGATGCAGGAAAGATGTCAAGGTTGGAAATGTAGCATCAGCATATAGATAGTGGTTGAAGCCAGAAATAGAGCAACATCACCCAGAGAAAGTATGTATTCAGAGAGAATAAAAAGAACCCAAATACTAATTATGATGAAACAATAGCATTTAAGGGGTTAATTATAAAAAAGTAGAAGTAGAAACCAAAAATTATGACTTAGCAAATGAAGAATAGGAAAGAAATGAAAATAGTGAATATAGCTCTTCCTGTTAACTATAAAGGATAAGAGAGGATAGTAGCATAGGGTGGAGGAATGAAGAATTGAAGTCTTGTGGCATATTTAAAAATTGAGGGGGGAAATCACCAGATTGAAGGACTGGAGTTTGTAAGAATGAGAATGGATAGTTAACTAGTACTGTTCATGAAGCTGTGGAAAGGTATGGGATCCAGGACAGAAAGAGGTCTGAACAGTTAGCTTTGAACAAGTGAGAGACACATATTTTCCTCCCTACAGACATAAGGAAAGGCAGTTGGGCTGGCTGTGACTATAGATAAATGTGTAGGTAGAAAAGTTGAAGGTAAGAAAGTTCATGCCTGTTTGCTTCTGTTTTACTCAATAAAAGTGTCATGGTCATCTATTGCAAGTAACAAGGACCAGATATAGGCTTGATGAAAGTGGCAAAGGTTAGAATACCTCCTGTGGAGAAGAAACAAGTAGTTGGCTCAGGACAACTGCATTTTCTTACCAGTTATTATAGTATGAGGACTATACTTATTTCTGTTCATTAATTTGTCTACTTCAGATCTGAAACGGCAAAGAATTGGAAATCACTAACAGAGTCAGAACGTTCCAGAGGATCCCTGGAGTCTATTGCTGAACATGTTGGTATGTAGCTAGAAAAAATATTTAAGCTGTATTTATCTGGTCTAAGGATTTGTGCAAAAGACCTATAAAATTCTGCCTCTACATCTTTTTTATTAAAAAGTGAATTTCTTTAACATAATAGAAGATTATTAAACATTTTAAGTAACTTTTATATTTTAAAGTACTTTATTGGTTATGCATAAAGATATGTGAATCAGTCTTTTGTCCCAATTTTTATGAATAAAACCTGAGGCATGAAGACTTTTATCTAAAATGGCTAAATGTACCTTCAGCATCTCTAAATTCCACCTATGCTATTTCTCATGTTAAACTGTTATCTGCATTTTCTGAATTTAACAAAAAGAATGATAAGAACTATTAAGAATAAAATGTAATTCAGTGGGGGAATAAACAAAACAAAACTGGGACATGAAAAGGCCTGTCTAATAACAATGACAAAATAGAGATTTAAATTTACAATTTTTAATTCTTGGTTTTTTACTCCCCAAATCACACTTATTTTCTCCTTATTTTCCAAAGTTAGCTCTTAAAGTGCTATATTTTTAGAAATAGTTGCTCTTTTTTTGTTTGTTTATATTATGCTTACTTGAAATCCCCAAGAAAATTTATTCTTTTAGACTACTATATAGAAGTATTTTCTCCCTCCCTCATTGTTTTACTATTTAAAGAATTAATGTAATATTCATCATACCATTCTGTTTTTGCATAATTTGAGAATAACAGCAAAGCAATGTCTCCATAAATGTAATCCATTTTTCTTCACTTTATAGGTTGATCTAAAAGAAATTACTCCCAACTTTAAATTTTTCAAATTCTTATAAATATTTATTTTTGGTATATTGTATTCTCTCAAAAGAAAAACTTGCATTATATCATAACCAAAACAGTCATATTTATTGAGCCGAGTTTTTCTTCCCTAAGATTTATTTTTTACTTAAACTTGTGTTGCAGAAATTCAAAGATTGTGATCAAATAATTTTTTTTTCCTTTAAGATGCTGTATTGTCAGGTTCTGAGAGATCTGTATCAGAAAGGTCTCTATCTGCATATGCAAAGAGAGTAATTGAATTGGACAGTCGAGCAGAAGAGCATTTTCAGACCCTATCTCCAACTCTCAGATCCTCAAGGAAAACGAGGGCAGAATCTGGAGATTCTCTAGAAAATGTACCTTCATTACCTCTTCTCAAAGAATTAAATATCCTTAATAGAATTCTTGATGTGTCAGAAGCCAAGGTTAAAGAAGAATCTAGTAAAAAATCAGAAATACAGGAAGAGGTAAACTATGGAAAATTGGAGGAGGGTGAGATTGAAGATGCCTGTTCTCCACAATCTGGGAAATCTGATGTCTTACTGAAACTAGACCTGGAACAGGGAGATTCATCTGAAATTCTTTCAAAGAAAGATCTTTCTTTGGATTCTGTAAATGTTCAGAAAGATTTAGTTAGATTAGCCATTGAAAATCTTTATAAAAATGAGGAAATATTGAAAGAGAGACAGTCAGATCAAGATATGGTTCATAGTCCAAACTTCCAATCAGAAAGTGACATTCATGAACAAAAGAACACAAAGGAAAGGGATTCATCTTTGTTAGAACATATTTCCATTCCTAAAGAGATATCATACTCTGAAGACTTTGAAGTGTCTTCTTTCAAGAAAGAAATTTCAGCTGAATTGTACAAAGATGATTTTGAGGTATCATCTTTGTTATATCTCAGGAAAGACTCTCAGTCTTACAGAGATAAGTCACAGCCAACGAAGAGTTCTGGAAGTAGAGCCACTAGCTTTGGTAGTGATGATGAAATTAGTGAGTGTTTAAGTGAACCAAGCCTTTCCATTCATAGCAGTGTCCACTCTGAAAGGCTGTTGGAACTCAAGTCCCCTACCGAGCTTATGAAAAATAAGGAGCGCAGTGACGTAGAGCATGAAGAGGGAATTACTGAATCACCTTCCTTGGTTTCAGTTTCTATTGAAGATGAGTTATTTGATTTCCATATTGGTGATAGGGTGTTAATTGGCAATGTTCAGCCAGGAACTCTTCGATTCAAAGGTATGACTAGTTTTGCGAAAGGATTTTGGGCTGGAGTGGAGTTGGATAAACCTGAAGGAAATAACAATGGAACATATAATAACATTGTATACTTCGTATGCAAAGAGAAGCATGGTATTTTTGCTCCTCCTCAAAAAATATCTCACATTCCAGAAAACTTTGAAGAATATATAGACATAAATGAAGATGAAGACTCTTACTCAGATGAACAGTATTGTCAATATTATAATCAAGAACAAAAAGATACAGAGGGTACCAAGTCTGATAGAGAAAAGGATGCACTTGAATGTTTTTATGAAAAATCTCTATCTAGCGTGCACAATAGAAAAACCTCAGTTGACAGAAGCCTTAAAATAGAAACAGAAAATACACAAGACAATTCCGGAGCACTTGAAGCCTGCATTCTCCAGCACTCTTCAGTGGATTCACTGATTTCTTCTTTGAAGGAAAACAAAGATCTTATTTCTGGTGCCATAGAAAACGTTTCCATTGCTATAGAAGATGATACTTTAGATAATACCTTTTCTGAAGAATTGAAAAATCAGCAGTTTTCTGAAAAGGAAGAGAACCTATATTCAGAAGTTTCGGAAAAGCTTTCTACACCACTTCTTGACCTTTTAACAAAAGAAAAGAACCAATTAGAAGCCCAGCTGAGGTCACCACTATGTAAGGAAAAAAAGTCAAAGCACCAACTGGAAAGAGTCAGCTTACTGACAGATAGTTTACTAAAAGTCTTTGTGAAAGATACAGTCAATCAATTGCAACAAATCAAAAAAGCTAGGAATGAGAAAATCCAGCTTAGCAATCAGGAGCTTCTTGATGATAACCAAAAGAAAGTACCGCCCCAAGGCCTATCCCAAAATCTTGAGGAGCAGTCACCAGCTAGTCCAAGTTGCTTCTTAAGATCTGAATTAGAAGATGAAAAAGAAGAGATATCCTCTCCAGATATGTGCCCCAGATCTGTAAGTAATATTTCATCTCAGAAAAAAGTGTCAATTTACCTTACCTGTGTAGTGCATTTTAAACTGTGGCTCCTAATAGTTTTTTCTTGATGTATATTAGAAAAGATCACTGTACTAGTTTTTAAATGCCATGTATTTTTCTGTGTGAAGTGTAATTGTCCTCTATTATGTCATGAGTTGTCACTGTAGGGTTGTCACAAACACTAGGAGGTTTATGGGAACTAAAACGTCCATTTAAACTTCTGGGTTGACAATTCCTGTATACTCTCAACAGATTAGATCCCCTTCCAGATTCAGTGTACAAATTTATTCCATGGAGTTTTTCCAGTGGTTCTCAGTCCAGTTGTTGAAACCCATTTTTACCAGTGAAATTATTTCTACTCAGTCATCATTGCCCTGCAGAGATTACCAGTTGTGATGCTGATTTTGGTAAAACTGAAATATATCCACTATGACATATCCTCAGACCATCATCTTGTTTAGGCTGCCCATAAACAAGTAAGCAAAAGTAATGATTTTGACTAACTTGAGCCAGAAAATCACCATAATCACCAAAGGTGAGAAATTCCACATCCCATTTCCATACCACAGAGGGAGATAGTCCTTCAGAAACAAAATAAGGATGATACAAAAAGAAAAAGAAAGTATTAATCAATAAACATTTTATAAAAAGTCAATTATAAAACTTAAGCAGAGTAGGAAACAGGATTGTTTTTTTCTTAAATTGCTTATTAGTAGCCACCATACTGTTTTGCTTTTCTTCTTTGGACAGAAATATTAAATATATAAATATATTTACTTTGTCTTAAAAAAAAAAAAATTAAGTGATCTGAGGTCAGTAAATAGTATTCTGTTTGATTGTTCCACTTTTGTAGGAGAGTCCAGTGTTTGGTGCCAGTGGGCAAGAAGAACTTGCTAAGAGACTTGCAGAACTTGAGATCAGCCGGGAGTTCCTGAGCGTGTTAGGAGATGATCAAGACTGGTTTGATGAAGACTTTGGCTTGAGCTCCTCTCACAAGCTCCAAAAAAATAAGGCAGAAGAGACAATTGTACCTCTAATGGCAGAATCTAAAAAAGCTCCCCAAAAGCCATGTGAAACATTATTGGCAGTCCCACATACTGCAGAGAAAGTAGAAATTCTTGTACATGATGCAGCAGAAGAACTTTGGAAATGGAAAGAATTAGGTCATGATCTTCATAGCATCAGTATTCCTACAAAACTGCTTGACTGTGTCAGTAAGGGTCAAGATATAGAAAGCACTAGTAAAAAAGTTTACAAACAGGTATGTAACATGGAAGTATAATTCTAATTTTTACTCCATTGTCTAAAATTTGGATTCTTAACCATTTATTTAAATTTTTCTCTATCAAGGCAGTTTTTGATTTAACAAAAGAGATTTTTGAGGAAATATTTGCTGAGGATCCCAACCTGAATCAGCCTGTCTGGATGAAGCCGTGTAGAATCAGCTCTAGTTATTTCCGACGAGTGAAAAATCCAAATGACCTTGATGAAATCAAGGTAAACTGCAAACTATAGAGTATCTCCTTTTTTGACTTGCAGTTTATTTACACAGATCTATAAATGTCTTAGAAGGAGGTATTCTGTATTATTATTCACCTTTGTGTCCTTATGGCCTAACTCATAGTGGATATTTAACGAATATTTGTTGATTCACTGAATTCATAAGCAATGGAGGGGTGGAGTTGAGAGGGAACTCTGAATCCTCAGGTTTTTGCAAAACAAAATAAGATTTTATATATACACACAAAATTTATATTTATTGTATAATATAATATTTATAATTAAATAATGTATATTAATATTTAAGAAATTATTTTAACTCAAAACAGTTTTAGGTGAGTTTTTGGTAATTTAAAGGTAGCATATAATGTTCTAGAAGTGCACATGAAAATGTAGTCTTTTCATCATGCCAGCCCTGGGCACCCAGATGTTAATCACTTTTCATCCCTGATTTTAGAGATTTCAAATTGGTAATGTGGTTTTGAAATATGTAAGATAGTAATATGATAGATAAAAAAATATTTATTTTGTTAGAAGTCCCTGAAAATAATAGGTGGCAGAAGTTACAAACCAACTTTAAAGTCAAATTGGTGGAAATGTACTCACTGTCTATTCAAGTTTCCTTAATTCAGTAAAGGTAATATTTCTGGAGCGTGCCTCTCAAACTGTGTATGTATGAATCATCTGGCAATTTTGTTAAAATGCAGATTCTTATTCAGTAGGTCTGAAGTGGGACCTGAAATTCTGTACTTCTAAAAAGTTCCCAAGGAATTGTGTTTCCCAAACTTACTTGATCATAGAATGCTTTTAAAAAAAAAAAAAAACCCTATTGCACTGACAGAGCACCAACAGATATTTAAGAGATATAATGTATGGTTAAATCAGGTTGGCAAACTATTACCTATGGACTAAATTCAGCCCACTGCCTGTTTTTATAAATAAACTACATCCTCTCTTCCTTGTTTACATAGTGTCTGTGGCTGCCTTCCTGCTACAACAGCAAAGTTGAGTGGTTGCAACATAGACCATATGGCCCACAAAGCCCGAAATGTTTATTTTCCAGTCCTTTACAGAAAGGTTTGCTACTCCTGTCTTAGATTAAAGTAAATAACGAAAAGAAAACAATGGGAAAAAAATACAAAAAATAAGATAAAATTAAAAAGTAAAAAAAATGAATAAAGTAAATAACTACAAAAAAGTTTTCACAGATAAATTTGATTCATTGTCTTTTTTCAAAAAACCGCCTTTAGGGAGGCGGCTGTGGCTCAATCAGTGGGGCTCCCGTTTACCATGTGGGAGGCCCCGGGTTCGGTTCCCGGGGCCTCCTGGTGGGGGCGGGCCTGCCCGCACGGCGTGGTTGGCTGACCCAGCGAGCGCGGGCGCAGCGGGGAGGATAAATGAATAAATAAATAAATAAATCTTTAAAAAAAAAAAAAAGTCTTTAATGATTTTCAACTTTGAGGAATCATCTCATCATTATTACCATTATTTTTATCAGTACCCTTGAGGAGTTTTTCAAAACCCACTTGTGTACTCTAGTCCATCCAGACCTCTACAGTAGATAAACTCTTAAACACATGGGAGGGTGTGATAAAGGGGAGGGGGAAGCTGTGACGAGGTTTGGGAGCATGTTAAGTATCTTCCCAGGTGATTCTGATTCATAAATGTGTCCCTTTCCCCATTAAAAACGTTTTTAATAGAACAACAACAAAAAGTAATAGAAAAATTATTTTATTATCAAAGAACAAATAAAGAGTGATAGTTCAAATACTGTAAAATTATGCTTCTCATATTGAAGTGATGATTAATTTTTTTTAAATTTAACATATTCAGATCTTGGTGCTCACAGTAAACTATCCCAGTCATAGCCTTACACATTTCTCACATGGCAGTGTCCCCAAAAATTACTTTGAGGTTTGTCAGATTGAGATTTTTTTTTTTTTTTTTTTTTTGATTCTTTAATAGTTTTGCCAGCTTGAAGTTAGCTAACAGAGGGTCTTGGGCAAAAGGAATACTAAAGTGATTTTTCTTTGCAGATTCATCAGTGGGTTTCATTTTTGTATGTTGTATAAATACAAACTTTTAAAGTGAATAAAGACTGAGCATTTGGAATGCTTTTCTCTTCAGATTTCTAAGTGGAACAGTAAGCAGAAGAAACGTGTATGATATTTTGTTATAAATGTTGTATTCTTAAATAAATCTGTTCACTGCATTATAAACACTTACACCCTAGAACTTTGTGTTTCACTCATTCCTCTTATTTTCACAGAACTTCATAGCAACCGAAGTACTCAAATTGTTCAGTCTTAAAAAGGAGCCAAACTACAAAACAGATTGGCAGAAAATGATGAAATTTGGAAGAAAGAAAAGAGACCGAGTGGATCATATCCTGGTCAGTATATACAACTAAGCTATTTTTATTTTGGCCATGCCTTCTAAATTCAAAATGTAGTTAGATTCTAAAAGGAAAAGGAATATAAGTGATCTTAAGTCTATGAGATTAAAGCCCTAAAACCTTCATTTAATGCATTTCTATCCCTCTGTTTTGGAAATTCCTTTCTTTTGTACTTGGTAGATGACTATTTAACTTAATCAGAAGTATTTTGTGAGTGTAGAGAACCTAAGAAATAAAAATTTTGAACAGAAGCAGAGTTTAAAGACTGAAATGAAAAGAAATCAGTGGATTATAACTTGGGCTCTGGAGCCAAACTACCTGAGTTTAAATCCCTGTTCTGACAGTGTATCCTCTTGGGCAAGTGATCAAACCTCTTTGTCCTCATTTCCCAATTTACAAAATGAAGATGGTTATAATAGTATATACCCATACCCAGTAGGACTATTTAGAGGATTAAATGAATATTTATATATGTATAAAGCACTTAGAACAATTCCCTGCACGAAGTAAGAACTTAATAAATATTAGCTATTATCATCTCATCATTATTACCATTGTTATTATACAGAATTTTAGCTGGATAATATTTATTTGTTTCTGCAATATATTATTCTCACATTATCAGAAATATTATATTAAAAATACATTTAATTTTTTTTTTTTAATTATCTTTCATCCTTTCTTCCCTGAAGGAATATTAAGTGGTAACAAACCTTAGGGAAACTCAGCTGTTACTTGATTCAGGTTTGACCCCCAGGTTTTTATTCTGGACTTTCTAACTTATCTACATTGATATTCATATAATAAAAAAAAGTTTAATGCTTAAATATATCTTTCCCCATGTATATATCTCTCTATTGCTTTGTTTACACAATAATCATAATAGATGATAACATTTGTCTAGTGTCATAACATTTGCCTAGTGTCTTAACAGTTCTTCTTCATGCCATATCTCATTTGATCCTCACAGTAATTCTTTAGGTAGAAAGGACTGATGTTACTGTGTTTCTCCAATGAAGAAATTTAGGTTCAAAAGTATTAGTAACTTAAATTGGAATAAGAGACAAGATTTTTTTTTTAACATATTAATAAAGCATATAATTCATCCAAAGTATTTGGTATAATCACATAGTTGTATATTCATCACTTCAATCATTATTAAAGCATTTTCATTATTTCAATAATAATAATAAAAACAAACAAGAAAATTCTTCACCTCTCAATCACTCTATGGTTCCCCTGCAAGAGCCAAGATTTTAACCATCTAATTCTTCATAAATCTTTTCCTCTGAAGAAGGTAAAATTGTTCTCAGATTTCTACAGTGTTTTATTAATTTCCAAGATTTTACTTCTTCCACTTCTTAGGAATTAAAGAAAAAAGCGTATCAAGAGAGATTCAAGGGAGCAGATGTGGCTCAAGCGGTTGAGCCCCTGCTTCCCATGTACGAAGTCCTGAGTTCAGTCCCTAGTACCTCCTAAAAAAAAAAAAAAACACAAAGAAATGAAAAAAAAACAATTCAGGGGAGCTGATGTGGCTCAGTGGTTGAGCACCAGCTTCTCACATAAGAGGTCCCGGGTTCAATCCCAGGTCCAGTACCTCAAAAAAAAAAAAAGAGAAAGAGAGATTCATCTACTATCAGTTGAATTGATCATATCTCCTATAAATCATCTCTGTGCACATTTTGAGTCAGGAATTGTGCTAATTAAGGGCTGCTGTCAAAATGATAGGCAAAACAGACATAGACCCTGCCCTTCAATAATTTATGGTTTGCTGGCAGAAACTAACCATTAATCTATAGTTTACACAGGTGTTTAATTATAAATTAAATGACAAAAGTAGAAGAATAGGGAGCTGTTGTAAAAGCATAAACCAGGAGAAACTGATCTAATGAGGATGTTCAGAGCAGGCTTCCCAGAGGAAGTGAAATTTGAGCTGAAATCATAAAGGTAAATAAGCATTAATTGAATTGTATGGTAGGGAAAACAATTCGGAGACAGCGAACCACTTGTGAAAACATCCTGAAATGGGAAGGAACATGATTTGAGCTGAAATATCATAGTAGTTGGAGAGTAAGGAAATAGCATAGATAAAGTTGGAGACGTAGATAAAGTCTATTTCCTGCAGCACTTTATAATCCATCTTAAAGATTTTCAATTTTATGTTAAAAGCTTAAGGAAGAGAAATTACAATATCAGATTTGCAGTTTTGAATCACTGGAGAAATGCTTCAAAAGGAACAAAAGTGGAGGAAGAAAGACCAGCTAAAAGGGTATAATAGGTGAAAGATGTTAGCTTAGGTATATTAAAGCAAAATTTCTTTCATAAATTTATCTTGAGCATTTGTCAGAGTAAGTGAGAGAACTAGCATAGGTAGTAGACCAGTTCATAATGACATGGAGAGTGAAGATTTAATACATAAGGCTTCCAGCTTGTGCACAGCTTTCACTTCACATGGTTATAAAAATATCTTCCTAATAGTGGTAAGGTTAAATAAATACATTGGAAGGGAGTACAGCAATTTGGAGCCATCTTCAGATCTGAACTATTTAATCAGAAATAACAAGTAATATATCTAAGACGCAAACAATAAGCAAGAAGATCTGCATCTCTTATTTAATTGTGCCAAACAATAAGGTATTGTCACCTGACAGTGAAAGCAGCCAGCAGTGGCAAATAGGGTCCATTAAGCAGAGACATTTCTTTAGCAGCTAACAGAAAATTCTCAAACATTAATCAGACACACAAAATGTTTCCTTTGCAAGTATAGGATGATTATAGATTGGGTGAAGGTAATGTCTGTGTATAAGAATTGGAGAGATTTAGGAACTGGGAAACAATAAAATATATATTATGCAATTATCCCCTTTTCTGGTCATAAAATAATTTTATACTTTCTACAGAGAGACCTGGGCCAATGTAACTTTTTGCATTAGTTCACTTTCTTAATGTTTAATGAAATGATACTGTTAGCCCCTGAGCTAATTATTAATAAGAAATGCTAAAAACCAGGCTCTTCTCCTCCTATTGGATTTAGGCAACCTAGCATTTGGAGATTTTTGTTGTTGTTGTTGTTAAAGATTTTATTTATTTATTCATTTATCCCCCCCTTGCTGCTTGTGCTCTTTGGGTCAGCTAACCACGCCTTGTGGGCGGGCGGGCTTGCCTTCACCAGGAGGCCCTGAGAACTGAACCCGGGCCCTCCCATATGATAAACGGGAGCCCTACTGATTGAGCCACAGCCGCTTCCCTTGGAGATTTTAATGGTTTTGCATTTACAGGGATTGAGATTTAAAACAAGTATTTTTTTAATAATAAGACAAATATTTTTCCTTTAGTGCAAAAGAAAAGGGTCTCAAAAATAGGAATTACAAAAAGGTTTTAAATAAAATTTTATAAAATAATTGTGTTCATTTTAGAAAGTTTAGAAAATACTGATTAATAAAAAGAAAATAATTATAATAAATTTCACTACTAGATAACTTCTAATATTTTAACATATAGACTTTTTGTCTTTTTTGTACAGAGAATTTTTTGAACTAATTAGGATCATCAGAGTATCTTTTCTGTAATCTAATTCTTTTCACTTAATAAAATGTGGACATTTTTTTCCATGTTCCTAAATGTTCCTTTGTTTTATATATTTTAACAGCCTTAATCTATTTTATTTTTGTGGAAGAATTGTATTCCATTGATTGGATGTTTAACCAGTCAATAATTTTTTTGCTCTTTAAACAACACTGTTGTAATAAATAGCTTGTGGTGTATCTTTGCACATAGTTCTGGTAGTGTCCTTAGGATAAATTCCTAGAAATAGAATTGCTGTTTAAAAGTACATGCAGAATGTTAAGACTTTTGTACATGTTGCCAAATTTTCTTCAGAAACGTTGTACTAATTGCATGTACTCACCAGCTCGCTGTAAAATTGATTCTTACCTTTGCCAATACTTGCTATTATGAGTTATTGTTGAGTTTTGCCTAATTTAATAGGCACAAAATGAGAGTTTATTTTATCTATATAATTTTATTATTGAGGTTAAATTTTTGTCTGTTGACTATTTTTTTTAATCTTTTACATGTTTAATTATGAAATATTTCAAAAATACCAAAAAGAGTAGAAAATAATACAAAGACCAATGTTTCTCCATACCCCTCCATTCTTAGTTGAGTTTCCATCTTTCTGAAGTGCATACTTTTGTATTTCATTAATTTTGGGTCTGCAGTTAAACTCTGTCTTCTCTGAAAATGTTTTTATTTCCCTCATATTCTTAAATGATAGTTTAGCTGAATATAGAATTATAGATTTATAGTAATTTTACTTCAGCTATTTGAAAATATTATTTCATTGTGATCTGACCTCTGTTATTGTTCTTGAGAAATGTCATCACAGTCCTTTGTGGATAATATCTCTTGTCATTTCTATTTAAAGTTTTTGTTTATTTGTTTGTTTGGTGTTCTCTAATTTCTCTGAATGTGTCTAGCTGTGGATTTTTTTTTTTTTTTTTTTAATTGTGGGTAAAAATCAAAATTCTCACAATACATACAAACATTTGCAAAATGATATATAAATATATATGCATATATGTGTATTTGCTTACAAAAATGTTATTTATATATATATACACATATATTTTAAGAGGTGCTTAGATTACCCAAAATATTACACAGAACCCACTGGGATTCCCATGTTGCCCACCTCCTATTTTGGACTCATTGTGCTTATTGACTCTAGATTCATATCTTTACAGAATTCTGAAAAATTCTCATCTATTGTCTTTGAAGATATTGCCATTCCCCAATTCTTTCAATTCCCTATGGCACTCTTTTAGATATATCTTTGACCTTATTCTGTCTTTCATGGCTCTTGATTCCTTACCTAAGCAGTTGCAGCACTTGCCACTAATTTTAAATTCCTGTTTGTTTCTGGTACTTAGGATATTCTCTCCTTACTCAGGGTTTCATTATGAATTACAAAAATATTTTGTAATATTTTATCTAGTTTATCTATATATTTATATAAGAAGTTTTTTGCATTATATTACTGTACCATTTTGCTAGAACTGAATCTTGCCAGCTAATTTTCATATATAGGTATTTGGGTTGATTTTTTTGTTTGTTTTTGTTTTTTGTTTTTCCTTTTTTATGTATTCCAAGATTTTTTCAAAATTTATTTTTAAATATTTTCATATCATAATTTAAAAGATCAAGAGATAACAGTGGTTAGTATTTTGGTCAGATAAAATGAAGCCATCTTTTCTTATAAAATCGATGATTTTTATTGTTTTCCTAGAATTTTGACTGTTGGTAATTTTCCTTAAGATCTCTAATTTTAAAGGGTCCTGAAACTTCTTGAGCCTCATTTAATATTTTTGAATATACTAAACCCCAAAGTGTTCTCATGGGTGTCCACTAAAATTTGAGAGCATGGCATAGCAAGTAACATCAAGTCCTCTGAAATCAGACTGCCATAAGATTCCTATCTTGTCTCTTTCACTTATTCACAGTGTGACTTTGGATAAGTAACCTTACCTCTCTTTGTCTCAGTTTCCCCATCTGTAAAATTGCAACCTCATAAAGTTGTTGTGATGATTAAATGAGATAAAATATGTATAACAGCATATAGAAACTCCCCAAAATATTAGATATTAATATCATTTTCATTCATTTACAATGGTTTTCTTACATGATCCTTATCCTCCCTCTTTGCAAATAGCCAAAATCCAAATTATGTAGATGAGAACTTGGACCAGCAGTTTGACTTGGTGCTAGAGTATATATAACTATGAAGACTTTTGTTATTTAAGGTATAATAGTAAGAATTCTAATTTTCTATTTAAAACATACATGCACTTACAGCTATTTCATACATAGCATTTGGGGGGGTGAGGTGGGCGCCGGGACCAACGATCACCAGCTGCCCTAGTAACAAAAATTATGCTTCCAAAATCTCTTAATGTCAATTCTGCACAAAGAGCAAACGAGGCGGCCTACATGTGCCACTCACAACGGAAGCCCTTTTTTATACACATACATAGCATTTTTAACCTGCTACTTATGTCTGATATAGGATCCTTGAGGACAGAAGCACTTTGACTAAAGAGCAAGCAGACTGTATCTCTACGTAAAGGTCCTAATGCTACCAGTAGATTTAATTCCCAGAATGTTGTGACTCCAACTTTCTAAATGATATCATACTGTCAGCCATATAGTCAAGCTTTTCAATGCAATTTTCTAGCCAATTTCAATCTTTCTTTCATCACCCTGGATTGTGGTGTTAACACAATTAAGTCATGTGAAAAGGGACTCTGAGATATGTATAAATGTCCTGCTATATATAACAATAGGGAAAAAATAGAGAATACTGGTCATTGTTTCCCTGATTAAGCATTAATGAAAAGAATCCACTGAGTTCCAAGGAGCACTGGTGGCCAATTCAAATTGATCCAGACAACCAAAAATTATTTTGTATACGCTTAAATGTGCCAGGCAGTACCCTAGGCACTGGTAATACATTAGTTAACAAGAGACAAAACTCAAGAAATTTTCATTCTAGTAGGGAAGACAGATGAACAAAAAATAATAAGTTGACTATATAAAGAGAAAAAAATATTGGGGAAGGAGGGATTGCAATTTTAGTAGGGTAGCTGGGGAAGTCCTCACTGAGACGATGACATTTGGGAGAACTGTCCAAGCAGAAATTATAGGGGGCTTTGCATGTTGGAGGAGCTGTCACTGTGTTTAGAAAAGAGTGAGGAGTAGGTGAGAGTAGTAGGAAATGACATCCCAGAAGTAGTAGTAGGGCCAGATGAGGAGTTTGTTTTGGACATATTAAATTTAAGATGTTTAATAGACATCCAAATAGAGAAATCTGAGTCTAGAGTTCAGGCAAGAGGCATAGACTAGAGATATGAATTTAGGAGTGGTCTGCATATAGATGGTATTCAAAGCCATAACACCAAGAAAGAGAATGTAGACAAATAGAGAGGAGGACCAAGGACAGATTCCTGGGATATTCCAGTGTTTACAGAATTAGCATGGTGAGGAGGAACCAACAAAGGAGACTGAGAAAGAGCAGCCAATGAGATAGAGGAAAGCAAAGAGAGTGTGGCATTCTGGAAGCCAGGTGAAAATGCTTTAAGAAGGGAGTAGGCATCAATTCAAATGCTAATGGATCAAGTAAGATTTGAACTGAGAATTTACCATTGGAATTAGCAATGTGGAGGTGGTTATTTTTCTTTATTCATTATTAATTCAAGCAGTATTGGTGACGTGGATTGGATGTGTGCCTGATTGGAGTGGTTCCAAGAGAAAATGAGAGACAAAGTAGGGAAAGCAAAAATGAACACGTTTAAGGAGTTTTGTGGTAAAGAGAAAAATGAAGGGGTTAGTGGTGACAAGAGAGGGTTCTTTAGCTCTTTGTTTGCAGTTTGGAAAGATTCAGTAGGGAATATTTGAATATTTTGAATATTCAGTAGGGAGAGAGAACCGCTGGAGCATATCCCTGAGTACAGAGGGGATGGAATCCATGGGGGGGGGGCGGGATTGGTCTCAAACTTAATATTAATTGCCCTTTTACATGTTAAACTACTCTGCTAAACATTTTGTAACTTCAGATTAAGAATAATTATAATTTAACTATTGCTGCTTGAACTGAGAAGATCCCTAATCAGTCTTAGCTATACTTGTGTCTTTAGGCATTATTTGAAGTGAGTAAAATACAAGAGATATGTTTTAAACATAAAGGCCTTCTGTTAGCCAGAAAAGTTCTTTTACTGACGCTTTACCACTTTACAAACAACGGCCACTATTAATTTACATCTCAGATTAGCTAAGAATGTAAGCCAATTTTTAGCAGTGCATTTCTCAAAGTATATATGATGTGGAATGAGTAACAAGTAATTAGAACGTTTGTATATCCTCTATGTACAGTAGCCTTGGAAAATCTCCCTATAGGCAAAACTACACTTAAAATGACAAATCCTGTAGTGAAGTCATCCAGCTAATAATTGAATCTCCTTTACAACCTATGATTTAAGATGCCCACTAGCTCCTGAATTTCTACTTACTGCTAAGTTCTTACTCATATTGTACCTGAATTTTTGGATTCTCTCTTCTAACATAGTCGTTATATTTCCCAGCTTCGTGTCATCTCTAAAATTGATAAGCCAGTCTTCATTTAGGTCATTGCTAACAATGATGAATTGGACAGTACCAAAGATAGCCCTCCAAATGCACTAAATATATTCATATACAAAGATTGGTTTAGCACCTTCTATTTGCATTGTCCTAGTCATTGGGGAATTCTAATTAAAAAGAAATAGTCCTTTAGGAACTCACAGGCTAGTGGGAGAAGAGATACACAGAATACAATTCATTGTGGTCATTACTGTCCTGGAATATGAATAAGATAGAATGGTAACAGAGAGGAAAAAGCTCTTTAGTCCTCCAAGCAGAAATTTGCTTTCAAATTTATAGGCATTATTTAATCAAACAATTGCCAATCCACCTAATTGACCTCTTTTTTCCATCTTATTCAGAAGGATATGGTATAAGACTCTAACATATGCTTGCTGAAATCTGGCACATTCTATTTACATTTCTCCATTCTACCAGCTTAATATCCTGCCAAAAAAAGAAAATGAAGTTAGTGTTAGTCTGGTTTTTTTGTTTTTTTTTAAATGTTATTTAATTAATTTATTTATACATCTTCATTCCAACATTCATCTCTCTATCTATGAATGAAATCAGGAACAAGAATATATATAATAGAATAGAATAAACTCTGAAGACTAGAAGAGAAAAATAGAGACAGATTTACAGGCTGTGAGATCCTTCAGTTGCTATAGTTGAAAGTCCAAGTTAGGCTTTCAGCATTCTGATGGCCAAGGCAAAAAGGAAAACATGTTAGGTCTCACTAACTGAGAGGGAAATCGTTCTTGTTGTTAAGAAGGAGCAAAGCTTTCTCAACACTGAGGCTGCATTGAGAGTACACTGAGCCATATAATGGATAATGTTCTGAACACATTTCGATGTCACTTTTATTAAGACAGTGTTTCCCAACATTTGTTATTGGAGAAGAAATTGCTCAAATAACAGATTTAATATATTAGAGGCTGAGAGAATCTATTTATAAAAGGAACTTGTACAACTTTGTTTGAACAACTAAACAAACTTATTGAAAGTGGGTGTTTTTTTGTGGAGGGCACACCTATTAACTTTCCCAGAATATTGTTAGCTCTCAACACCAGTTTGCAAGTAGGCTGTTTCTTATAGCATCCTTAAGTAAGAAGGGAATACCAGTTACTTGGTAGGTTACTAAGAGTTTCTCATATACCCACTCAAAAGGATTCTGTGACTGGTAGGCATCACTTGGTCTAATGAACTAATGTACATTGTGAATTTTCCAGAGAGAGTTTTCTAAAACTTGTTGGACTATAGAATCCTCTTTGGTGGCACATCTGTTCCATGGAACATAAATTAGGGAACAGAGGTATGAATGTTGAACTTCTCCTTCGATCAGCCCTCCCCAAAGAGAAAGAATGTGGCACTGCCTCATCATATATTTGTTAACCCCAGCCTAGAGTATATATTGGACAGTGCTATTCTTCCCTCTCTAACTCTCCCAAGCTTCAGGATGATGTGGCTCCTCCTTCAAGATTCTTCTCATTTCCTTATAACTAGTAGGGATCAGACTATATGTTTCTCTCTTTATTTCCTCTGCTTTTTCAAAATGAAACTGTAATCAGAGAAAGTCAGGAGCTTGTTGTCACTGGCTTTTTTTTGCCAAGTTAGACTTCCAGTTAGAACTCTAACTGGAATAAGCTTTTTCTGAATTTGTGACCAGGTTTAATTCCTATATACATTCCTTTATGTGGATATAGACAACATACTTCTAATCCCTAATAGCTATAGAATATTGCATTATTATCAAACGGAAATGTAGCTTTGAGGCCATTTTTCTTTTATTCAGCAATTATTTTTTTCAAATTTTCTGCAATTTTAAAAGGGGTATTGATATCATTGTATAAATTACCTTTTGTTCTTCTGGCTTATTTCCTTGGGCTGTATTCCTGGGGATGGGGGCTATAATGTCGGTGAATGTAATTGATTTCCTAGATTTTGTCTATCAGTGATTTTCTAATCTTTTTCTCTTCTAAATTCTAGGTACAGGAACTCCATGAGGAAGAGGCACAGTGGGTAAACTACGATGAGGATGAGTTGTCTGTGAAGATGCAGCTGGCTGATGGGATCTTTGAGACCTTGATCAGAGATACTATTGATGTTCTGAATCAGATCAGTGAAAAACAGGGGAGAATGCTACTTGTGTGACACCTTGCAAATAAATCGAACACTGAGTGCTAATATGAGTCCTGGGCCTTTCTGCCTCCTGATATATACCCCATCTCCATCATAGCAAGAGTGCTTCTGGACCTTGTACCTGTTCATAAAGACTGCTGGTTTGGAGTTCATGGGACAATCTGGTATATCTGGTATTACAGCCTTTGCCTTTAGAGACTGCTCACTGGATTAAATGATTATTTTTGGTTTTACTCATGATGTTGACACATAGTATAAATGCTAGGTCTCAGATGAGGGCTGAAAACACCAGACTTACCTCTTAGCTTAGACTTAGGGTATCACTTCCTCAAGTCTGAAGTCAGGCAAGAGAAGTTATATAGATATATGCATCATATCATTTTTGAAATTTATTGTTGGCCTATACAATGAAAGTCAAAAGTGGATATTATAGTCTCTAAACAGTATTAAGCTCTTAACTGCTTCTAAATAGGCAAGTTTAATAATGTGTGCCTATTTCACCTTCTGGAGTTCATTTCTTTTTAATACATTTTCTTCCATTATTGCAGTTTAGCCGCACCAAATGGACTGTCAAGTTAACAGAAGTAAATGATAGCCTTGCAATCTGAGCACCACTTAAAGAATGTCGAACCTTTGCATTACTTTCAGTTTTCTCTATACGGGCATAAAAAAACAAAGAAATGCTCCCGCTGAAGACTGGGCTCAAAGGATAGATGCAGGGCTGGTTCTTCCATCCCTTGTTTTACCCCCATACTTTTCTTACTCGTTCAGAACCTCTACCAGCTGCTCCCAGAATCAGATTCTCAGGACCATCTCAGGCATCCAGGCATGGCAAAAGTGGAAATAATTCATTTTGGCCTTCAAACCTTCAACTCCCACCTCTACCCAAGAAATCAGAGACACTGTTACTTGAATGATGTAGGAAATGAGTGTGTGCACCAAAGACATAAAGATACTGTCTATTGTTTGTGTGCTTGTTTTGCGCTTATGGACCATTTTTTTATTTATTTTAAGATAAATTATTAAGTTGAAAATGTGTGTCCCTATTCAAAAGTAAAAGATGATTCTTGTAATAGTTAAAGTTCTGTCTTGAAGCTTCAATGGTTCATACTCTTTGCACAGGAAACTTATGGTTTGAACAAACTCGTACACATATTGAAGAAGTTAGTTTAATTCAGTGAAAAGAAGATGAGCTTTTCCAAGATCACCTGCAGTAGCAGGAATAGAATAAAATGATTTAAAGACACTGTAAAATCTAATTCTGCCTCTCGCAGCATTGCTTTTCACAACTATTACCTTATTCTGAAAAAAATATATAGACTCCAGCTGCTACCTTAGAGCGTATGGAATGCTCTCTGGACCTCAGTACCTTGCCTTCTTGACTGGTTTCTCTCAATCAGTGCTATCCCTCTTCAAGTAATCTAGAAGAATGTGGATTATTTTAGGCGTGAATGCAAATGCCTTAATATTGAAGGTCCTGCTTAGAAGCATGATATAAGACATCCACTGGATTCATATTTGCAAATATCCTGGAATGTTATAGCCTCAAAATATGTTTTTAAAAACCCCAAAGATGGCATAATCTTTAAGTGTGCATATTCATTCATTTCTGCATCTTTCCCCCAAACTTGCTTTTTCATCTCAAAATTTT
Source organism: Tolypeutes matacus (assembly GCA_026826555.1). Taxonomy (NCBI): domain Eukaryota; kingdom Metazoa; phylum Chordata; class Mammalia; order Cingulata; family Chlamyphoridae; genus Tolypeutes; species Tolypeutes matacus. The sequence goes on from JAKSZT010054304.1 coordinate 19,646,627, forward strand.
CACTATGCACACTTCCACTTCTCTTTGGTTTCGTCTTGTCATTTTGAGAAACTTAGTGAAATAATCATTGGAATATTTGCATTTTGCACAATGACTGGTGTGATAGCTCTTGACAAATAAGGAAAGCACTGAAATGTTGTGACTGGGTCTGGGGAAATGCTCAGATTGATATATTACCAGCATTTCTTCTGGGCTTTTGGTGTTGAGCTGTAGTCCTGTAGCCATAATAAGCAAATTGACTAAAAGAAGCAAGGGTTTCTTGGGGTTATTAACCAGTAGTTTGGAAATATTATTTTCATGTGGCCAAGGAAAACAAAGGCTTTTCTTTCAAAATGTTTATGTTTTTTGGAAGACAAAAACATCTTGTCTATATCCTTTGGCTGTATGTAGGATCACATTGTCCTTATGATACTGAAACTTTACAGCTGCTGTAAATTTTTTATAAACTAATAAGAAAATATAATAGGAATATAAGTTGTTTTTCTACATCCTCATTATTTAAGCTTAAAATCAATTTTTATTAAGAAAGTTGATCTTTATTCTTCATAACATTACGATTCCAGAAAAGGAAAAAATTAGTTAAGTCTATGGAATCAATGATTTGGACTTAGAGTCCCCTAATAAGAATTGCTGCCAAAAATGTGGCAGTAAACGTCCTAACATTCCCCCACTGTCTTTTATTATCTTAGGAATTCTAAGTTCCAGGTGAGAAGCAGGAACAGATTGGTCTTACTCCTTCCTAGAAATGATTATCCATAGTTTGGAAGCAAACACACTCACACAAGAATGTATAATTAGCAAATTCATTATTTTAACTATTTATATATATAATTGAAAATGGGTTTAATTTTAGAATTAGGAATGATAAATGTGGATACCCAGCCACTCGTTCAATATTGGAATCTTTCTAATCAAGGTCTGCGTCTTAACCAAGAATCTAAATATTTCCTCTTTCTAATCTGTATTCCTTCTCCCCACCCACTCCTGTCCTCTTTCACTCTTCTTAATTCCTCTAAGAAAAAAGATCTCTACATCAGTAGTAATGTCTTTTAGAATAGCACCATCAGAACTTAGTAGTAAACCAACAATAGGCTTCAGATTTATTTCTGAGTCCAAAATAATTTGTGCTATCCAGGGTGCTTAACTCTGGGTTAAATAAGTACAGGGTATAGATTCCCTTTTCAGGTCTAAACAGGAATTTTTACTCTAGGGAAAAGTGGGGAGAGCTCAAAAGTAGTTCATAAGGAAGGTAATTTGTTTTTCTTTTACCTAAACTCCTGTGACTACAGATCTCTGAGAAATAATCTTTCAAAAGAGATTTCATTGCTCATAAGAGTGTTGTGGCCTATTGATAAAAACAATTTTGTTCACTTTCTTGTCTTGAAAAAAAGTGGCCTTAGCTTTTTGCAATACTTGAATAAAGTGTGTACTCGCAAAAGAATTTCTGTAGCACAGCATTAGAGACTCATAACTTTTCTGCAAGAAGTTCAAACTTACATCTTCCTTTTACTACCTTAAGAATACTAGTGAATAAAATATTAATATTCAAAAAGCAAATGGTAGAAACTACAATGATGTTTAATGCAAATTGTAGGAACTTACATGTTTACAAATCATCTTAAACTGGTTGTGCAACAATTCAATAAAATATCTTTGTATTATAAAAATGTGAAGAAAAAATGTAAACTGATGTAAAGGAGGTACTGTTGTTTTAATTAACCTATGTTTAATAGCTTTTCCTTCTGGACTTTGCAAAGCCTTCTTGGTAAACACATTGCAAAGCATTCTCTGGGAGGCTCAGCCTCCTTGTGTGTACTGTATTGTGCAGACATGAAAAAATAAACCCGTTTACTGTGTATGTGTAAATAGCCTGGTCATCAGGCCTTTTTCAGCCAATAGTCACTCACATCCAGTGCAACTTTGCACAGAAGACTTAGGGTGTGGTTTGTAAGTATAAACTGTAAAATAACTGGGATGAATTCCCATGTATACCCATGTAAATATCTTTGTTAACTGAAATGTACTTTAAGAAAAGATAAAATCTGTAAATAAACTGATTTATAAATTAATTTCATGTAAGTTCATTTTTTCTCCTATAGAGCCAAGTTTAGAAAACTATTCCCTTATTACTGATTTCTTATTGGTACATAGGACACTTGTGCTTGGGCAATAAAATAAGGTGAGCTGGGGAAGCAGATGTGGCTCAAGTGATTGGGCTCCTGTGTACCATATGGGAGGCCCTGTGTTCGATTCTCAGGGCCTCCTGGTGAAGGCTAGCTGGCCCGCACAGCATGGAGAGGTGACGGCCCGTGCGGCGTGGAGAGCTAGTGCAAGATGACGCAACAAAGGGAGACAAGCAGACACAGAAAAACGCAGTGAATGGACACAGCAAGCCCAAGTGACAAGAGGGCGATGATAGATAAATTTAAAAGACAATGAGCTCCTATTTATTAAAAAAATAATAGGTGAGCTGTGTGTAAGAGCTATTTACTCTGCACGTAAGTGTGATCAGCCTAGGCTTTGACAGACTCCTCATTTGTTCTATAATCACTGAGCACCACCTTCATGTGCAGAGCAGTGTGATAAGTGCTGGGGAGAGAGTAAAGAAGACAGAGGTAGTCCCTGACCTTATGGAGCATAAAGACAAATGAAAGAGAGCCAATAGGAAATTTCAAAAACAATTCACGACAATTGGAGTAAGTGTTGCCAAGGAAGCACACACAAGCCAACTCTTAACACCCTGGCTATAGATCACCCTTGCAAAATAACATGTACAGAAAAGTTACACATGCAATTAAGTGGGCCAAAAAGAAGAGCAACCATCTAATGACTAAGTGTGGAGACTAACATTTCTAGAAACTATGGGCATGGAGAAGAATTAAACTGGAGGTATAAAAGAATAAAGGAATTCCAAGGACGGAAATGTGTGCTGCTCAGGATAATGTGGTTCAACAGGTTAGAAGAAATAGCCTCTGTCATCTCACCTGAATTCCTCTAGTAGCCTCCAGTCAGCCATCTCTGCTATATTTTTAACCCCTTATACAACTATGAGCATTAAATAAATTATCAGCAAAAGACTGACCTTAAGTTACATCAGATTATAAAAAACTCCTAGACTCATGGGACAGATATTTGAGTGCCAGATGCTGTGTTTGATGCTAGGGACACAGTAGTAATGACAGCTTGACTCTCGGAAGAGAGACCAGATACATGTAACCTTGAATCAAAATAAATGAAGATGGGGCCCTGCCCCAATCAAGATATTGGAGTGAGACTTCAGGGCTCCATCCCCCTATAGAGGCTTTGAACAACCTGCAAGAACTGGCAGAAACATCTTTCTAAAAGCTCCAGAAAGTAGTTAAAGGATTACAATAACAGAGCAAGCCTTCAATCAAGAAAAACCCACTTAAAAGTGGTAGGATCTTGTGCCCTGCCAGGCCCACCACTAACCCTACACCAGCGCAACTGAAGCCAGCTCTTGCTCCCAGTGCGATCCCTCGTCCTGGTTCCAGAGGGAGCAGGGTAACTCTCATGCACATACTCGGGCATATATTCTGGCTCAAATCTGTTCAGTGGTGGCCTGAAGGACTCAACTATCCCAGAAAACTGCCCTGCTGATAGAAAGTGGCTCACTGAGCGCTCCTTTGGACTGGTGTGGGAGAGCAGTCAAGTCGTGCTGCCTGGAGCAAGGAATGGTGACTGTAAGACATACAGTTCAGTGCCCAGGACTATGAGGAAACTGTTGCCTAGGGAAGAGGGGACATTTATATCTGAGTAAATAGGGGAGTTCCTAAGGCCACATTCACATGCCCAAGAGAAGAGGCACGTTCAGAAAGGATCATGGAAGCCCCTATGCTTTTGGCTTAAAGCTGTTCTCCAAATTCATAAACTCTGGAGAGCATTCCCACAGGTCAATCTCCGAAGACTGAAAACTGGGGAAAGTGTTTTCCCTTCTCCTTTTTTTCAACTTACTTTTTTTTTTCCCCTGGCATTCAAGGAAAACTGTGATAACACTAACTACATACAAGCTTAAGGAATAGATGCTTCAAAGTCTAAATTCCAGCGATAACACATTAAAGCATTAAAATGCCCAGGTTTCGGAGGCGGATGTGGCTCAGATGGTTGGGCGTCCGTCTCCCATATGGAGGGACCTGGGTTCAATCCCCAGGACCTCCCAGTAAAATAAAATAAAATAAATAAATAAATAAATAAATAAATAATATATATATATAGAAGGTGCATGGGCTGCCAGGCTCCGGATGATGACGTAGCAGGGGAGAGTCAGGACTAGATGCTCGGAAAGCTCCGAAAACCAGGAACCAAGGTGGCGCAGTTGGCAGAACACCTCTCTCCTATAATGGAGGTCTGCAGGATCGAATCCTGGTGAAGACTGGAAGGGAACGATGAGAAGAGATGGCAGAAAACAGACACAGAGAATTTCACAGCGAATGGACACAAAACAGCAAATGGGGAAGGGGGTGTTTAAAATGGATAAAGTAAATAAATAAATCTTTAAAATGCCCAGGTTTCAACAAAATATACAAAGAAACAGGAAGCCATGGCCCAGGCACCAGAGAAGATTAAAGCTCTATTAGAAACCATCAATGAGGAGGGCCAGATCTGGGGCATACCAGAAAAAGACTTTTAAAAATTGGTCCTAAATAGGCTCAACGAGCTAAAGAAAAACAAAGACAAAGAACTAAAGGAAATCAGGAAAATAATAGATGAATATGAAGAGAATATCAATAGAGAGATGGAAATTATGAAAAGGAACCACACAGAGCTGAAGACCACAGTAACATAAATTATTATAAATTTTATAAATTATAAAATTTATGTTACTAAACAGTAACATAAATTATTATTATCAACAGCAGATTGGAGCTGGCAGGAGAAAGAATATGTAAACATGAAGATAAGACCGTTGAAATCATCCAGTCTGAGGAGCAGAAAGAAGAAAGAATGAAGAAAAGTAAACAGAGCCTAAGGAACTTATGGAAGACCATCAAGTGTACAAATATATGCATTACAGGAGTCACAGAATGCGAAGAAAAAGAGAAAGGGGAAGAGAATATTCACAGAAATAATGGCTGAAAACTTCCCAAATTTAACAAAAGACATGAATATACACATCCAAGATGTGTATATTGTGTACTCTGTGTACTCTAAACTGGATAAACCCAAATAGACTCACACCATGCCATGTTATAATCAAATTGCCAAATGCCAAAGATAAAGAGAGAATTCTGAAAGCCACAAGAGAGAAGCAATGTGTTACATACACGGAGGTCTCAATAAGATTAAGTGCATATTTCTCATTGGAAACCATGGAGGCAAAAAGGCAGTGGGGTGACATATTTAAAGTGCTGAAAGCAAAAAATTGCCAACCAAGAATTCTATATCTGGCAAAACTTTCTTTCAAAAATGAGGGAGGAAGTAAGACATTCCCAGACAAAGCTGACAGAGTTCATCACCAATAGACTGGCCACACAAGAAATGCTAGGGAGTTCTGCATTTTCTGAAAGGAAAGGACACTAGACAGTTAACTGAGACTACATGAAGAAATAAAGATCTCTGGTAAAGATAATGACAAGGGTAAATAAAAATGCCAGTACTATTGTATTTTCAATTTGTAACACCAGTTTTGCTTCCTACAGGATCTAAAAGTTAAATGCATAAAATGTAATGATTAATCAATGGCTTTGGACCCATAAGGTATAAAGATGTAATTGGTGACAAGAATTACATAAAGGGTTGGGAAGCAGAAGGGTATGGGAACATAGTTTATGTATGCTGTCGAAGTTGGTAAATTGGTATGTATCAAAGCAAACGAGATTGTTACAGATTTAGGATAAGTTTAAGCCCCATGGTAACCACAAAGAAAACAGAGAATATGCATACTCATAGAGATAAAAAGTACAATACAGGTTACCAGAGGTAGGGGGCAAGAGCAACATGGAGTTAATGCAAAATAAGTGTAGGCTTTCTGTTTGAGTGAAGGGAAAGTTCTAGTAATGGATGGTGGTGAGAGTACTACAACATTGTGAATGTGATTAATTCCAATGAATGGTGTGCTTGGGAGGGGTTAGGATGGAAAGATTTATGTTGTATATATGTTTACACAATTTAAAAAAAGAGAAACTAAAGAGAGTGATAATTAAAAGCAATACATGATATGTATGGAATCTAAGAATGGAGAAGGAAAGACTTAAAAGGACATTACTGGGACATAAAAAATTGGAATATAGAATGTGAGTTTTATATCAATGTTAAATTTCTTGAACTTGATAACTGCACTTAAGGTGGTTCCATAAGTGAATATCCTTTTTCATAGGAAAATGTACATGGAAGTATTATGTGTTCAAGTTGGAGTATGATGTGTGCAACCTGCTCTCAAATGTTCAGACAATAAGAGAGAGAGAGAGAAGAAAGAAAGAAAGAAAAGAGAGAAAGAAAGAAAAGAGAGAAAGAAAGAAAAGAGAAAGACGAAGGAAGGGAGGAAGGGAGGAAGGGAGGAACAGTAAAGGAGTTAAAAGTTAAAATTGGTCAATCTGGGTATCTGGGGGGGGGTTGGGGGTATATTGGAGTTGTCTGTATGGGGTTTGTATTTTTTTTTCAACCTCCCTGTAAGTTTGAAACTATTTCAGAATTAAAAGTTTTTTTAAAAATCTGTAGTAAGCATTTAAACACCATACATACATACATACATACATATATATATATATATATATATATATATATAAAGATAGAAGGTGGATGGGGGGGTGGCAATTGGCATAGCAAAGCTAGGAATAGTGAGACCTAAGTGCCCACAGAAGTGAATACTGAGGAGAAACAATCCAATGCCCAAGAAAATCCCAAGAAAACTGAAAAAATTGGAGGCATTGACTAATACAAAAGAAGGCATGAATCATAAGACTGAAAACAGAGCAATTAACTGCAAGTGTGAAATGAACAATTAGTTCCTAGGTACCCACCCCCACCCAGTGGAGCCAGGTCACTGCCTATTCCCTCTCCCATTCTCTCAGGAGATAGTTTTTTCTCTGAACTTGAGGACTCCAGGCACAGCAAAGCATGACTGTGAAGCAACTGTCTGAAAATAAGATTTAAGTCTGTATAATGAATTGAGGGGCCCAGCCAGGCTTATCTACAACCTCTTCCCCAGGAAGAAGATTGGAAAGCCTTCTGGAAAAACTGAATGGTCTCAGAGGAAAGACCTATAGTTATGACATTTGGAAATCCCTCAAACAAAAAGTTGGCTAATTCCCTTCCAGTAAAGTTCACCAGTCAGAAACCCTACCCATGCACAGTGTTACTCATTCGGTGTTTAGCACATCACCCATGTGTGAACAAATAGCCAACCATCTCCAGACATTTGAGGAAAGCTACCAATATGAAATAGACCAAACCAAAAAGAAAGGAATTCTGGTGGAAGTGGATGTGGCCCAAGCAGTTGGGTGCCCACCTCCCACATGGGAGTCCCAGGTTTGGTTCACAGTGCCTCCTAAAGAAGATGAGCAGACGCACTGAGCTGACGAATGAGCAGACAAAACAAGCAGGGAGCAGATGTGGCTCCAGCGGTTGGGCACCTGCCTCCCACATGGGAGGTCCCGGATTCAGTTCCCAGTGCCTCCTAAAGAGATGAGCAGACACAATGAGTAGAAGCATTAAGCAGACAGACGAGGGATCCATTGGGGCGGCGGGGGGCGGGAAGAATAAAGGAATTCTGGTGAAATAATAATGTATGGCACAGAGAAAATGCCACAAAAAATAAAATCTGTAACTAATCTGTAACTAAAATCCTCAGCTAGCTGAAAGAAAATTGTATTCATGAAATAAGAACAGGATATTCTATAAGATGAATGAGTCAGAGCACAAAATAAAGCTCCTGAAAATTAAAACTGTGATAGTCATAATTTAAAATTCAACAGGTACTTGGGAGATAAAGTTGAGGAAATCTCCTAGAAAATAAAACAATAAGAGAGATTTTAAGAAAATGAGAGAGAAAAGTAAAATTAGAGAACCAGTTTAGGATCTCCAACATCAGTTAGTTGGATATCTATTAAGTAAGAACAGAGAAAACAAGAAATTATACTAGAAAAAATTTCAGCTCTTCTGTCCTATTTGAACCCATAATTAGTACAAGATTTGGTAGGTGTATGTCCAAGAGACTTAAATCTTTGGGCTGTCCATGTGCCAGCTGGGCCCTGAGTCTTGACAGAGTTGCAACACCTACTCTCCAGTTCGTTGGATTCACCCAAAACAACTAACAAGGAAGTGATGATGGACAACTACCATACCAAAGAACCGAGAGAGTCTACAACTGCAAGCAAGAGTCCCATCCATCAGCCCTATGGGATCGCAGCCCCCTCTCAGTCAGAGGTGGAGTGGACATCACCATCCCAGAATCCTTAGGATTGGGGAATGAACTATGGACTAAAGTAGACTTACTGGTATTCTATTATAGATATATTATTCTAACAATGGAGGAAATTATATCATTGATGTGGAGGCAGTGGCCACTGGAGGTTCTGAGGGCAGGGAGAGGGAAAAACAGTGTAATATGGGGGCATTTTAGGGACTTGGAAATTGTCCTGAATGACATTGAAATGACAGATGCAGTTCATTAAATATCTTTCCATAACCTACAGAATTGGGTGGGAAAGAGTGTAAACTACAATGTAAATTTTAATCCATGCTAAGTGGCAATGCTTCAAAATGTGTTCATCAATTACAATTAATGTACCTCACTAATGAAGGATGTTGTTAATGTGAGAAAATGTGGGAGGTGTGGGGAGCAGGGCATATGAGAATCCCCTATATTTTTTATGTGACATTTGTATAATCTAAGTATGTTTAAAAATAAAAATAAAAAATAGAAAAAAAAACTAATCAAGATAGTGGTTTCACAGTTCACTAAGTGAGGTCTGTGTTTTAACATTGATTGTAAGTCGATATAAGAATATAGCACTCCCCAGCCTACAGTTGATATTGGAAGAAGCTGGGACCATGGAGCTCCAAGAGGAAGAGGAAGGCTGAAAGTCGGCAGCCATTTTGCTTCAAAACATGGCAACAGACTTTGGTGAGGGAAGTAACTTACGCTCTATGACCTGGTAACTGTAAACTTCTACCCCAAATAAATACCCTTTATAAAAGCCAAAAAAAAAAAAAAAGAATATAGCACTCAATAAAGCATGTATTTTACTCAAAAAAATTTTTTTCAGAACTTAAATATTTGAGTTTCCAGTTGGAAAGGGTCCAATGAGTGCTCAGCACAATAAATGAAAATAAATCCACACTAAGTTATGTCATTGTGAAATGTCAGAACCTCATGGGTAAGGAATTAATTCTAAAACTTTTTGAAGAGAAAAAGAAAATATCGCAGATATAGGGATTAAATGTCATCCCTTTCCTGAATAGCAACACTGGAGGCTGTAAGATGATAAACAATGTTTTCAAAATTTGAAAGAAAATTATTTTCATCCAAAATAACCAACACATGGCTAAACCATGAATCAAGTGTGAAGGTAAATGTGGACATTTTCAGAAATGCAAAGTCCTTACTTCCCAAGCATCCTTTATTAGAGGGCATAAAACATAAAAAATTAAGACTTGAGATCCAGGACCAGGGGATCTCAACCAGGAAAAGTGTGAAGGAAATTCCCAGGATGACTTTGAAGGGATTTCCCAGGATGACAGCTGTCTTGAGGGCCTCCATTCATTATCCAGGAGATCTTCCTTTTTTCTTTTTTTTTTAATCTACACTTAGTATTCCCTGAACACCATCCCAGAAATACAGTCCTTGCCCTTGCATGACTTATAATCAGGGTGTGGGGACAAAACACACACGTATTAATAAATAAAGGACACCATTAAGAAATACCCATCCAGGGCTAGGTTCTTTCATTCATTCACTCACTCCGCAAATATGTACAGTGTCTACTCTTGGCTGGCCCTGTTCTACACACTGTGAATCCCAACAGGACACGAGGAATCAAGTGTTTCACGTTCATCCTTGACACCTCCCTCTCTCTATCCCACCACATTCACCCAATCAGTACACTCTGTCAGTTCCACCTCCACTGTATTTCTTGAATCTTTCCACTTCTCTCCACCTCTACTTCCTCTATTCTGGTCCATCATCTCTGAACTCCTGTCATAGCCTCCCAATTGGCTCTCTCCAATCTGTCCTTTGCATTTAAGTTAAAGGTGTCTTTAGACTACCTCAATAGTACATGTAAAAAAAAAAAGTTAAAGGTGTCTTTTTAAAATACAAATAAAGGGAAGTGGATGTTGCTCAATCGATAGGGCTCCCATTTACCATATGGGAGGCCCCCGGTTCGATTCCTGGGGCCTCCTGGTGAAGGCAAGCCAGACAGTGCGGCGTGGTGAGCTGACCCAGCAGGACGACCCAACAAAGGGAGACAAGCAGACACAGAAAAACGCACAGCAAATGGACACAGCAAGCACAAGCAGCAAGAGATAAATAAATAAAATCTTTTTAAAAAAATAAAATAAAATACAAATATGATCATGTCATTCTTCTACTGTAGAGTAATTAACTTAATTACATCCAAATACCTAAAGTGTCTACAAGGGGCATCTCCCTTGATTCTCACTGGCTGGCCTTGTCTCTTCCCCAAACAAACCCAAGCTCGCTCTGTCCCACCTCAGAGCCTTCACTGGTACCATTCCCTCCTCTTCTAACTCCATGCCTGCCTCACTCCTCGTTAACATTTAGGCTTCAGGGTGAACACCCCTTTCTCAGAGAGGCCTTCTCTGATTTCACAACTAGCTCTCCTTGTTACGCTCTTTCTTAGTATTTTGTTTTCTTCATATTACTTACCATATAAATGATCAAATAATATGTGTAATAATTTATAGTTTCTCCAGAAGACTATACATTCCATGAGGGTACAGATTGTGTCTGATTTGCGGTCTCTTGTATCTTTAATGCTTAGTCCAGTTATTAACACTGGGAAGGGGGCCAATAGATAGTTGTTTAATTCAATAATTAATTCTAGCGTTGAGCTGGTAAAAGGAATTAACAAAGCAGCTGTTTTTGTTTTTTTATTAGTAGACTTCGTTTTTTTTAGAGCAATTTCAGGTTTACAGAAAGTTGAGTAGATAGTACAGAGAGTTCTCCTTGCTCCCTTGCACACAGTTTCCCCTGTTATTAACATCTTGCTTTAATGTGGTGCATTTGTTACATTTTGTGGACCAATATTGGTAGAGTCTTATTAACTAAAGTGTATAATATGTTAGGGTTCACTCTATTGCTTTGTACAGTTCTATGGATTTTGACAGATGCATAATGTCATGTATCATTCAGTATCATTACATTACAATATCATACAGAATAGTTTCACTAAGCAGCTGTGTTTTTTGTTTTGTTTTTGTTTTTTGTTTTTTTCCAGGTGTCTGAGCAGAGAAGAAAGAAAATCATGGAAGTCTGCCCCCAGCATTTTGACCAGGCCCTTTGGAGAGCTGCTGGACCAGGTTAGGATGGCACAGATTCAATTCCTCTACGTTAACTCAGACCCCACATCTGCCCACATAGGGCTAAGTAAGAATGTCAGCTTCAACACCCTGTTCTTTACAAACCCCTGGTGCTTTCTTCCGCAACACCACCCACAGTAATCTTGCTGGAGATGGTTGCATAATGAGCTGAAAGGAAGCCTACCGTTCCTCAATAAAAGCATTAAACTCTTGCCAAATGATGGCTTATATTTAGCCATTAAAAAAGAACTTAACTTAAAAGGGGTTGCATGTCTATGAATTTGTGTGTGTGTGAGCATGTGGTGAAATCATTATTAGCAAAGGGGAGGGTGGCAGACTGGCACAAGTCAGAGCAGAAGAATTTTAAAAGGAAGTAGGTAATTCTGAGGGCAGAGAGGCGTGGTCTGCAAAAAGCCAGGACTGCACTTGCTCTTGAAGGCCCATAGGAATCTGCTCTGAGCACTTCCAGGATCCCTTCCAGCTCAGGTGTGCCCAGGACCCAGGATTTACCATTAGGGTTCTCTGTTGATCTTAATTTTGGCACCTATTCCTGCCGGTGCTGTACTTTGGGGTCTGCCTTGGGCTCCCTAGAGAGACAGCTGAAACTCAGGGCATTATTCCTGGGCTTTGGAGCAAGCGGTGGAGGCTGAGATGATGGATATAAACATCTATCAAATGGGTAGACTTTCCCACTTACTCCTTGAAGGCAGAACATAAAACAGGCTTAAAATTTTTCCTGAAGTCACACAGCTAATAAGAGGTAGAGCTGTATAGATCACTGGTGGCCAGCATCACGACACCAGCCAGAGCAGGTCACCCTGAGGCCTCTGCCTTGCAGAGGCATGGATGAGAGAGCCTCCCAGGGTTTGCTGGATACAGTGGAAAGAGCCAGTATTTGAGCTCCCAGGGGAGGAGCAATCAGAGGACAGGACAGACATGGTGCAGAGCCTTCCCTGGGCCTCTGGGAAGTTGTGAGACTCACACGGCAAAGGCTTTCCAGTCACAGCATGGGCAGTAAGTCCCGAGCCAGCTGTTGGGTCCACATCCTAGCTCTGTCACTCAGACCCACCCCAACATTTGTGGGGCACAAGGTAGGAGAACAAACAGAGGCCTCACAACCATATGTCCAAATATTTAAGAGCTATAAAGCAAGATAACAAACTGTTAAGTGAAATATGTTCTCTCTTCCTCCCGCAACAGATAAACCTTCCTGATGACCTGGAGGGCTAGGTTTGAATTTAGAATTCTTGAACTCCACAGAATTCTGTGTCTGGATAAGGAGGCATGGGGAAAGCTGACCCCCAGCCCACTGCCTGCCCCTTCTCTTCCCATGCCCTGCTCTGTTGCACTCTTGTGGGGCCTTGCCCACCCTTGTTTGGAAGCTCCAGCCTGCATATTAAAGCTACGCCCATTCCTTTTGCAAATAGCTGTCCCTTGTCCACCACATGGGCCCACCCAAGTGGCATTGTCCACCCTCAGCAAGATGGACACAGGGAAGAGCCCACACAGGCCCTGGAAGCAGATTCATGGCCATTTGGGTTGGAAATTCCACGGTCCCAAGGACCCCAGCATGGTCCAAAAGGGGGACATGAGCTCTCCCCTTGGACCCGTGGATTCTTTGCCCTGGTGGGAGTGACACAGCCATAGAAGGGCCAGAGCACAGAGCCCAGGGCAGTGGCTCCTCCAGTCTGTGTTTAAGAAGGTTATTGCCAAGACTTCCTTATTGTGAGACTTTAAGCATGTCAATTAATCTCTCTGTTCCGCATTTCCCTCATCTGTAAAATTGGGATCATTACAGCAGGCACAACTGAGAAATAGTGAGTGAGCTCATTCAATATGGGTAAAGTAAGTGTTAAATAAGTGCTACCAATTAAGTGTAATTACTATTTGCGCTTACTCAGGCATCCCCGAAGTTGTTAGCAAACTGAGGGCTGCAGAAACCTCGTTTCTTGACTGGCAATGGGGCAAGAGCTATCCCTGGAGACATGGAAAATTTCACAAACCAGGAAATCTGTCAGCCTGATCTGTCCCCAGGCCAGGGCTTGTGATAGGAAGAAAAACTGTGGAAAGGAAGGGAGAGGGGAAAGAGAGACAAAAGGGATTGGTGTAGAGGGAGGGGTTGGGCATTTGCTCCTAGTTTATTCAAAAGTATTTATTGTGTGCCCCCTTTTCAGTCCCCAGGTGATGGTGTCAGAAAGACAGACAAGGGTTCCTGCCTTCATTCATCTTACTTCTAGAGGGGATAAGGGGAAGACAAGTAACAAGAAAGCAAAGAAATAACATGATAATTAGAGATAAGGAAAGGGAAGGAAATCAAAGCGTGAACTGAGAGAGTGTGCAGGGAGGGAAGATACATGGAAGTGGCTGCTTTCAATAGATGGTCATAGAAGTTTCTCTCTGAGGATGTGACACCTAAACTGAAACCTGAATGCTGAGGAGGAACTGGCCAGGTAAAGCCTCTGGAAAAAGGCATTCCAAGAAAAGAAGCAGGATAGTTCAAAGACCCTGAGGTGGTGGTATACTTGACATATGTGAGAAACAGAGAGAACTATGTGGCTTAAAAGTAGTTAGCAAGGGGAACAGTGCAAGGAGACACAAGTCAGAAAGGCAGAGAGGGACCAGATCATGCTCTTCTCAAAATCTAGTGCAACTACATATTATCTGGGGACCTGGTTAAAGTGCAGATTCTCATCCAGTGAAGGTGCAAGGTGGGTCCTGAGCATCTATGTTTCTAACGAGCTCCCAGGTTAGGCTGATGATGCTGGTCCGTGGACCACACTTTGAGTAGCAAGGCTTTAGAAAACGGATTCTATTGTAACTATCTTGAAGAGACTTGGGCGATCTTCAGCAGGATTAAGACTTGATTTGGTATTATTTTTAAGCTTTCTCTGGTTGTAGAGGGGAAGCGTGGAGGTTGGAGACCATCTGGATGGCAGATGTAGTCCAAATGAAAGGTGGTGGTGGTAAGGGTGGAAAAAGGTGGGTGGACAGCAAGTCACTGCAACTGGCTGATTGGATGAAGTGGGTGGGGCAAAAAAACAGAAATCCAGCATGACTCCTAGGTCTGGGGCCTGAGCAATGAGCTGGTCTGACACATTTACTGAATTGGCTAAGGCAGGGGGAGAAACAGGGTTTATAAATTAAACCCAGAGTTTCATGTTGGACATGTTACCTTTGAGGTGCCAGTTATATATTCAAGTGGAAATGTTGATTCAGATATATGAATCTTTTTTTAACTTTTTATTTTGAAATTCTTTCACACTTCAGAACAGTTACAAAAATAATACAGGAGAGGGAAGCGGCTGTGGCTCAATCAGTAGGGCTCCCGTTTACCATATGGGAGGCCCCGGGTTCGGTTCCCGGGGCCTCCTGGTGAAGGCAAGCCCGCCCGCACGGCGTGGTTAGCTGACCCAGCGAGCACAAGCAGCAAGGGGGGGATAAATGAATAAATAAATAAAATCTTTAAAAAATAATAATAATAATACAGGAGACTGCCAGGAAGATGGCAGACTAGAAAGACACAGGATGTTCTTCTCCTCCAGAAAAAGCTATAGGACAGGCTTAAACAGCCTAGAAAAAGATCTTCTAGGGTTTAGGACACCAGGAAAAGGCTGAACACCGCCCAGAGGAGAGAGGGCTAAAGGAGGGAAATTGCGACAACAGAACTGTGAGTTGAAACCAGCGGCTGCTGCTGCCAGCACCATCCCCCACACTAAAGACACTTTACAATTTTTGGGCCTCTGGACCCTCTACTACAGACAAAGGGGGCTCCAGGTATCTACCACCCCAGGAAAGGGGAGAGAGAGAGACTCAGCCTAAGGCTGACTCAGCTTCTAACCCAAATTTTGGTCTGCTGTGTCCCATGAGCCCTTCCAAGCCAGGTGGGTCCACACAGTGGTTTGCCCTGGGAGCCAGCAAAGGACTGGAAAAATCCAACCCTCACAATCTCCCTCTCTTCTAGCTGGGACTACTTGTTGAGGATGCCCCAGGGAAGGGGAGAGAGAGGGAAACAACTGAAGGCTGACTCAGCTTTTGACTCACAAATTTGTTCTGCTGTGTCCCAGGAGACTTTCCAGGCCAGGTGGGGCTATGCCATTGTTTGCCATGGGAGCTGACAAGGGGCTGAAGATATACAATCTCCTCCTCTACTAACAGGGACTGATTGTTGAGGACTCAGAGGGGAGTGGAAATATTTCCAACCTGGGAAAATGGAGGAGGCTGCCAGAGAAGGCTAGAGAACTGTTTCAGAGAAAGTTTGAATTATAAGGCTCCTAGCTCCAGACAGGAAGCTCTATCACATTGATCCAGTCTGTGTTGCAACAAATACACTTCGACCAGGCATTGAACTGAGAGCTGACAAAGAGTGCTGGCAGACCAAGGAAGTGCATGCAAGAAAATTAAAAATAAGTAGGAGAAGCTTTTTCCAGTCTCTATAGCTTCCCTCCCCAAAACCCTAGGAAGCAACTCTACAACCAATTACTGGGTCCAGTGCCCAGTTTTGAGCAACCAGCAGGACAATCCTAACAATCCAGGTTGAGCCAAGAATCAAAGAGCAGTGGTAACACACAGCCTCCTGCCACTAAATCCCTACAAAAGAGAAAGAAATTGAGCATCTGAGTAAACTACATCCTAATCAGATGCCTAGATATCAGCAAAAAATTACAAGCAATACTAAGAAAATAGAAGACATGGCCCAAGAAAAGGAATATATCAAAGCCCCAGAAGAGACGTACAATTTGAGAGAACTAATCAGCGAGATGCACACAAATTTCCAAAATCAAATTAATGAGTTGAAAGACAATATGGTTAAAAAGATTAATGACATAAAAAAGACATTGAGTGGGAAGTGGATGTGGCTCAATCGATAGGGCTCCCGTTTACCATATGGGAGGCCCCAGGTTCGATTCCCGGGGCCTCCTGATGAAGGCAAAACCAGCCCACATGTTGTGGTGAGCTGACACAGCAAGACGACCCAACAAAGGGAGACAAGCAGACACAGAAAAATGCACAGCAAATGGACACAGTGAGCACAAGCAGCAAGGGAGGGATAAAAAAAATAAATAAATAAAATCTTTAAAAAAAAAAGACATTGAGTGAGCGCAAAGAAGAATTTGAAACCCTGAACAGAAAAGTAATAGAGCTCATGGGAATGAAAGACACAATAGGTGAGATAAAAAACACATTTGAGGCATACAACAGCAGACTTGAAATGATAGAAGAAAGAATAAGTGATACCGAAGACAGAACAGCTAAAATTGAAGAAAGGAAAGAACAGGGAGAAAAAAGAATGGAAAAACTGGAACAGGGGCTCAGAGAGTTGAATGAAAACACAAAACACAACAACCTACATGTCATGGGAGTTCCAGAAGGAGAAGGGAAGGGAAAAGGGGGCAGAAAGAGTATTTGAGGAAATAATAGCTGAAAATTTCCCAACTCTCATGAAAGAAATGAACTTACATGTCCAAGAAGCACACTGAACCCCAATCAGAAAAAATCTGAATAGACTTACTCCAAGACACATACTACTCAAAATGTCAAACATCAAAAATGACGAGAAAATTCTGAGAGCAGCAAGGGAGAAGCAAACCATCATGTACAAGGGATGTCCAGTAAGACTTAGTGCAGATTTCTCTTCAGAAACCATGGAGGTGAGAAGACAGTGGCATGATATAATCAGGAAAGTGAAAGAGAAAACCGCCAGCCAAGAATTCTTTATCCAGCAAAATTGTCTTTCAAATATGAAGGTGAGTATAAAATATTCACAAACAGAAACTAAGAGAGTTTGCAAAAAAGAATCCACCTTTGCAGGAAATATTGAAGGAAGCCTTAGAACCTGAAAGAAAAAATAGGAGAGACAGCCTTGGAGGAGAGTATAGAAGAAAGAATAGCAGAAAGGATAACCAAAAGAGTAAAAAGACAGACAAAAATAAGATATGACATATGAAAACCAAAGAATAAAATGGAAGAAGTAAATAGCGCATTTACAGTAATATCATTAAATGTGAATGGATTAAACACCCCAATCAAAAGATATAGGCTGACAAAATGGATAAAAAAGCATGAGCCATCTATATGCTGCTTACAAGAAACTCACCTTAGACCCAGGGATACAAACCAGCTGAAAGTGAAAGGTTGGAAAAAGATATTCCATGCAAATAATAACCAGAAAAGAGCAGGGGTAGCTATACTAATATCAGACAAAACAAACTTTAAATGCATAAAAGAGATACAGAAGGCCATTATATGTTAATAAAAGGGACAATCCACCAGGAAGATATAACAGTCAAAAATATAAACGCACCTAACCAGGGTGCCCCAAAATATATGAGACAAACTCTGGCAAAACTGAAGGGAGAAATAGACATTTCTACAATAATCGTTGGAGACTTCAACACCCCACTCACATCATTAGATAGAACAACTGGACAGAAGATCAACAAGGAAACAGAGAACTTGAACAATATGATAAACAAGTTAGACCTACCAGACATAGACAGAACACTGCATCCAAACTCAGCGGGTTATACATTCTTTTCAAGTGTCCAAGGATATTTCTCCAGGATAGACCACATGTTAGGTCACAATGCAGCTCTCAATAAATATAAAAAGACTGAAATTATACAAAGCACCTTCTCTGATCATAATGGAATGAAAATAGAAATTAAAAAGATAGGAAAAAAGTAAATTTTCAAATGTGTGGAGACTGAACAACACACTCCTAAATAATCGGTGGGTCAAAGAAGAAATTGCAAGTGAAATCAGTAAATATATTGAGACAAATGAAAACGAGAACACAATGTATCAAAACTTATGGGATACAGCGAAGGCAATCTTGAGAGGGAAATTTATAGCCCTAAATGCCTATATTAAAAAACAAGAAAGAGCTAAACTCAAAGATTTAACTGAACAACTAGAGAAACTAGAAAAAGAACAGCAAATTAATCCCAAAGCAAGCAGAAGGAAAGAAGGAAAGCAAGAGCAGAAATAAATGATATTAAGAACAAAAAAACAAAGAAAAAAAACCAAAAGCTGGTTCTTTGGAAGATCAATAAAACTGACAAATCCCTAGCTAGACTTGCAAAGAAAAAAAGAGAGAAGATGCAAATAAATACAATCAGAACTGAAAAGGGGGAAGTTACAATTGGCCCCACAGAAATTTTAAAAAATCATAAGAGGATATTATGAGAAATTGTATGCAGGGGGGCAGATGCGGCTCAAATGGTTGGGCGTCCGTCTGCCATATGGAGGGACCTGGGTTCGATCCCCGGGACCTCCCGGTAAAATAAAAAATATATATATGAAGGCGCATGGGCTGCCAGGCTCTGTGTGTGCCGGTGAGCTGCCAGGCCCCAGGCGCCATGCAGCAAGATGACGTAACAGGGGAGAGAGACAAGACGAGATGCTCCGAAAGCTCTGAAAACCAGGAACCGAGGTGGCGCAGGTGGCAGAACACCTCTCTCCTACATCGGAAGTCTCCAGGATCGAATCCTGGTAAAGACTGGAAGAGGAAGATGGGAGGAGATGGCAGGAGACAGACACAGAGAATTGCCCAGCGAATGGACACAAAACAGCAAAATGGGGAAGGGGGGGGTTAAAATGGATAAAGTAAATAAATAAATCTTAAAAAAAAAAAAAAAGAAAGAAATTATATGCCAACAAACTAAACAACCTAGGTAAAATGGACAAATTCCTAGAAATGCACAACCAACCTACACTGATGCTACAACAAATACAAGAACTTAATAAACCAATCACATTTTGAATCTGTCATCAAAAATCTCCCAGCAAAGAAAGTCCAGGACCAGATGGCTTCACAGGTGAATTCTACCAAGCATTTTGAAAAGAATTAACACCAATCCTGTTTAAACTCTTGCAAAAAATTGAAGAGGAAAATTACCCAACACATTTTATGAAGCCAACATCATCCTAATACCAAAGCCAGATAAAGATTCTACAAGAAAAGAAAATTACAGACCAACCTCTCTAATGAACATGTATGCAAAAATTCAAAACAAAATACATGCAAATTGAATCCAACAGCATATCAAAAGACTTATACATCACGACCAAGTGGGATTTATTCCTGGTATACAAGGCTACTTCAACATAAGAAAATCAATCAACATAATACACCACATTAACAAATCGAAGGGAAAAAAAACACATGATAATCTCAGTTGACACAGAAAAGGCATTTGACAAAATCCAGCATCCTTTTTTGATAAAACACTTCAAAAGATAAGAATAGAAGGGAAATTCCTCAATATGATAAAAGGCATGTATAAAAAACCCACAGCCAACATCATACTCAATGGGAAAATGTTGAAATCTTTCCCTCTAAGATTGGGAACAAGATAAGGATGCCCACTGTCACCATTGTTATTCAATATTGTACTAGAAGTTCTAGCTAGGGCAATTAGACAAGAAAAAAAAAAAAATTAAAGGCATCCAAATAGGAAAAGAGGAAGTAAAACTCTCACTGTTTGCGGATGACGTGATCCTGTACTTAGAAAATCCTGAAGTATCTACTACAAAGCTATTTGAGCTTAAATGAGTTCAGTAAAGTGGCAGGATACAAGATCAACTCACAAAACTCAATCATGTTTTTGTACACTAGTGCTGAACAATCTGAGGAGGAAATTAGGGGAAATAATCCATTTTCAATAGCAACAAAAAGACTCAAATACCTAGAAATTAATTTAACCAAAGAAGTACAGGACCTATATGCATAAAACTACAAAACAATGCTAAAAGAAATTTAAAAAGGCCTAAACAAATGGAAAGACATTCCGTGTTCATGGATTAGAAGAATAAATATCATGAAGATGCCAATCTTACCCAAACTGATTTATAGATTCAATGGAATACCAATCAAAATCCCAACAGTTTACTTTACAGAATTAGAAAAGGCAATTACCAAATTCATTTGGAAGGGAACGTGCACCCAAATAACCAAAAGCATTCTAAAACAGAAGAGCGACATGGGAGAAATTTCACTGCCTGATCTTGAAATATATTACAAAGCTGCTGTGGTCAAAACAGCATGATATTGGCATAACGATAGTCAAATCGATCAGAGTAGTAGAATTTAGAACCCAGAAATAAACCCTCACCTATACAGTCAACTGGTTTTTGACAAACTTACAAGTTAATGTTAACAGGACAAAACAGTCTCTTCAAAAAATGATGCTGGGACAACTGGATATCTATAACCAAAAGAATGAAAGAGGACCCTTATCTCACTCCCTATACAGGAATCAACTCAAAATGGATCAAAGACCTAAATATAAAAGCCAGGATCATAAAACTACTAGAAGAAAACGTAGGGAAACATCTTCAAGACCTTGTAGTGGGTGGTGGTTTCTTGTACCCAAAGTACATGCAACAAAAGAAAAAATATATAAATGGAACCTCCTCAAAATTCAACACTTTTGCACCTCACAGGACTTTGTCAAAAGGGTGAAAAGGCAGCCAACTCAATGGGAGAAAATATTTGGAAATAACATATCCAATAAGGGTTTAATATCCAGGATATATAAAGAGATTTTACAACTCAAAATTAAAAAGACAAACAACCCAATTAAAAAATGGGCAAAAGACTTGAATAGACATTTGTCCAAAGAAGAAATACAAATGGCAAAAAAAAAAAAAAAAAAAAAAAACACATGAAGAAATGCTCAACATCACTAATGATTAGGGAAATGCAAATCAAAACTACAATGAGATATCATTTCACACCTATCAGAATGGCCACTACTAAAAAGACAGAGAACTACAAGTGTTGGAGAGGGTGTGGAGAGATAGGAACACTTCTTCACTGTTGGTGGGAATGCAGAATGGTACAGCCACTGTGGAGGATGGGTTGGCAGTTCCTAAAGAATTTGAATATAGACTTACCACATGACCCTGCAATACCACTACTGGGTATATACCCAGAAGAACTGAGAGCAGTGACACGAACAGACATCTGCACACCAATGTTCACAGCAACATTATTCACCATTGCCAAAAGTTGGAAACAACCCAGGTGTCCATCAACAGATGAATGGATAAACAAACTGTGGTCTATTCACACGATGGAATATTATGCAGTTGTTAAGAAGAAATGAAGTTGTAAAGCATATGACAATATGGATGACCGTGGAGGACATTATGTTGAGTGAAGCAAGCCAGACACAAAAGGACAAATACTGTATTATTGCATTACTATGAACCAAATATATTGTGTAACATACTGTATGATTTTTTAAAAAATTTTATATATATCCAGTACATTTAATTGAGAAATGTATGTTTTTATTCAACTTTTTTTTTTTAGTTTTTAATTGTTTATATTTTCAATTATTAAATGTACAAAATAAAGTTAAAAAAAAATAATACAAACCCCATACTGAGAACTCCAACATACCCCTAACCCCTTGGATACCCAGATCTACCAATTTTAACATTTTGCCACCTTTGCCATATCATTGCCTATCTGTCTGTCTATCTAGCTATCTATCCATTTTTGAACACTTGAGTGTAGTTTGTATACATCATGCTCCTTGAACACTTAATAATGCCATGTATATTTCCTAATAACAGGATATTTACTTATGTAACTGCCTTAAGTGCAGGCATCAAGTTAAAGAAATCTAACATTGATATAAAGCTTACAGTCTATATTCCATTTTTTCCATATGTCCCAGTAATGTCCCTTTGAGCCTTTCTCCTCCCTTGCTAGATCACTTATTGCATTTAATTGTCATTGTCTCTTTAGTTGCCCTTTTTTTGTTGTTGTTGTAGGAACATAAATACAACATAAACTTTTCCCATCTCAGCCACTCCCAAGCATACCATTCAAGGGGAATCATCACATTCACAATATTGCAGTACCCTCACCATCTTCTTTAACTTTAAAACTTTCCCTTCACCCTAAACAGAAACCTTATGCCCATCATGCATTGCCCCTGCCTCCTACACTGGGAAACTGTACTCCAATTTCCATCTCTATGAACTTGCATATCTCCAATAATTTGTCATACACATGGGACTTAAATTTATCGCCCTAAATCTATAACAATCTTTTTTGCTTTTATAACAAAAACCACCTTTATGTAGTTCTTGTCACAAATTATATGAGTCAAAAACTATTGATTTTTCATTATATTTTATGCATTTGCCTTTTAGATCTGAAAATACAATAGTACTGACATTTATTTTTACCCATGTCATCTCCCTTATCAGAAATCTTTATTTCTTTATGCAGTTTCAATCTATTGTCTATTGTCCTTTCCTTTCAACCTTCAGAACTCTCTTTAGCATCTCTTATAGGGCTAGTGTAGTGGTGACAAACTCCCTTCGCTTTTGTATATCTGAGAATGTCTTCATTTCTCCCTCATTTTTGAAAGAAAGTTTTGCCAGATATAGAATTCTTGGTTGGCAATTTTTTGCTTTCAGCACTTTAAATATGTCATCCCACTGCCTTCTTGCATCCATGGCTTCCAGTGAGAAATCCGTATGTTTATGACAAATTATTGGGAATATGCACCCTTCTATGTGGCATGTTGTTTCTCTCTTGTGGCTTTCAGAATTCTCTCT
Organism: Tolypeutes matacus; assembly: GCA_026826555.1. Lineage (NCBI taxonomy): Eukaryota > Metazoa > Chordata > Mammalia > Cingulata > Chlamyphoridae > Tolypeutes > Tolypeutes matacus. The sequence goes on from JAKSZT010054304.1 coordinate 19,669,706, forward strand.
TTATCTTTGGTATTTGACAGTTTGATTATAATGGTCTTATCTTCATGTTTATAGATTCCTTCTTCCACCAGCTCCAAACTGCTGTTGAACCCTTCTAAGGAGTTTCTAATTTATGTTACTGTGGACTTCAGCTCTGTTTGTTTCCTTTTCATAATTTCCATCTCTATATTTATATTCTCTTCATATTCATCTATTGTTTTCCTGATTTCCTTTAGTTCTTTGTCCATGTCACCTTTTAGCTCTTTGAGTCTATTTAGGACCAATTTTTAGAAGTCTTTTTCTGGTATGTCCCAGGTCTTGTCCTCTTCTTGATGGCTTCTAATGTTTTAATCTTCTCGGCTTCCTGTTTCTTTGTATGTTTTGTTTCTTTTTGTTGAAACCTGCACATTTTGATGTTTTAGTGTGTTATCGCTGGAATTCAGACTCTGAGGCATCTGTTCCTTAAACTTGTATCTGGCTAGTTTTATGACAGAGCTTCTCTTGAATGCTAGAAACTAACAAATAAAAAAGAAGCATAATGAGGAGGAGATAGAGGAGGAGGAAGAGAAAAAGAAATTCTTTCCCAGTCTTTTCAGATTGACCTGTGCCTTCAGGGCTTATCCATACAATGAGTTAGGAGAATAGCTTCAGGCCAAACCATAGGGGCCACCCTGATCCTTTCTGCACATGTGTCTTTTCTTGGGCATGTATGTGGGGCCCTAGGAATCCCCACCACCACCACCTTTAAATAGTTCCCAATGTCCCCTCCAGGTAACAGATACTTCATGACCAAGGGTACTGCCCTGTATGTCCTACAGCCAGCAACACCCTGCCCTAGGCAGCACAACCTATTGCTCTCCCACAGCTTTCTGCTGGAGACCTTTGCAAACTGCCTTCTACATGCAGGGCAAGTTCTGGGACAGGCCAACACCAGACAGACTGGGCCAGACATGCATGCTCCCAGTATGTACATGAGGGTTACTCTGCTCCCTCTGGAACAGATCAGGAGTATGAGGTGGCTCCAAGCCAAGTTGGTGTGTGGGGGGGGGCAGGGAATGGTCAGCCAGGACACCATGAGATCCTACTGCTTTTAAGTAGCCTTTTTCTTGATTTGGCACTCACTCTATTACTGCAGTACTTTAACTGTTTTCTGGAGCTTTGAGAAAGATGTTCTACCAGTTCTTGCTGGTTGTTGAAACTTTCTGTGGGAGGACAGAGCCCTGAAGCCATCTTGATTGAGGCAGGGCCCAGATATATGAAACTCAAAATCAAGAGTGTATTTAGGGCTCAAAATATAAGTTTAGGAATCATTGCTGTGCAGACGATATTTCAAAGGCATGAAATTGGATGAGATTGCTTATGGAGAATGTATAAGAGGGAAGGGGCTGAGGCAGCGGCCTCTGGCATTTAGAGCTCATGGGTCAGTGAGGAACCAGTAAAGGAGACTAGAAGGAATCGCTGCTGAGGCAGAAGGAGATCAAGGAAAATGGAGTGGTAGGTAGAACAGTGGCCCCCAAAGTTACTGTGAATACATTACCTTACATGGCAAAAGGGACTTTGCAGATATGATTGAGAGTAAGGAGATTATCCTGGACTATCTAGGTGAGCACAATGTAATCACCTGAATCTTTTAAAGTGAAAGAGAAAGGCAAAAGGGGAGGCCAGAGACATGCAATGATGGAAGAAGCAGTAGCAGAGCTTTGAGGGATAAGGATTCAACACACCACTGCCAGCTTTGAAGATGCAGAAAAGAGCCATGAGCCAATGAATGTGGGCTCACTAGTACAAATGAATATGAACATGAACATGAATACAAATGGTTCATACTGAAAGCCAAGAGAAGAAAGTGTTTCAAGAAGGAGGGCAGCACAGGCTATGTCAAAGGCCGCAGAGAGGTTGAGTAAGAGGAGGACAGATGTAGCCACTGGATGTAGCAATGCAGGGGTTGTTGCTAACTCGAGGAGCAGTTTCAGTGGAGTGATGAGATCAGAAACCAGATTGAGTTGGGTTAAGGAATAAAAGGCAGGGTGAGGAAGTGGAAGCTGTGAATATAGACAATTCTGTCATCAAGTTTTGTTAAGAAGGAAGGAAGGACTTGGGACAGTATCTGGAGAAAGGTGTAAGTTCATCCAAGAGTTTGTTTGGTTGGTGTTAGTGAGGGACAGAAAGCATGTGTGTTAGTGGAAGGAACTGATCTAGTAGAGAAGGAAGGATAGATGTTGCAAAAGAGAGGGGGTGGAACCCAGAGCACAAGTGGAGGGTTGGCACAGATGGGAGGAGGAAGCTAGAAGAAAAACAAAGAAGATGAGTACAGGTTCACAATGGTTTGTAGCTCAATGGTGAGAGGTTAAGGAACTCCCATCTGATGGCTTCTATTTTGTTATCAGAATGACAGAAGTGAGGTCTCAGCTGTGGGAGAAGGGTGAGGAAAGCATGTTGGAAGTTTGAGGAGAGAGTAGAAGGTATAAAATGGTTTTTTTGGTGCATGGGAAGTAACCAGATTATAGAAATGGAGCAGCCCTGTTCAGGAAAGAAGTGGCCTTTACTATCACTTTACTCCCCCGGTGCTGGGACTGTGAGTGGCCTTATGGAGCCAGGTTGGACTCTGGAGTTGGTACTAGACATTAACCTGGAACAATCTTCTTAGCCTGCCTGAGCCTGTTTCTTCAGCTTGATTTTAGAAATAATGCTCGCCCTGCCTACTTCCCATCCAACATGCCAAACTGCTTCGAGGACTATCAAGCACTGTCTGAGTGTGTGTCGTGATTTCCTTATGGCTGGGGTCCATCTTGTAATACCTGGCCAAGGAAGGTGGAGATCTTCAGAAGGGTGGAGATGAGTGTAGGGGAGGGTGTCTGTCTAGCTAGCAGCATTGGCCTCTGCATTCTGAAATCATTCTCTTCCAAAACGTGAGCAATAACTACTGCCTCCACCCAGTTCCAAGAGGCTTGAGAAACTTGCAGCTTGAGTTTGTTCTCCTGGCACTTGAGACAAAGGTGATAAAAATCTCTACTGGGGCTTGCTCTCCTTGGGGAGCTCCCCGCACCAGGATGTCTGCAGCTGTAATCTGGCTAGATGAAGAAAGGAGAAAGAGAGTTCCTGGTCCTGCCCTGCCACTTGCTGAATGTCTGCCCTCTGGGTCACCCCAGAAGTGGCAATAGGTCTTTCAACTTTGGTTTCCTGAAAGACCTCTGTAGTAGTTTAAAGATTGTTGTGGAGGTGATTTGGGGGGAAGGGCTACTTTACAAAAGTTAGCCTTGTTGTGTCCCAAGGGAGGTCGCATCCTCCCAATAGAAACAGAGGATCCAAGAGCTCAAGGACTTTGTCCAGGGTCAGACACAGGTCTGTGAATCCAACTCAGGTCTGTTTAACTCCAAAGCTCATGTTTTTTTCCCACCATACACTGCCTTCCCAGACCCAACCAGCCCACCTCTTCCCAGGAAAGGGAAGAAGAGGGAAGACAGCCAGCATTTACTGGACCCTTGCTTGCTAGGGGTCATGCTCTGTTCTGGTCCTCTTTGCCGGATGGGGAAGGGGAGTGCATCTCTGGATAGCTGAGAGCCTCCCAGTGAAACAGTGATGGAGACCATTTCGTCATTAATCCCTGCTGATAGGAGTTTTATAGGAAGTGGATATGGTCTGGCACGGAAGCCATGCTGAATTCAACATCTGATCCTGTTCACTGAAGGTCCAGGAAAATAACAACAGAACTAGAAACCACCTTCTCTTCTCCAAACAACTTCTTTCCTCCTCCTCCCAGGCCCCTAATGCCATGAAAATGATTCCATTTTCTCCACAAGATGGGGAGCAGAAGACTCCTTTAAATCTCACAGAACTGTTCAAATGGTAGAAGAGGAAAACATACAAAAGAAGCTAGATAAGGGATTTTGAAAAGACACAACTCAGGAATAGAGACATCCCTCCGATATATCTTACCCAAAAAAATTTCACTTCTTTTTTTAATCTACTTGTTTTATTCCAAGATGATATAGTCTGGATATGGGGCAGTTCCATGGACTTGTTACATTGTACAAAGTCAAGGTTGGCCAAAGGAGATAGGGAGGAACAGAATGCTGAACCCAGAACTTTCCTCTGGCATAAAGTTTTATATTGGTATTTTAATAAAGAAATGACAAGACAGGGAATGCACTGACAATATATTTTTTTTTATTTTATATTCATAGTGGAATCCCTGATAGATAGGGTTGGTACTCCTGGACTCCTTCAAAAAAAGTTTGTGCACTTGCATGTAGCTGTGGTCATATGAATTAGCAAAATACTTTTGGAAAGTACAACATGTATCCTGAACAATAAAATGGTTCATACATTTTGACACAATGAACTTTTTGAGGAAAAAGCTACAAACACTAAAGACATTTATAAGTGTTTATAATTGTGAAACATTAAAAGCAATCATGATATTCAATATTGTGGGAATAACTGTGTAAATTAGTATATATTCATATGATGGAATAGTATGCCATAATTAAAATGATAAATATTAAGATGCAAAACATAGGGAAGCGGCTGTGGCTCAATCAGTAGGGCTCCCGTTTACCATATGGGAGGCCCCGGGTTCGGTTCCCGGGGCCTCCTGGTGAGGGCAGGCCCGCCCGCACGGTGTGGTTGGCTGACCCGGCGGGCACAGGTAGCAAGGGGGGGATAGATGAATAAATAAATAAAATCTTTAAAAAGAAAAAAAAAAAAAAAAGATGCAAAACATAGAAAATGTTTATAGGCTATGACCAGTGGTGTGCTGGAGTTGGCACACACTGACTTGTGAGAGCCAGTTGTGTGTGTATCTTCCCAACACTGCATTCAGTGACACCGTGTCAGTTGAATGAAATTGGCCATGGTGGGAGTATATACACCAGGGAAATGGGCAGAGTCTACTAATTAGGGTTCCCTCCAACCCCATCTGCAGAGACTCCTTTGGTAAACATTTCTCAGCACACCATTGGCTATATAACATTATGTAAAAAAGGATACAAAGTTGTATGTGTACTATTGCTGTAACAATGTTAAAATTAGGTATCAATGAAGATAAGAACTAGAAGAGAACATGGACAAATGAAAAAATATTGTGGTTGAATTGTTTATTGTTATGATCTTATTTATATAAAACACATTTTTAAGTGTTTAAAGCTAGACTTCTGTTTTTATTATGACCAAGTAAGCTCCTAAGTATTCACCCACACACAAATAAGAACTGTAATCTCTGGGAAAAAAATTTAAAACTGCATGAAGGCGTTCGAGAATGAAAAAAGCAGGCTGATTCTGGAGGGGAGTCAACACCTGGAAGAGAGAAACAATATGGAATAAGGTATTCTCTTTTGAGGGCATTTAGTCCTAGGGAAGGCTGCATGCAGAGCAGCTAAAACTCTGATAGAAAACCAGCGATATTTTCTGGCCTGAAGAACCAGAGGACAGAGTTCGGGGAATTTAAAGCTGATGGAAAATGAGGGAGGACAACCAGAAGGGAGAAAGTCAGAGAGGGGAATATCAAATTCTGTGTATCATTTCTGCCAAAATCTTTGGTTAACCTCTGAACCACACATATGTGGTACAGACTCAAACCAGCCCTGCTTGAGCTGGAAGAACTGAATTGCTTCTCAAGAATTTTGAGCTGCTTCTCAAGAGACACCATTTGTGGCTTAAGTCCAACAAAGTTTATTGCTTGCTAAAACAAAACAAAAACAAAAATCAGCTCTTTGGAGGGATATAATAGAATTTAGTCTCTACAACATAATATTCAAATTGTCCAGGAAAAAATCCAGAATTACGTGACATATGAAAAACCAGGAAAATGTAATTCATTCTCAAGGGAAGACAACCCTGAAATGACTCCGATGCTAGAATCAGCAAATGAGGACTTTAAAGAAGCTATATACTTATGCTTAGTGATATAAAGGAAAATATGCTTGCAAGGAATGGAAAGGTAGGGACCTCAAAAGAAAAGTGGATGGGAAGCGGCTGTGGCTCAATCAGTAGGGCTCCCGTTTACCATATGGGAGGCCCCGGGTTCGGTTCCCGGGGCCTCCTGGTGAAGGCAAGCCCGCCCGCGCGACGTGGTTAGCTGACCCAGCGAGCACAAGCAGCAAGGGGGGGATAAATGAATAAATAAATAAAATCTTAAAAAAAAAAAAAAGAAAAAGAAAAGTGGAAATCATAAAAAATAACCTAGTGGAAATTCTAAACTAAAAAGTACAATATCTGAAATTAAAAAATAAATATGGAATAGGCTTAAGAGCAGAATGGAGATGACTGAAGAAAAATCTAGTGAATTTGAAAATAGATCAATAGAAAATTTCAATCTATGAAGAGAGAAAAATAAAATTGAAAAAAAAAAATCAGAAAAGAGTCCCAGGACTATGGAACCTGTGGAACATGTATCTAACACACATGAAATTGGAGTCCTTTTAGAAAAGGAGAAGAAAGAGAGAATGGAGACAAAAAAAAAAAAATATATATATATATATATGTATATATGTATATGTATATGTGTATGTGTATGTGTATGTGTATGTATATATGTATATGTGAAGAAATAATGGCTGAACCTTTCCCAAATATGGTAAAGAAGCAAAAATGCAGAGTAGAAAGCAAATAATAAAATGTTAGTTATAAATCCAACCAAATCAATATTACATTGTAAGTTAATGGATTAAACACTTGTATTAAAAAGCAGAGATTGTCAGAATGAATATAAAAGCAAGACCCAATTATATGTGCCTCTAAAGACAGACTTTAAATATGAGGACACAGATAATTTGAAAGCAAATGAGTAGAAAAACATATACCATGTGAACAATTAGCATGGGAAGGCTATAGCGGGTATATTAATACATAAAATAGAATTCAATATCAAAGAGTATTACCAAAATACTGTACTGATAAAAGGATCAATTCATCAGGAAGACATAACAATCATAAATGTGTATGTGCTTTATGATAGAGCTTCAAAATACCTAAAGCAAAAGTCCACAGAAGGAAAGAGAGAAAAAGATAATTCTACAATCACGGTAAGAAATTTTTATTATCTTTCTTTCAGCGATTGATAGAACAACTAGGCAGTAGAACAGCTAGACAGTAAAACTCAGTAAAGACAAGAGGATTGAACAACACCATCAACTGCCTTGGCCTAACTGGTATTTATAGAACACTACACCTAACAACTGTAGAGTACACCTTCCTTTAAAGTGCATATGATATGTTCTCCAAGATAGACCAAATGCAGGGCCGTAAAACAGGACTCAATAAATTTAGAAGGATTAAGAGCATACAGGTTGTAATATAACCTTAATGCAGTTAAACTGGAAATTAATAACTAAGATATTCAGGAAAATCTCAAGCATTTGGAAATTAAGTGACACACTTCTAAATAATCATTAGTCAAAGAAAACACCACAAGGAAAATTAGAACAAAAGTATTTCAATTACGATAAAATAAAAAGCTGCCTATGTTGGAAGTGTAAAAAAAAAAAAAAAAAAAAAAAGTATTTCAAGCCAGTGTAGAGGGAAATGTATTTGCACATGTAATTAGAAATTCATGGGTAAAGTATAAATGCTTCTTGCCACAATGATGTCACTAGAGAAAAGATAAAGTGATGCAGGGGAAAGAGGGTTCTAAAAAGGCTGGTCAGGAAAAGCTCTCAAGAGGTGACATCTGATCTAAAACCTAAATAATGAGGAGATATAGAAGAAAACAAACAAATAAATAAGGAGAATGAGAACATGGGACTCCCCATATCTTTCAAGGAGCCACAAGAGGAGTATACCAATCAGAGAACAGTGAGGGCCAGAGTCTAAGGCAGGAATCAAGACTATTTTTCCCTTAGGCATTTTAGACCTGTCTTAACAAAATGTCTTCAAATCTGGGGCGAGGGGGCAGGGGGGGGAAACCAAGATAAAAAACAAAAACAAAACTGCAAAATTAATATTAATAAATGTCTATTTAAATGGTATAAATGTAATTACGTCTTCATTACTTGTTAAATTTATTAATTATAAAAATTATATTACATTTGGACACAATTTGTTGATTAGACTTTCTCACTTTGTATTAATTTTGGAGTTTGAACAACAATTGCCAAGAAATCATAAATAGTAGTCAATTATAACATAGAGGATTTATTTATAGTCAAATCATTTCCTAAGGGAAATTCTAAGCATTGCTTCCAAAACTCTTTTTCAGAAAAACAAAATAATTTCTTGAAAGATGTTGGTGCATTTGAATATAGCTGATATGACATGGGGTAGGGCCTACAAAATAATTGCTACTTAGGGCCAACAATGGTCTTAAAACTACCCCCGCGAGAACAGTCTCCCGGTGCAGTGAGCAAGGGCAGGGCAGCAGGAGTGGGAGATGGGGTGTGAATGGCAGGCAGTGCCCTTAGACCAAAGCACAGAATGTGTCTGGGAAGTCATGGGAAGGTTATAAGTAGGCCATGAGGTACTCCGGGGAAGAATCTAGAGAGGAGAGACCAGGAAGAAGCCAGGCATTGATGGGCTGGGACAGCCTCTCAGCCTCTCGGCCCTGGACACCTCTCTTCAGGTCTGGGTTAGAGGACAGAACTCCCCCATAAGTGACAGTGCACCTGGAGTGCTATGAATCCACCCCCTACGCCTCATTCTTGCCCCTCAGGGAGCTTCTCTGACCCCTCCCCTATCTTTCCATTCATACTACTTCATAGTTCTCCTTCAGAACCTTTTCACTCTTTATAAAGTAAGTTTTGCAATTCTTTGATTAACGTCTCTTCCTCTATTCGGTTAACTCCTTAAGAACTATGTCTCATTTTCACCACCAGGGACAGATTCAGGTTGTGTGGGACCTAAAGACTTTTATCATTTGATAGGGCAGAAGGGGCTCTTTAAGAAAAGAAATACAAATTTATAAGTGCAAAATTAAGTATAAATGAAGCCTCATTAGAATAGAAATCAGAACAAATTTCTAGAACTTGGGACATTTAGGTCCAGAAGCGTGCTTAGGCAATTGAGCAGAAATACTTACATAGACATGTCTATGTACCTAGAACATTCACGGGAGTTGTACAGGGGCCTGAAGCTTCAGCTGAATTAGCTGCCCAGTTTATCCACCTCAGGTCACCAATATATTCCCAACATCTGGCACTATGCTGATTATATAATACATGCTCAATAATTCATACCTATTATAATGGCAATGATTTTTTTTCTTATCAACATTTCCTGAGCATCTACTAGGACATGCAAAGACAAGAGAGAAGAAGAGAGATCTTGTCTCATACAATCAATGAATAGGAGACAAGCAGGACTGTGACTACTTTTAAGACAAGATTGATAATATAGGGAGGCGGCTGTGGCTCAATCAGTGGGGCTCCCGTTTGCCATATGGGAGGCCCCGGGTTCGGTTCCCGGGGCCTCCTGGTGAGGGCAAGCCCGCCCGCACGGCGTGGTTGGCTGGCCCAGCGAGCACAAGCAGCAGGGGGGGGGGATAAATGAATAAATAAATAAAATCTTTAAAAAAAAAAAAAGATTGATAATATAAATAAGTTTCCAGAAACTTGTAACTTTTGTTTCAGTTAAGAAAGCAAAGCTGGGAAGATCCTGAATGGCAGCTAGAAAATTTCAGGCTCAGCAAGTGGCTGGCAGCATTTATGTTTTTATGAAAGTACAGTAGCAGACACCTCATTCAAACTCCCCTTCTAGAACATAGGTTGCAAGTGTCTAGCTGGCGGTGAGGCAGGGCCGACCAACAAGCCTCAGGGCTTGGCACCCAGGGAGATATGAATGGCTATTTCTGGGCACAGTTGGCCTAGAGAGCACATCCTCTTAAGGGACTGGGAGGGAGGGTGGAAGCCAGGGCAGAAGCAAAGTGATTGAGCCATAGAGGCCCTCCTGGAGCAAATGTGTTCAGTAAAGGAGGGTGGAACCTCAATCCAGGGTGTCTGTTGACAGCAAGGCCATCTGAAAATAAGAATGAGACATCTGGACAGTGCTGTGGTCTCCTGGGAACATAAAAACACTCAATATTTCATTTGGGCAATTCATTTGACAAGCATTAATTGAGTATCTAGTATGGGCCAGGCAACTTCTTGTAGAATAGTCTTTCTTATTTCTATACTTTTGTGATGGTTAATTTTACATGTCCACTTTGCTAGGTTATAGTGCTCAGTGTTTGTTTGGTCAAACACTGGCCTAGATGTTATGTGGAGGTATTTTGTAGATGGGATTAGCATCTACAATGAGGTGATTTTAAGTAAAAAAAAAACCTTCATTAATTGGATGGGCCTCATCCAAACAGTTGAAGGCTCTAAGCAAAGAATGAAGTTTCCAAAACAAGAAGAAAGTCTGCTTCAAGACTATAACATCGGGAAGCGGCTGTGGCTCAATCAGTAGGGCTCCCGTTTACCATATGGGAGGCCTCGGGTTCGGTTCCCGGGGCCTCCTGGTGAAGGCAAGCCCACCCGCACGGTGTGGTTAGCTGACCCAGCGAGCACAAGCAGCAAGAGGGGGATAAATGAATAAATAAATAAAATCTTTAAAAAAAAAAAAAAAAAAAAAAGACTATAACATCAACTCCTCTTGGAATTTCCAGACTGCCAGGATTCCCTAAGGATTTTGGACTCAAGACTGCAACATTACTCTTACTGGAATTTCCAGCCTATCAGGCTGCTCTAAGTGGCTCAGATTTGCCAGCCCCCACAATCTTGTGAGCCAGATTCTTATAATGAATCTCTTAGTGTGTGTGAGTGAGTGTCCTGTTGGTTCTGTTTCTTTAAGAATTTTTCTCCCCCTTTCCCCCTTTTTGCACCCAGGCAGCTTGAATTAAGTTTACCTGGGCACCTGAGAATCTCTGCGCATTCATGACCTATCTGGACATGGGTATTGTGACCTCCAGGTGTACTCGACCACAGCCTTCCCTATTTTTAAAAGATAACTATCAGTTGAGCCCTACCATGGCCCAGGTAAGGTGCAGACTCCTTCACACTTTTTTATTTGATCCTCCCAGTGGTGTTCACTGTCTGCTTTGTCTGCCCAGCCCCCTCTTTCCTCTTCTTCTGGTAACAATACTCTCTTTTCTTTGGGGAGCTGTTCTTTTCTTACTCCAATGTGTGGCTCTGGCTGTGGCTGTGGATTAGAGGGCTCACACCCTCCATAGGAATGTGCACATTGCCTGGGATGAGCCAGCTGTGAATGCCCTCCCTACCCCCCATGGTGCTTGATCTAGGGATGAACACATAACCCAAACCTGGAAAGATATTTTCCCCAGTCTTTTTCTAATTAGGGTCAGGAGGGAAGTTGTGTCTTTCCTCTCTGGTCTCAAGATGTAATCAAGCCTTTTGGAAGCAGCCAAGTTGACCAGAATAAAGCCAAGCTACAGAGAGTAGCAGTGAAGAAAAAGATGAAGTCATGGTATCTCTGAGGCCAGGCCTAGTTTTGCCCGACTTTTGACTTGGTTCTTTGAGGCAATCGATTCCCCTTTCCTGCTTCAGCTAGTTCAGGTGGGAATTTTGTGGTTTATAACCAAGAATCCTGCCTGTGATGCTCCTTTATTTAAAAACAACAACAACAACAAAACTCAGAACTTCAGGTAGACCCTTCAGCTGGCCAAGAGGCTCAGACCCTGTTCCCTTGACTTTTTTTTTTTTTTTTTTTTGACATCCCCTTGCAATTCTCTTGCTTTCTCTATAGCTACCCCTACCACACTGGCTCCCAGCTTGTAGCTCTGGACCAAATAGGAACAAACTTCACTTCCTTTAGTTTCCCTTTGTAGTGATAAGATAGAGTGGAATTTTCAGATATGACTAAAATTTTGAGAGGTAACAGGAAGGAAACAAATAACACGAGGCAATAAAATTACAAAACAGACCAGATTACAGTGTTGAAGTCTCTAGCCAGCTTGCTTTCGAGCCTGCAGCCTGTTCTACTGTATGAGCTGTCTTGAAACTGACTCTAATACTGAAGATGTGGCAAAAGATGTTAGCAACCCAGCCTGGATCCCTTGCTTCCTAGCTATGAGTCTCACCCCACATGGAGAGCAAACCAAATTGATTTATAGATGCAATGCAATCCCAATAAAAATCTCAAGCAGGCCTCTTTGGTAGAAACTGACAAACTGATTCTAAACTTCATATGAAAATACAAAGAACCTAGAATAACCAAAACAACTTTGAAAGAAAGAAACAAAATTTGGAAGATTTTTATTAATTTAAAGACTTACTATAGCAGTTCTTCAAAATGTTAAACATAGAGCTAACATGACCCAGAAATTCCACTCTTAGGAATATACCCAAGAGAACTGAAAACATATTTTCACTCAAAAACTTATATACAAATGTTCATAGCAGCATTACTCATAATAGCCAAAAAATGGAAACAATCCAAATATACATCAAATGATGGAGTTTTTAAATGTGGTAAAGTTCCATACAATGGAATATTATTCAGCTATAAAAAAGGCTGAAGTACTGCTTCATGCTATAACATGGATGAATTTTAAAAACATTATGCTAAGTGAAAGAAGCCAAACACAAAAAAAGGCCACATATTATATGATTCCATGAAATGTCCAGGACAGGCAAATCCATAGAGACAGAAAGCAGATTAATGGTTGCTGAGGGAGGGACAGAGGTGAGAATCAGGAGTGACTACTAGTAGGTATGTGGTATTTTAAAAATATATTATTATCCCCCCCACCCCCAAGCCGAGATGGCTCCCTTGTCTGTTTGCTTGTTGTTTTTGCTCGTTGTCTGCTCTTTGTCTGTCTGTTTTTTCTTTAGGAGGCACAGGAAACCAAACCCAGGACTTCCCAAGAGGGAGGCAGGCATTCAGCTGCTTGAGCCACATCCGCTCAGTATGGGGCATTTTGGGGGGAGTGATGAAAATGTTCTAGAATTAGATAGTGGTGATGATTGCACAACCTTGCGAATATATGAAAAACCAATGAATTATACACTTTAAAAGGGTGAATGTCAGGAAGTGGATGTGGCTCAAGCAGCTGGGCGCCTTCCTACCACATGGGAGGGCCCAGGTTTGATTCCCTGTGCCTCCTAAAGAAGACAAGTAAGATAACAAGTTGACGAGACAGGCTGACACAGCGACCTGACACAACAAGATGACACACCAAGCTGATGCAGCTAGATGACAGCGAGATGACACAGCCAAGAGACACAGAGAGGAAACACAATAAAGACACAAATGGGGAGCGGAGGTGGCTCAAGTGATTGGATGTCTCCCCCAGACATGGGAGGTCCTGAGTTCGGTTCTCAGTGCCTCCTAAAAATAAAGAAGACGAACAGAGAGCAAACAATAAGTTCAGACGACGACAGGGTCGCGCCGGGGCGGGGGAAGGGGTGGGGGCCCCGGGTGGGGGGGTAGAAATAAATAATTTTTTAAAAGGGTGAATGTTATAGTCTCTCAATATAAAATAGATTTACTATAAAGCTACAGTAAACAAGACAGTGAAATATTATTTTAAGATAGCTTAATGGAATAGAAGCAAGAGTCCAGAAATAGACCCACACATGTCAATTGATTTTTGTAAAAACTGCCAAGATAATTCAATAAGGAAAAGATTTTTTTTCCAATAAAAGGTGCTAAAAAAAATCTAGATATTTGTATGGAAAAAAAGCAAGCGCTGATACTTACCTCATATACAAAAAATAAACTCAAAATAGATCAAAGACCTAAATGCAAAAGTTAAAGCTATAAAATTTAGAGAAGGAAACAGATAAGAAAATCTTTGTTGCTTTAGGGTAGGCAAAGTTTCTTAAAACACAAAAAGCAAGAATTACAAAAGGAAAAATTGATTAATTACATTTCATAAAGACGAAAACCTTCTGCTCATCAAGAGACACCATTAGGAAAATGAACAGGCAAGATACTGATGACTGATAGAAAATATTTGCAAAATATATATCTGACACAGAATTCGTATCCAGCATATATGTATGTACATAAGTATAAGTACAGAAATCTTACAACTCAGTAATATGACAAAAGATTTCAACAGACACCATACCAAAAAAAAAAAAAGATTAAAGAATGGCCATGAAAAGATGTTCAACCAATAGTTATCAGAGAAATGAAAAATAAAAACACAAAGAGATGCCACTACCCTCTACAAAAATGTCTAACATTAAAAAAGACTAACAACACCAAAGCAAGGATGTGGTGCAACTGGAACTCTCCTACATTGTTGGGACTCAGGGACAGGTAGCATTTTCCTGAGGGACTATGCTACCTCAGGGAAAGATACGGCAATTTCTTCTAAAACTAAATATACAGCAAACCTATGACCCAGCCATTCCACTTCTATGTATTTTCACAAGTGAAATTAAAACATATGTCCACAATATGACTTGTACAAGAATAGTTATAACTGTTTTATTTATGATAGCCCAAAATGGAAAACAGCTCAGGGTCCTCCAAGAAGATAATGGATAAAGTGTGGTATATTCATACAAGGAAACACTACTCAGCCATGAATAAGGAATGTAGACTTCCATTTATATACAGTTCTAGAATAGGTTAATGTAAATTATAGTGACAGAAAGCTAATCAGTGCTTGCCTAGGCTGGGGGTAGTGGTAGGAGATGGGCTTCAAAGTGCATGAGGGAACAAACTATACAGGGATATAGGAATGTTCTGTATTTTAATTATACCGTTGATTACACAAGTATACACATTTCTCAAAACACATTAAACTCTACACTTAAAATGGTTGGATTTTATTGTATATAAATTATACTTCAATGAAGTTGATTTTTTAAAAGGAATACATGCTGTACATATGCTGATTGAGCCCTGAATCTCAGCAGAGTTGTAGCCAACACCTACTCTCCAGTTCATTGGACTCACCCAGGACAACTAACAAAAGGATGATGATGGACAATGCCCATCCCAAAAAAGGGGGGGAATGCAACTATGGACCAAAGCAGACTTATTATTATTCTAGTAATGGAAGAACTTGTAACATTGACATAAAGACAGTGGTCAGCAGAGGTTCTGAGGGGAGGGAGTAGGAAGAATAGGTATAACATGGTGCATTTTGGGGACAGTGGAATTGTTCTGCACGATATTGCAACGACATACGGGCCATTATACATTTTGTCAAAACCTATAAAATGTGCGGGGCAAAGTGTAAACCATAATATAAACTATATAGACCATGGTAATAGCAATGATTCAATATGAGTTCATCAATTGTAACAAATGTACCACACTAATGAAAGATGTTAATGGGGGAAGTGTGGGAGGGAGGAAGAGGTATATGGGAATCCCTTATAATTTAGATGTAACATTTATGTAATCTAAAGCTTCTTTTAAAATAAAGGAAAAAAGTAATAAATGAGCATAAAAAATTTTTTCAAATAAAACAATATCATAAAATAAAAAATTTCCTCCCCCACCACAGCTGCCCAGAAGTAAAACAACAGGTAATGCCGTGGGAAGCGGCAGTGGCTCAATCAGTAGGGCTCCCGTTTATCATATGGGAGGCCCCGGGAACCGAACCCGGGGCCTCCTGGTGAAGGCAAGCCCGCCGGCACGGCGTGGTTAGCTGACCCAGCGAGCACAAGCAGCAAGGGGGGGATAAATGAATTAAAAAAAACAAACAAACAGGTAATGCCATTAACCAGAGGTTTTCTATAAATTTAGAAGTTCACTTATTTAAGAATAATGCAAATAAAAATATACATATATTTGAAATATCTACAAAAATGTGATATGAGGCATACTGCTTTTTTTTTTCACTTAATACAGCTTGATACAGACTTATTATTATTCTAGTAATGGAAGAACTTGTAACATTGACATAAAAACAGTGGTCAGCAGAGGTTCTGAGGGGAGGGAGTAGGAAGAATAGGTATAACATGGGGCATTTTGGGGACAGTGGAATTGTGTCATCCACATCTTTCTACAGCAGTATAAGTTCACGTCACTATTTTCAATGGTTATATGTTGAAAAAGAGAAAAGCAACCCTTGACATCTAGAACTGGCCCTGTACCATTAGCTAGGCCTTAGACAGTTAGAGCTCCAGTTTTAACATGTGCATTAAATTAATTGTGTCTAGGGACATCCTTAGAATAGTTTCTAAGTCACTGAGGGCAGATCTGTGGTAATTTAAGCACGGGCTTTGGTGACACACACAATCTGGTATTGAAGTCCAATTGTGCCATCTTTCCTGTGTGACACTGGGCAAGTCACTTAGCTCTCTATGCCTCAAGCGCCACATGTGTACCATGGAAATCTCAAGATCATAGGCTTGGGGAAGCGGCTGTGGCTCAATCAGTAGGGCTCCTGTTTACCATATGGGAGGCCCCGGGGGGTTCGGTACCCGGGGCCTCCTGGTGAAGGCAAGCCCGCCCGCACGGCGTGGTTAGCTGACCCAGCGAGCACAAGCAGCAAGGGGGGGATAAATGAATAAATAAATAAATAATCTTAAAAAAAAAAAAAAAAAAGATCATAGGCTTGTTCTGAAGATGCAGTGAGGGGCAAGGCACTTAGCGTTAGCTTGGGGAATTTCCATTCCACCCCATCCCCACAAGAGAGCAAACTGTAGGAAGAACGCTTCCATCTTCTCTCTGCCCCTTCCCTCTCTTCACTGAGAGGGAGGACTTAATTGGTAAGTTTGGGAAAAGGAACTTGATAGGTGTGGCTCAGGTCTCACAGTAAAAATCAGGCTGGTGCTTGCTTGACCAAATGGGCTCTATAACCTATCTAAATTGACATATGAACTTAACCATCATGCATGTTGTTATTTTATGATGAGAGTTATCAATTGTCCAAGAAATGGAGATATTTTTAAGAACAATATTAATCTTTTCTCTCGGCATGTTTATAAATATTTCTTGTAGTTAATTTTATGACAATACTCTTTACTGCACTCTTATTCTAACCTTAAACCATTTCTTCTCTCCAGTGTTTTTGCTTTAACAAAGTCTGGAATGTGTTGCAGTAGATCTGTTGGGTTGGTGCTGATTCAAGCTGGGTTTAGTTAGAGAATCATTACCTTTAAAAGCCAGTCTATTTCTCAAGCTTTAGTAATTATTTTATTTATTTTTAATTGTTGTTAATTTTCCTAAAACCTAGGGTGTGGATAATTTTATATCTTCTTTGTCCTCTCTGTCATCTGCCCTATTATTGTTTAATCTTTGACTTTCTCATGGATAGAATTGAATTATTTGTTATGCTGTAGTAAAATAAGCTGTAAGTTCCATGAAGGCAGTGGCATGACGGACTTGTCTGGCATTATGTTCCAAGTGCTTGATATGGTGCCTGGCACAAGGTTGATAATAAACACATGGTAAAGAAGTAAAAAAAAAAAAAAAAAAGAATGCATCTAAGCCACATTCTCCAATCGGATTTATCTGTAATAAAGTTGAGGAGTTTTAATCTCTATTTGTTTCCTGTGCTTGTACCTTGCTCAAGAGCGGAAGACAGGGTATTATTTATTGCCCCCCCCCAACCCCCTTTACTTAGCCCAGAGCTTGGTCCATATTGAGCACTCAGTAATTCCTAAATGGGAAATTATTATATTAGCTTTTTTGCTCTGGTCCATGAGAGTCACATTCCCTTTTCTACAGTTCATCCAGGACAATCTTTCTCCAAACTTCAAATTCCAGATTGAGAAAAATGCCTGTCTGCAGGTGGGTAACTGGCACCAGGAATGCCCTCACTCTGACAGCAAGACCTGCCCCTCGACCCAAGTGCAGCTTTACCTTTAGACATTCAATGACAAGTCAATTACATAACTGTTTTGTGATTTTTTTTTTAAAGATTTTATTTATTTATTCATTCATCCCCCCCTTGCTGCCTGCGCTTGCCGGGTCAGCCAACCACGCCGTGCGGGCGGGCCCGCTCCCACCAGGAGGCCCCGGGAACCGAACCCAGGGCCTCCCATATGGCAAACGGGAGCCCCACTGATTGAGCCACAGCCGCTTCCCTGTTTTGTGATTTTTATGGGCCAGCAAAGTTTCCAAAAATATTTCAGGGAGGGACCAAATAGGGTGCCATTTTTCAAACAATCCCTTCAGAAATAATTTTGTTATTATTCTTTATCATCATCATTTCACTTTTTTAAAAAAAGATTTATTTATTTATATTACCCATTTTAAACCCCTCCTCCCCCATTTGCTGTTTTGTGTCCATTCGCTGGGCAATTTTGTGTCTGTTTCCTGCCATCTCTTCTCATCCTTCTCCAGTCTTCACCGGGATTCGATCTGGAGACCTCCAATGTAGGAGAGAGGTGTTGTGCCACCTGGGTTCCTGGTTTTCAGAGCATCCCGTCTTGGCTCTCCCCTGCATCGCTCCCCTGCGTCTCTCCTGTTAGGTCATCATCTTGCTGCATGGCTCCCGAGGCCTGGCGGCTCACCCGCACACAGAGCCTGGCAGCCCATGCGCCTTCTGTATATATTTTTATTTTACCGGGAGGTCCCGGGGATTGAACCCAGGTCCCTCCATATGGCAGACAGATGCCCAACCATTTGAGCCACATCTGCCCCTCCCCGTTTCACTTTTTAAAAATAATATTTAATATTTTAAAATTAGGAAAAATATAATTTCAGAATAAAATAACTGCTTTTCACCCTTGGACTGGTGAAATCTGTGTCAGGGGCCTTGACCAGTCTATGCACTGGTAATGGGAACCACTGGGGAAACCACAGCTGAATAAAAAAACAATCACATCAGCTTTCATAGATGAGAACTATGCATGTAAAGCAACCTCTGTGCCCATTTTACAGGTGAAGAAATTGAGGCTCACAAAGAGGAAGGTAGTTGCCAAGGATTGGAGCCCAAGTATCCTGACTCCAAGACAAAGTACTCATCTACCATACTCCACGGTCTCCCAAGAGAGTTCCACACTGACAGCTATGGTGGAGAAGGAAGGTGTCCCCATGCTACCCTTGGTGACCACCCTCTTCCAATTTGTCCCTGCTGCCCTACCCTTCTCCCTCCACACACTCATGCATACTGCAGCTTCCAACATGTACTGACAGTATTATACTTCTCTTCAGGCAAATGCTGAGAATGCTCTTGTTATAAAAGAAGTTATATGGAGAGAATAGAGCTTATAAATGCTGCCCTTTCACAGCGATACTGTTATACTTGATTTTTAGTTATCTGTGTTTATCTGTGGTGATTACGTTCACGTGTCAGTTTGGTCAAGCAAGCACTGGCCTGATTGTTACTGTGGGGATTTTCTGTAGACTTAAATCATCAGTAAGTTGATTGCATCTATGGCTGATTACATACACAATCAATTGAGGAGAGTGCCTTCAAAAATAATAGAAGTCTCACCCAATCAGTTGAAGGCTTTAAAAAGAGACGTGATGATTTCAGAAGGGAGAATTTCCATCTTTACTTCAGTCAGCCAGCTTCTTCCAGGGAATTCATTGAAAACCTTCCTCACAGTTCTCAGCTTGTGGCCTGCCTTATGGAATATGGACTTGCCCAACCCCCAGCCATGTGAGCCAAGTCCTATTTTTTAAATGTCATAATATTTTATATATATTTTCTCTTTCTCTCTCTCTATGTAGATCTCTCGATAGATAGATAGATAGATAGATAGATAGATAGATAGATAGATAGATAGATAGAT
>JAKSZT010054304.1:19689277-19790924 GCA_026826555.1 Tolypeutes matacus
GATAGATAGATAGATAGATAGATAGATAGATAGATAGATAGATAGATCTATATAGATCTCTCTCTATCTATAGATCTATATATATATCTTGTTGGTTCTGTTTCCCTAGAGAACCCTGACTAATTCATGATGTTATACAAGAACTGCAGTAATAACCCTTAAGCCATGGCAGGAAGTATTTTAGAGCATCTACTCCGAAAGCCTAAAAAAATAAGTCTGCTCACAGTATCACAAAGTTGGCAAGGTCCCCAGAAGTCTTCTATGGGGAAGATTGGGCACCCCTCAACACCTCAGCAATGTGGCCTTGTGGCCTTCAGGCATCATTTGATGACTTTCAAGTTCCCAAAAGACCTCAACCCTGATATTGGTCAGAGAGCCCCACCAACAAGGACTTGAGCTTCCAGCCTTGTATCTTCTTTCCATTTTAAATAACTAACTTGTTCTTCAGGGGGTGGAGTGTCTCTCGAATTCCCATCAGTTTCCCTAACAAGAGAAAGTCTAAGCATTGGTCCTCCCCCAATATCCCTTTCAAAAAGTGTCCCCTTCTCAATGCTTCAATGGCTATGTCAGAAAGCCTGACAAAAATGGACTCAAACATTACCTTGCTGACTGGCCTTGAGCAAGTCCCTTCACTATTCTTGTCCTCAGTTTCCTCAAGAGATATAGAACACAGCAATTGGGCTAAGTGTGAGCAGGAAAGAATGAGGAGTTTGGAAGGAATTGTTTAGCTACCTTCTTCTGCTGGCTTTTCTCTCTGGTGACTGGGTAGATTTCCAGCCAGCTCTCCCCACCCAGGAGGTTCACAGAAGGTTTTGTAGTGATTTTCATGGTTTCCATTCCTGTTCTCCTTTCTAAGGCCCTAAGGGTCCAGGTTTGGGGACTCTTTACTAGGTATTTCCCACTCTCCCCTTCCTTTAACCTATCTTTTGTCTTGGGAGCTGACTTCTAAGTGGCCACCCTCATCCTCTGGCTTTGGTTTGGTGTGGCCAATGAGAGGCACAGGCAAGAGATAGAAGACGAGGAGGAGGAGAAATAGTTCCTTTCACCGGAAGCCTTGCTACTTCCCTTCCTGATTCCCATGGTTCTGGCAGGAGTAGTATTTTGTGGTTATAGCTCCATTTGGATGGCCCTCTTGCTGGACTCCAACTTCCACCAGTTCCCATCACAGAGTTCCCCTCTCCTTTCCTCTTCTTGTCTAGGGATGCTAAAAGGATATCTTGCTGTTGCCAGTCCCTAGGTACCTCACTATCTCTTGTTAGTTCCCTTACTTTGTAAAGAGCCTCCCATTACATCCTCTTCAGTCAACTCTTTGGTTGTGTTCTTTCCTGCTATATCTGACTGATACAGACTCTTACCGTTTCCAGGCCTTCAGAATTAGAATTCTAACTGCTCTCAGGTCTGGAAAGGTTCATTTGGAAGACAGAGGTAAAGGAATAAGGCAGAGGCCCCTTCTCTGTCTTGCCCCCCAACAGGTCCAGGGCCCTGAGCATTTGGCTTTGGGCTGCACACACCCTCTCTAATCCTCAATGCAAATGAGTGAGTGGCAAAGCATCTAATGCTCTACTACTAGATGACATATTTTAGAAACAATAATCTGTTACTCACCATAATTATCTGTATTTGTGTATACGGTGCATTCCTCTCACCATCTATCTCATTTTTGGTTGCCAGACTCCCAAATTCCCTCTCTTTTATTCATGCATAACACATGACTGATTCACAAGTGGGAAAGTCAACAGAGCTCCCTTTACCTCAGTCTTCTCATCTGTAAAAATGGGATAATAATACTATCAACTTCATAAAATTGGTGTAAGGATTGAATGAGCAATGTCTGTTAGTGCTTAGAACAGCAGATACAAAGAGTTAGCTAGTACTATTCTTTCTCATCTGAGTCATCTTGGTCCATTTTTCTACATCTTGTATGTAGGAAGGAGGAAAAGGAGAACTGGCTGGGTAGGGATTTCTAAGCTTCTCTACTTCCAATGCTTTACTCAGCACCCCTTCTCCCCCCCCCCCCCCCTTCAGACCACATTCCTGAATCAATTTCCTTCCCTGCCACCTTTTCATTCCAGGAAGCTCCAGGAAAGGCAAGTCATAATTCTTAAGTTTGCTGTTCTCAATTCTAAACCAGTGGTTTTCTAATGGTGGCCTGGGGAGCCCTGGGGTTCCCAAGAAGCCCCCATAGACCACAGAAATCCTTCAGCTTTCTTTTATCTGTTTAGGCTTCCTTTCAAGATTTTGTTTGAACAACTGCTTCCAGGACTTAAAAAAGTCGAAAATCCCTGCTTGAAGGCCTTTCAAAGTACAGATTTTACAACTCAATCTTAATCTTCTTTTGGCTCCATTGCCAAGAAACTTTCTATACTCCATTCAACTAGTTTGTATTCTTTTCTATTTCTGATGCTCTAAAACAGATACACGAACAAGAAAATCTTTGTGTATTTATCTGGGGTGTTTTTCCCAGAAGCTTAGCATGTTCTATTCGGCAGACATTGTCTCCTTAAATCCCAAGCCCTTGGGGGAAATAATTACAACACTGTTTAATAATAGCCACTTGAAGGCACCTGCCTTTTACTGACATTGGATCCAGCCACTGGAGTACTTCCAGAATCCAAGGATACTAGGAGGCTAAACTTCCTAATTACTCTGGGCTGGCTGGGAGGGAGGGAGGGAAGTAAGGTAGCAGAAGTTGTACAGGGACTGATTCCCAGAAAGGAGTACACAGCAACTGGAATTGTCTAGGGATGGGAGGAGGGTGGGGGCTGGTTCTAACAACCCAATTTCCAACATAATTTCTTTATTCAGTTCAAGGCATTGGGCAGAGGGCATATGAGCATATGAAGGGAGCAAAAGCCCTAGCCTCCAGACCTCTGTCTGGTGTGCTCTTATTCCAGACTGTAACAGAGCTCCTTCCCATACTTCATTTGGGTCTTTGTGCAAATGTTCTTGGGCTCTGAGCTCTCTGGCCTCCTCTAGCCACTCCCTTTTCCACAAAGCAAGGATCCATGGACCAAGGTGATGTACCCACTTAAAGCACCTGCTGTAGACCATACTGTGGGACCCTGGATCCTTAGAACTCATGGCTTCAATAGCACCAGGTCAGTTTCTAGAGCCTGCATGGGCCTCTTCCCAAGATCTATTCTCTTGAGAAGTCAAAGAGTTGCCAAGAGGTGCCTATTTGCAGCAGGTGTGGACAGAGCTCTGATGTACAGACTGGTGTTACAGGTATGGGCACATGGCCCCTTTAAGTCTGGGACATGGCTGGAGTACAAAGAGAAGGAGGAAGGCTGAGGGCCGGGGCCTAGTTACCCCCAAGCCTCCACATTCCAGTGAACACCTTGGGGAAATCCAAGAACTCTAAATTTAAATTTGCCCTTCCAGAATATTATGAAGGTATACCTGTCAAGATAAAAGAATAAGCATTTTACATAGCAGTTTGTGAACTTGGTTTATAATTTAAAAATATGTAGACATATGGGATGTGGGCCTCCATTTGTACTATTGCCCCAGTTCTGAAATATTAGAGGTAGGTCTGTCTAAAATAGGACCTCCTCTGTCACTCTGATCTTACCCTACTATTTATAGCATTTGTCACCATCAGATGTACATTTACTTGTTTATCATCTCTGTATCCCCTTTAGAATGTAGGTTCCATGACTGTAGAGTCTTTGTTTACTGCTTTATTCTCAGTAGCTAGAGCAGTGCCTGGTACAAAGAAGCCACTCAGTGTTTGTTGAATGAAAGAAGGAAAGAAAGAAAGAAAGAAAGAAAGAATGAATGAATGAATGAATGAATGAATGAATATGGAATGTGGTCTCAGAGTGCTTCTAGGTGAACTGAGCTAACCCAGAAAACACAAAGGAAAAAGATCACTTGTGATAACCCAAAGGACCTTCTCTCCTTAAAATAACTCCCTCACAACACTGGAACTACAAAAGGTGACCAGGGAAAATCCGCAAACACATTAGTACACGTGAACACAGGTTACTTGTGAGAGGGGCATTTAGGTGAGTATGGAGGGTTTTGAATAGGCTGGAGCCCAGTGGGACCTGGGCTGCTGGAAGCCCCGGCTGGAGAATAGAACGTGCAGACCCAGAGAGGCAACGCAGAGCTCCAGGCACCTTATGAGGGTGGCCAGGCCTGGGCGCTGGGGAAAACCTGGTTCCATGGCAACGGCCACGCCGACCCAGCCCAGCCTAAGGTGGTGAGGGAGCTGTTTGCCCGTGATTGAGAAGTCCTCCAACAATGTCTCCCTTCAGGTGGTCACACGCACAGGAGTGGAAGACGCATCCCATCTCTCTGGGGTCACGGCGGTGGCAGACTCAGAGACTGTCCTAGCTGGCAGGGGCCGAAGAGTCATTACCGTGTCATTACCGTCCGTCCCTCTTCTCTCCCACCTGCTTCTAATTCTCAACGCACTGCTCCTCTGTGGGAGCCCTGGAACTTTCCGAGAACTGCATAAATTGGTATAATTTATTCCAGTGACTCCTTTTCCGTTGGATACGGGGGCCGCGAGAAGCCAAATGACCTCCCAGAGTCACCCGCAGCGACGCGAACCGGGGTCCAAGCCTCTGCTCCGCGGGTGTCCCACTCCTTTCGTCTGGGAGCGGCAGCCTCCTGGGGCCTGAGGCAGGCACCGAGCCCCGCGTGTGAGGCCCGGCGTCCCCGAGGCTCCCAAGCCAGGACCCGGGCCCCGCCGGCCCACCAGGCCCACAGGGCTGCCTCGGGGACCACGGGAGGCGGGGCCCGGCGGCGGGGGCGGGCCTCGGGGCGGGGCCACGGGGCTCCTCCTCACGGGCGGAGACGGGCGGCGCCGCGGAGTCGGCGGGGCAGCTACTCGTCGTAAACTTGAGAGTAGTCGTTGGGCGCGGGCGCAGTTGCCAAGGATGGGAAGGCGCGGCCACTGCTCCGCAGCCGCGGGTCGGGGCACGGGACCGCCGCCGCCGTCGCTGCCGCCGCTGCTGCTGCTGCTGCTGCTCGCGGTGCCCGGCGCGGGCGCGGCTTTGCGCTCGGCGCTGTACTTGCCCTCCGACCCGCTGACGCTGCTGCAGGCGGACACGGTGCGCGACGCTGTGCTGGGCTCTGGCAGCGCCTGGGCCGTGGAGTTCTTCGCCTCCTGGTGCGGCCACTGCATCTCCTTCGCTCCTACGTGGAAGGCGCTGGCCAACGACGTCAAAGGTGAGAAGCCGGGGGCGCCCGGCTCGCTTTTCTCCCCGCGACCCCTCGCCTCACCCGGGCCGACCCCCCTCCACCTGCTCCGCGGAGAGCCCCTTCCGCCGGGCGCGCTTTCCCCCAGGAATCACTCCCTCTTCCTCTCTGCCCATGCCGCTCCCTCCAGGTTCACATGCCTCAGCTCTATTTTTTACTCCGACCCCTCGTCATTTTCCTTTGCTCGGCATTTGGAGCTCCTCTCCCTCCCCGAGGCCCAGGCGCTCCTCGCCCCATCTCCGGCCCTGCTGTCCCACTTCGCCCTCTGCCCTCTTCCGGCCACCATCCCTGGGGGTGGGGGTATCCTTTGTTCCTCCTCCTGCTGCTCCACTGACCCCTTACAGCTTCCTCTAGTCCAGCCTTGGGGCAGTCTTCTTCCTCTCTTCCAGGTTCTCTTGCTGCCGTGGGATCAGTGCTGGGGAGATAAGGGAACCGACACTCGCTGTGCCGCCCCCACCCCCTCTGTTACTTGACAAGCTAGTGATAGACTTCCTTTGCGGCCTCATCTCTCTGTTCGACAGTTTCCCTGTCTGGGTTCCAGGCCTTCCCCGACCTGCTGCCGCCAGCTTGTGAACTTCTGGGTCATTTCATCTCTCTTCCCCTCGTCCAGGCACCCTCTCAGACCCTTAGGTACACAAAGGAAAAGAGCACTTCTGATGACCCTCCCAGGAGCACTTTCTCTCCTTAAAATAACTCCCTCACAGCACTGGAACTAGGAAAGGTGACCAGGGACAACCCACCAACCCAGTGGTACACGTGAACACAGGTTACTTGTGGGCCCGGTGAGTCCAGGGTCCTGACTGAAGGCAGCCTCTTGGTGTTTGTTTGGCCCTGGCTCCATGTTCCCATTCCCTGGCCTGGCCTGGCCTGGAGTCTTTCCTTGATTTTAAGACTCCATCAATTGTGAGACACCCTATTCATTTATAATTTGTTGTTTTTTAAACCACTAAATTTTAGAAGGATTTGATATGCAGCCATAGTAACTATTTTTTTTTTTTTTTTTACCGGGAGGTCCCGGGTATCGAACCTGGGTCCCTCCATATGGGAGACGGACGCCCAACCATTTGAGCCACATCCGTCCCCCTATTCATTTAATAACAGCCTGAGAGGTAGAGCGATAAGGAAACCACTAAATGTATGTAGATTTGAAGATGTTCCCTATTACAGAAATGTTACCTTTTTTAAAAGGTGAGGTTTAGAACTGAGGAAATATGGTAATAATAGTAATAAATATTTACTAAGTGCTTAAATGTGTCAGACACCTTACTAAGTACTTGCCATACATCATCCTAGAGTTTCCTTTCCACAATTTAAGGAAATTGGTGTTGTCACACATCTGCCTAACCTAGGCAATGGGTAAATTTGGGGCAGGAGGAGGAAGGTGGTGGTAAGTGATTTGCTGCCTCTGAGCGGTGCTACTTCCTGATATGGTGGTAGGACCCTAGCAAGCGCCTGATCTGAAATGGTTGTTGAATGAGGACTATGGGCATCTTAGGAAAATAAGCCATTTTCTGGAGAAAAGGAGAATTGGAACTGTTGTTCCCATGCTGTGCTGTTGGTATTTCTTGATGAACTTAACAGTTTGTGGTAGAAGAGCTCATTTGTAGATGGTGGTTTTCAAACTCAGCCCAGCTCTTCGGTTGAACAGCTTCCAAAGTGGTTACTGAAGTGGCTAGATGGAAAGGTGTGTACTTATTTTAGCCATATGGTCCTGGAAAGTTATTGATAAACAAAGCATTTAAACCATTTTACCTCCAGTCAGTATGTAGCCACTTGCCCACCTGTCACCCGAATGCACTTCTCTGAGCAGCTTTTCACACTATTTCAGTGATATCAGCACTTGAGGGGTCAGGGCCCAGATGGAGGGAGGGAGAATGTCAAATGTGGAACTGGAGCACCAACCTCAGGGGATGTTGTGGGCCTGACCATCATGAAAATCCCCATGGTTTCTGCTTGGGCTACAAGGGATCTTTAATGGCTGCAGGTGGACTCATTCTAGAAAGAGTCCTCTACTATCTTGCTAGAGGGAAAAGATTGTCTTCCAGCTGGCTCACTTGTTTGGCCATTTGCAACTCTGGATTTTCCTAGGAATTGCACACCCAGGTCCTGACCCAGCCTGTCCTGGATGAAGATTGCCACTGCCAAAAGGGGTGTCTTCCAAATGCATAGAGTGACAGCCCTTCCCTAAATAAGCAAAAATAAATTTTAACCTCTGAAAAGAAAATGGAAGCATCACAGTTAGTGGAGATGAACCATAGTAAATGAGAGGCTGGGGATTTAGGTGACAACTGAGTGTGTCCCATGAACTGTGGAGGTGAGACAGCCGCCTGGTCAGAGTCATGTCCGGGAGGGCTCTGGCAGAATCTGGTGTCTGAGCCTGCAGTGATGCCCTCCACTGCAGTCTAACGTGGTGGTGTTTCTGGCCAGGCCCTGCTGAGGAGACAGGAGACAGCCTCTGTGTGGTTGCTCTCACCTCACCTCAGTATTCTGGGGTTCCTTGAGAAAGTTTGGTTGTGGGCCCGCAGAGGGCTGCTGTCACACAAGCCTGGGCTCCTGGGTGTGTAGCACGTGTACTGTGCCCTCTGCTGATGGTAGGGGAGTACTTTGGGGGTGGGAGCAGCCCGTAAGTGGAAGATCAAGATCAAGGTCACAGGCAGGGTGGGGGAGATAAATTGCACAACCTTTACCCCGCAGGATCTCATCTGACCAGGTAAGGCTCATTTCTTCAGGGTACTTGTTTTGGGGACCTGGCTCACCCCTTTCTATTCAAGAGTAGCCCTTGTTCCCACCTATGTTCAGGGGAGATATTGATTGTATTCGATTTAGACCTTCATTACTATTCACTGGCTAATCAATCAGCAAATATTTGTTGAGTGACCTCTGTGTGCTAAGCTTTGTTTACATTGCAGTTGGGGGAGTGAGCTACACACAGCAGGAAAATTGGCAAGAGTAAGAAGCTGTGTTTTAAGAAGGCCAAAGGAGAAGTTTGGCCTTTTTGTTGTTGTAGGAAGGGGAATGTCACAGAGGGGTAAACTGGATCACCGAAGGCCTTTCTTCAAGTATTTATTGAATGCTTGCCTTGATAATTTTTACTTGAGAAAGTATCTGAGCAATAGATAACTACCTTCTTTTTTACAGAGAAGTAACTTGCTCAAGATTACACAGATGCTGGAGGAAGTACTTGAACCCAGCTCTTTGTGACTGACCAGAGCCTGGGCAGGAAGAGAGTGGGTGGAGGAGGAAGGGTACTCCAGGCCGGAAAACAGTGTGTGCACAGTGGGGAGTTGGGCTCAGTAAGGCACGTGTGTTTGAGGGAGAGTGAGTAGTGTTGGTTTTGTCTCCCTTTCTCTTCGAGGGCACAGGCCACATCTCCTCCCAGCACCTCTGCAGTGTCCAAAACAGAAGCAGGCCCAGGGCAGGAGCCCACTGACACTCATGGAGGCCAATGGCATGACCCTCTCAGGATTCCAAATGAGAATGTGCCCTGGGACCTTTTGCTGGGGCTGGGGCTCTTCTTGACTCAGCCCTGGGGTGTCAGCCAGGTGTGAGGGAGAGGGAAGGCATTTTGTCTATCCCATGACCTCATGGCCCTGAAGCCTTCCCCAAGAAGGAAGGGACATGGTGCTGACTGCCTGACGCTGACTAGCTAACTCTGTGCTAGGAGGATTCCCGGAGGCTTGGCTGTGGCTGGGGAGCTGGACCTGAGAATACAGTCACTAGACCTCCTGCAGCCCTGGCCTGGCTCTTGGTGGTTTGGGCACGGCTGTGCCTCTGCCTTCACAGGGGGCCTGGCTTGCTTAATACTCAGAGGCTTCAGAGCTTCTTTTTATTTTTTTGCAAGAGTTGTTAGCCACTCAGCACATGAACACAACCGGAAAGGACATTAGAGATAGTCCATTCTGGCCTTCATTTGACCAGTGAGGAAACTGAGGCCCAGGTGACACGCGGCACCCGTAATCCTATAAGGAAATAACTATAAGGAAATCTCATGAATGGGCAAGGGGGCTGCCTGTAGTTGGAGCTCACCTACCCACCCAGCTCCCTTGGGAATGCAGCAGAATCCCTAGCACTCCCTACCACAGGATGTTCCCACGCCCTCACCCCTTACTCCAGAGCTCACAGAAGTTCACAGCTGTCCTCGACTCTCTTGTCTCTTCACCCCTTTCCTCTCCATCTGCTTCTTTACTCTTGTTAGTAGAGCAATTACTCTTCCCAGGGCTGGAGTGACACTGCTGGCCATTTTTGTGGCAGGCCTTTAGGATGGTGGTATTTAAGTCACCTGAAACTTTAAAAGGCCTCTTTCCTGGAGTTCTCTTCCTCTGACAGCAGTGCATTAACAGAAATATCTCTGTGTTTTACCAATGGAACACTCAGATGAGGGTCCCCTCTAGTCCTAGTACTGTTACCAGAATGATGACTAGTCAGGTCCACAATGAGTAGTGTCAAACCGGACTTGTATATGTCATTATGACTCATTAAGGCATTGTCGTCGATATTCCCAAGAAACATTCCTCAGCCTGGACTCTGCCAGCACCTGACTGGCCCTAATCTCCACCTCCCCCTGGGGCTGGGGCAGTTAGCAAGAGGCACTGGTTCCATATCACGGGGGTATAGGGAATCAAGAGGCAAAGGCAGTCATTGAGCAAGAGGTTGAGAACTCCCAGGTATCACCTTTCCTCTTGTCCCCCCACGAATCATGTCCTCCCTCCTCTCCCAAGTTTCCTGGTTGCAAAGCGAGTAGAGCAGGTCTCTGTACTGTCCTGAGGCTTCTTGAGGCTAGCATAGAGGCTCATACCCTGGGTTCAGATCCCAGGTTCATCATTGGTTAGATGTGTGACCTTGGCATGGTTACCTAATCTCTGTTTTACAGACAAGGAAAGCAGGATTAGAGAGAAATATTTTCTTACCTTCCTCAAAAGGTTGCTGTGAGCATTAGACTGGATAAATTAGGCACAAAGGAAACTCTCAGTACATTTGTTGTAAAGCTGAATCTAGGGGGGCAGATGTGGCTCAAATGGTTGGGCGTCCGTCTGCCATATGGAGGGACCTGGGTTCGATCCCCGGGACCTCCCGGTAAAATTTAAAAAAATATATATAGAAGGCGCATGGGCTGCCAGGCTCTGTGTGCTGGTGAGCCGCCATGCCCCGGGAGCCATGCAGCAGGATGATGACGTAACAGGAGAGAGGTGCAGGCGCGAGACAAGACGAGATGCTCTGAAAGCCAGGAGCTGAGGTGGCACAGGTGGCAGAACACCTCTCTCCTACATTGGAGGTCTCCAGGATCGAATCCTGCTGAAGACTGGAGGAGGAGGATGAGAAGAGATGGCAGGAAACAGATACAGAGAATTGCCCAGCAAATGGACACAAAACAGCAAATGGGGAAGGGGGGGGGTTAAATGGATAAAGTAAATAAATAAATCTTAAAAAAAAAAGCTGAATCTATGATATTGCCCACTGTTGTGAGTTATAGGAAATAATATTTAACTAGAAGACAAAATTGTTTCTGCCATTCTCTCACTCTCATTGGGAAGTGTGTAATTAGAAGAAATCAGTGAAAATATAAAGGTAGCATCCTGAGGTGAGATGGCAAGCAAAGAAGTGGGTTTTCGAGTCTGGTAGCCCTTGGATAAGCTTGGAAGCTTGTCCTCTGTGGCCTCATTTGTAAGGGATGGGGGTGATGTGCCCACCTCAAATGCTGGCAGCAGAGCAAGATAACATACGGGTGTGCCGTAGATACTCCCTGAATGCTGGCTTCCTTCTCTCTCCTCTTCCAAGTCTCT
This sequence comes from Tolypeutes matacus, assembly GCA_026826555.1. Taxonomy (NCBI): domain Eukaryota; kingdom Metazoa; phylum Chordata; class Mammalia; order Cingulata; family Chlamyphoridae; genus Tolypeutes; species Tolypeutes matacus. The sequence goes on from JAKSZT010054304.1 coordinate 19,700,266, forward strand.
GTGCCCCAGTGGGCATCAAGAGTCTGAGGGCTGGTGGCTTCCACCAGAAGAGGAGAGGAGAGGAGCAGTCAAGGCCTGCGGTTCTTGGTCACCCTGCCAAGGGGCCTTTTGAGACCTCCTGCCCTTGTTCATTCACGGGCTGTCACTGGTAGGAGGTCACAAAATTGCCTGTTTTCTTAGGTCCTTACTGCCCTAGAATACCACATACTTGAAGACAGACTGGGGTTGCCTTCCATTTTTACACCCTCTCCAGCACCTACCCCAGATTCCCTGTCCAGCACACGGATATTTGTGAAACAGAAATGATACCTGAAAGCTGGCCCCCCTGGTCCGAGAGCTGTTACGTCCCACCCACTCCCACAGCAGGGATTTCCTTCAGAGATGCTTAGCTCAGGCCTGTCTCCATTCTGCTCCTGTTGGTGCTGACAACACATGGCCCCTGTGTGCTCCTCGGGCATCCGGGCCTCTCCTGTGGGGCTCCCTGGATCCCTGGGACACAGTGACCAGAGCCACAGGGAGAGCAGAAGGAGCCAGGCTTAGAGTGTGCCAGGTGGCCCTAGGGGGTAACATGAGCTCCCCACTCTCCCCTCTCCCCAGGGTGGCCAGAGAAAGAAGGCCTGTGACCGGATAAAACCCTGAACCCAGGCAGTGGGCTGCCCTTGGGAGCTCTTTTCTCCAGCAGCCTTGCTTCATCCTGTGCCTGCATTGTCAGGTAACTGGCTTCAACCTCACTCCCTACCTGGACCTGAGGACAGGCTGAGGCTGAGGGCAGAAGAAAAAAATTTCCTGCATTAGAGCTACTTAGAGAAGGGCCGCTGGGCTGGGCCAACTGTCTAGTCCAGGAAACAGTCACTGAGCACCTAGTGTGCTAGCTAATGGGGATGCTAGGCAGAGGGAAGGCAAAAGCAACCAGACACTTAGGGATGGATGGGCTGGGGACTGTGTGGTAGGAAGAGGGGCAGGGCCCTTGAGCCTTGGGCTTGTAGGGCAACTCTTTTATGGGGAAGGGGAGATTACAAAACTAAGTTGCGCCTGAAGAATGAGAGTTTGTTGGGAAGGTGAGGGTGGGCTTTGGGGAGGCTATCTTTTATGGGGAGTAGCCTGGAGAATGAGAGGGAGCACTGCTTTCAGGGAAAGAGAAAACCTTCAGCATTCCTAGAGCTTAATTTGGGGAAGTGGTAAGAGAAGAGGCTGAGGGTCAGGCAGGGGCCAGATCAAGAAATGCCTTAAGGCTGTTGGTTTTCTTCCAAAGAAAGCCACCCAAGAATATTGAGTAGAGAATGATGTAATCTGATCCACAGGTAGAAGAGACCATCTGGTGGCCAGATATGCCCATGAGGGATGGCGCCCAGTGGAACCTCGGTCGGAGGGCAATAAGATTTTCACGTCCATCTGAAGAGGCCCTGCCATAGGAAACGTTGTACTAGCTCATTCAGCATGGAGTGTGGGCCAGAGGTGAAAGGAGGGAAGAAGCCAGGTCCATGTCCAAGCTGACCTAGGACAGGGGAGAGGAGATGGAGGGAGGGCAGAGGATGGGGAAGAGGCTTTGGATGGAGAGTGGATGGGATTTGGACTTTGGTTGGGGTTAGCAGATCCACGTGGCTGAACTCCCTGGCCCTGCCAGCAGCAGTGGGGGTGTTGGAGGGGAGCAGAGGCCAGTGTCAGGGAGGGCAGAAGAGAAGCTCTCCTGAGCCTGGCACTCAGCAGGCCCTGGCCCAATGCCCTCCATTGGTACAGGCTGCTCTGCAGGTGAGATTTAAAAGCTGAAGGATGCAAACCAGTTTCCTGATGTATGGTTAAACTTAAGCTGCTGCCAGGAATGTAGAGAGAGCTTCCCAAAATAGATTTGGTGAGGTTGGGGGAGCTGGGGGAAATGGTGTGATAAGATGTGGCTCACCTGCCTCTTCTAAACACTTCCACCCACATCCCTCCATTTCCCCCCTGAATACCCACCCACACTCCCTCCTGCCAGGATTCCAGAAGCTTCTATGACAAGAGTAGACCAAGAAGAAAGGGAAGATGATTAGAAGGGAAGCAGAGGAAGTGGTTGAGTGGATGTTGCCTCAGGCCTTCTTCACAGCCCTGAGGAGGACAGGAGGCTTTCAGAGTGTTTCCATTGAGGGATGGGTCAGGGGTTGTCTGAGCAGTGTCCTGGCTCTTTGTGTATCTCTCATGGAAGTGAGGGTAGTACCTCTACCTTGGCACCTCTGATGCCTTCTGAAATAGCATTTTTCAGACATCAGAGCGGGTCCTGGGGTGGGGTAGGAGGTCCTGGAAAAAGTGTGATTTGCAGGGATGTTATTTAGGTATTAACATTCTGTGCTTACTGGGTACTGGGTGGACTGCTTGTGTGGCTCCCAGTCCCCCTGCCCTCCCCCATGGGGCATGTGCTCCAGATGGGAGGTGCAAGGCCATGGGCCCCTGTGTGCTGGGCCTGTGGGGAGCCACCAGGCAAGCTTCTGCCTTCACTTATGTGCCCCAGAGGCACCAGTGGCTTCTGGATGCTATGGGAGTAAGCCCAGACCCCGTCCAGTCCAGATTCACAATCCGGCCCCTTCCTGCCTCCCAGCAGACTCTCCTAGTCTCTTAAGAGCCCCTCACACACTGCCACTTACCCCCTCCTCACCTCTGCTCACAAAGTTCTCTACCAACTCTACTGACTGTGAAGTTGAACTCAGTTTCCACTTTTCCTGCAAGGCCCATGCCTTAGTCGCTGTGACTGAGCTCTCCCGTGTCCAAACTTCTTTAGAGGTCTGTGTCACATAACTTGGCACCAACCCATTGCCATCTCTTGGTGGTGTTGTGGCTTCGTGTGTGTATATCTTGCTTTCCAGTTGGAGCAGCCTTGTAGGGTGTAACTTTGCTGGGTGCTCAAGGGGTACCTCATCTGGAATCACAGCTCTGGAGGCCTGCCTTGCATATGATTTTGTTTTCTGTTTCCCACATTCCAGGCTGTGGCTCAGGATGGTTCCATTATTCTTTCTGCCACTAAGTTTCAGCTGAGGAAGGACTTACAGCCTGGGAAGCAAAGTGCCTGGCAGCTGGCCAAGGGGAGCTGTTAATCTCTATCCAGAGGCAGTGACTCTGGCCCCAGGGCTGTTTTTCCCTGCTGTTTCTGAATCCCGGGTGCCCTCACCCTTCTCCCTTAAGTTTCCTGCCTCTGTTTCTGGCTAGGGACCCAGTCCCCAATACCCAGTGTCCCACCCAAACTGGGCCGACTGCCAGTATTTCAGGCTCCAGAAGCCTTCACTGAGGGTCTCCTGGGGAGTTCCAAACCTCCTGAGGTGCACTTTCCACCCTTCTGGAACTGATCGTCTCAAGATAGTGCAGGGGCACTATGAGGGCTTTCTCCTGAGGCCCTGACCCGCACGCACGCTGCAGAGTAATGGAGGCACACACATACGTCATTACAAGACAGCATCGTTTGTGCTGTGGCACTGTGTCCTGAGCACAGCCCCTTCTTGAGAGGCTCTGCTAAATGCAGAGTAACTGCAATATCACAGAGATCCTTTCTGAGGAAGGTGTGACCGTTCCTGTAAGAGCTTTGGGGTCAGGGATTGTGGGAGCTGGTGGCATTCCTTGGAGGAGGTAAGCAGGCAGAGAGGGCGCCCACCCCTCTTGCTTATCCCAGGTTTGCTTGACCTTGCAGACTGGAGGCCAGCGCTGAATCTCGCTGCCCTGGACTGTGCCGAGGAGACTAACAACGCAGTTTGCAGAGACTTCAACATCCCTGGCTTCCCGACTGTGCGGGTATGTGACAAGGAGGGGAAAGTGGGGCTGAGAGGACAATTCTGGCAGGCATGTTACCAGCTGCCCTGTGCTTGCCTGGCATCTGCTCGGGCTGCTGAGCTCTGTGGAATCCTCTGAGGCTTCTGGGCTCGTCTGTTTAAATCACAACCCCTGGAGCACTGTCCTGCTTGATGAAACATCCGTTAAAGAGGCAGAAGGGGATGTGAATTAGGAGGCAGAAAAGAAGGTTCATTTGGTTGGGAAATGCTGCCCTTTATAAGGGAAAGGGGCTGTGTGTGTGTGTGGATGTGTTGGTCTGGGTGGGTTTCAGCTGCTCGGATTTGAGTTGTAAAGTAATTGTCTCGTGGGCTGTTGAGAGCTCCCACATCCAGAGTTCTCATTCCATTCCTCTTCTTTCTGACCTCCTAGCCTTAGAGGTCTGGGTTAACCCTGTGAAACAAGAGCCAGGCTCTGACCCATCCGTGGGCTGAACCTACAGCCACAAGTGGCTCAGAGGTGACCTGTCAGGGCACCTCACCCCACCGTCAAAATGCCGATGCCTCAGCTGGCAAGGATCCCTGGCATGGAGTCATCACACCCAAGGCATGAGGGCCCTGTCACCCAAGCCCTGGCAGAAAGTGGCATGAGCTCTCTAATGATGCCCTGCCTGCCAGCCTGCCAACCATGGCTAGTCTGGGGAACAGCATGGTGAGCTAGCAACTGCTACCACATCATTTAAATATGGAGAGGTCCATCCCTTTTCTGTATATGACTCTGTAGCAATGCCATCTCCCTACCCTTAGACCCCAAGATATATAACAGAGCATGCTAAGTTACTCTGGGGTGGGGGGTAGACAGGGTACTGTGCTCCTTTTGCTGACCCATGCTCAGCAGTCCTGAGTGGGAAGATGTGGGAAAACCAGTGTGGCAGCAGGAGCCCTTGTTCACAGGCTGGAATTTTTCTTCCAGTGAGGACTCAACCCAGGAGGTCAAGCCACTGCCTGGCCCCCCAGGAAGGGACTGGCATTGGTGTCATGGGCAGGTCAGGTCATCCTGTCAGGGCTCTGTGGGCCTGATACATGGTGCTTTCTGTTTCTGCCTGGAAGAGACTGGCCCGTGGGTGTGAAGGAGGCAGCCCAAGCAGTTGGGAGGTCAAGTGGCTCCTCAGCACCTGCCCAGGTCATGTAGCACACGCAGCATGCATGCCTCAGGTGATTAGTCATCTTCCTGACTGCCCATATGGCTATGGGAGGGGAGCTGGGAGGGCCCTTAACTGTTTTTGACCTTCCCCTGCCTCCAGACAGGCAGCACCCGCTGGGCCAGTCCATTGGTCATCTTTCCAGTTCTTAAGAGCTCCAGAGACGAATGTTGTGACTTCCCTCAGCAGAGCCTTCCCTGCCTCTCCCAAGGAACTTGCAGATGAGTTTGGGCCAGGGAGATGCACCTTCTTCTCCTTAGGACTGCAGGCTGTGGACATGTAGTTCAAGCTAGCTATTGTCAGGGCTGTGCTCTGAGGCCCTAATTACTGTGACCTACAGTAAGAAACTGGTCCCCTGACAGCCCAGTGTACCTATGAGCATTGTGACCAGACCTAGAGGTCTGCCTGGCCACAGCAGGCCAGAAAGAGAGCTGAGTCACCCTGCTGTCTGCCTCCTGAGGACTGGAGCCTGTCCTCACCCTGCCTGCCTGTAAAAGCTATGAGAGCACTGAGGCGAGGGCACGTGTTGATCGGGGGAAGAGAGAGTGTTGCTGGTATGATGGAAACAGGCCTACACGAGAGTCTGGCTGCCCCCAGTGACGTGTGTCACTGTCCCTTTCCTCCACCTCCTGCCCCTTGTCACCGTGAGCCAACCAAGCTTCCACCAGCCCAGCCTGTTTGGCAAACACCCGGCCCTGCAGGGCAGGCTGGCTCTGTCAGGTCTGCATCAGTCTGGAGCTGGAGCCTGACTGGAAGAGAACAAAGGTGCAGGGGAGGGAGGGGCTCGTTTGTAGCGGGTGAGGCTGGAACTTCTAGGGGAGGGACTTGACCACTGTCTCCCCAAGCTTCTCCTTGGGTCACAGGACTGCTCCTCGGTGAGCAATGGAGTGAGACCTTTTGTGGCCAAAGGCCTGGCTGGATTCAAGAAGCCACGGAGCAGCAGCCGCAGGGTAGGGAAGGCGGGAGTCTTCCTCTTGCAAAAGTCTGAGGACACAATCGATGTGGGTTCAAATCCTGGTCCCACTGCTTATTGTATGTGGCTTAAGAAGTTGCTTAACCATGTCCCAGCCACAGACCTCAGTTTCCTTGTCTGAGAAATGGGATAATAATATCTACCTCATAGGATTGTTGCAAGGGTGAAGTGAGGGCTTATATGTGAAAGTGCTGAGGCACTGCGTGGTGTTGCTGGGGTTTCTTCCATCCCGTTGCCCCTTCTCCTTCTTGGGTTACCCCATGAGGCTGGTGGCCGCTCCTCTGTGATTGCTGCATTTTAAGCAGTCCATCCATCCACAGCTGAGAGGTTGTCCACTGGGTAGGAGAGGTTAGAGACACAAGACATAAATTTGGGTCACAGGAACTCCACAGAGCTCACCAGGTGGTTGAGAAACAGTGAGGGCCAGTGAATGCCAGAGGAGTTTGCCTGGGCTCACTAAGCTCTTTGCAAACCTCACTCATCAGGCAGAAGTTCACCTGGAGGGTACTCCTGTTTGGTGTTGAAGGGCTTTGGCTAGGAGAGAGGAGGACAAGGCATGGCAGGGAGGGGAGAAGGTGAGAGCAGGAGCCCTCTGTGGGCAAAACTGTGTGGCATGTTGAGAAGACCAGTCTGGCTGGAGCAGAGACTCGTGTACAGGGTTGAGGCAGGGCTAGGAAAGGATGGAACCCAGTAATGGTAGGTCCTGGAATTTAAGGCTGGGGGTCTGGACACCCTTTGATGTCCAGGCTTATGTGACTCTTGCTAGCGGCTAAGATGTCAGGGAGAGGGACAGGACTTCAGGAAGATATCTCCTGCCTGGAGATGGGCCCCCTTCCCAGCAGCTGCCTTCTCCTCTGTTGGACCACAGACATAGGAAGTGGTTAGGGCTGTGGATCCTCATGGGCTAAAGTGGGAGAATGGACCTGCATGTGGACTTACCATAAAATATTTGCAGACTGAATTGTTTTCCTTAAAACTTGTTTTAAAAGTCTGCATTTGATACTATCAGTGGTCACCACTTTCTGTTCAGCTTTATTTGGCCCACTGGGTTGAAGACCTGCCGAATGCCAGCTGGTTGCCTGCCTTTGGGGAGATGCTGGAGATCTTCCAGGGGCTCCACAGTTGGAGACAGCAGCAGTTAACGTGTGTGAAGTGATGAAAAGGAAGTGACCGCTCCCAGGGAAAAGAAACCTCTTTTCTAAAACTTTAATTGCCTGCTTCCAGGGAGATGTGGTAGTTTCCCTTGGGTGGGGCGCACACCTCCAACAACTGACTTAGTAAGGGTGCATTTTAATAAGAGGACAAAAATGTACCCTGGCTAGATTTTAGTGTGATTTCCACATGAGCTTTCAAGATAATCAAAGGTTAAGTCTGTTCAACTGGCTACATGTCTGCTGAGTGCCTCTATGAACTTGACACAGTGCCAGGCATTCTGGGGCTTGCAGATATGAAAAAGGGAGGCTGGTGGGTGGGTGGAAAGTTCAATTGTAGCTAGAGTGTAGGTAATGGGGGGCAGTGGGAGGTAACTTTGAGTTCAGGTCCTGGAAGTGTTTGTTTACATTGAGTTTAGAGATTATTCATAGGCAGTGGGGTGTCATGGAAGAGATTTGAGGGTGTGTGACATCATCAGACCACAGTTGTGTCTTAGAATACTAGCCATTGTGTCAGTGGAAGATGGTTAGAGAATGAAAAGATTAAGCATATTAAAATTTCAGAGTGCATGAAGGTAGAACAAATGTAGGAACTGTTGTAGTAGTCCCGGAAATAGGTGATAAGCTCTGGCTAGACACGGCAACAGGTGGAAAAGTAGAGGGCTGTTAAAGAGGTATCACAAAGGTCACATTCACAGACCTTGTTGACTGACTAGATGATGGCAGGTGTGGAAGAGGGAGGTTCTGGTGTGGGCAATGCCATATCACCAGGTGAGATAAGAAACATAGGTGGGGGAGAAGAAAGAAAGAAAGAAAGAAAGAAAGGAAGGAGGGAGGGAGGGAGGGAGGGAGGAAGGAAGGAAGGAAGGAAGGAAGGAAGGAAGGAAGGAAGGAAGGGAGGGAGGGAAAGAAAGGAAAAGAAAGAAAGGAAAGAAAGAAAGGAGGGAGGGAGGGAGGGAAGAAGGGAAGAAAGAAAGAAAACACACAGGTGGAGAAGCAGGTTGGAAGAGGGGTGACTCAATCTTGGAGGGTATGGGTGGGTGGGATGTGCCCCGACACCTGTGTAGAGAATACCAGGAGGAAACCCAAGTCTAAGACAGGCGAGGACCAGAGCCAGGATTCCGATTGCAAGCCCTTTGGACAAAGTAGATGAGATTGACAAGGGAGAAAAGGCCAGTCTGTTTGTTCATTCATTCGTTATTCACTCAATCATTCAAAAGTACAGATTGAGCTCCTATGTGACAGTGCCTTCAAGGGCTTTTTTAACAGAAGAGTGTCATGATATGATGTGTGACTATAGGAGAGATGGAGGCAGGAATAGAGAAGGGGAGCAGTCCAAGCAGGTGATGGCGAGGGCAGTGGGCACAGGAGAGAGAGTCAAGGAGGCCAAGATATGGGTGAGAGAAAGGCTGTGAAGGTGGCCAGAATGGCTGGTCAGTGTCAAGCAAACCAGGGGAGGATGGTGACATGAAGGCAAAGAAGGAGAGTGTCAAGAAAATGTGGTACAAAAAATGGCAAACTCTAGCCATAGAGGAAAAGAGGGCAATATTAATATCAGGTATCGCAAAGTGACCAAGAAGGACCTGGAAGAGGTCATTGGATTGGCCAAAGAGAAAGTACCACTGAGCTGCTCTAGAACAGTTTCAGGAGCCAGAACCAGCTGACCATGGGAATGAAGGAAGAGAGGAAGTCAGAGGAGTGAGAACAGACTAGTGTTTCGAGAAATTTGGCAGTGCAGGGAAAGGGGAAATGCTGAAGAAGTTAGGAGGGGGTTCTCATTTTTCCCATTCTCTTTCCCCTTCTTTCTTCTTTTTTTTTTTTAGTATTAAAAAAGAGGATAAAGAATACTTAAAATAGGGAAACGGATGTGGCAAAAGTATTGGGCTCCCATGTACCATATAGGAGGTCCAGGGTTCGATTCCCAGGGCCTTCTGGTGAAAGGCAAGCTGGCCCCGCATGGTGAGCTGGCCTGAGCAGAGAGCTGGCCCACGTGGAGTGCTGGCCCTGCAAAGAGCTAGTGCAGCAAGATGATGCAACAAAAAGAGACACAGAGGGGAGACAATAAGAGAGGCAGCAGACCAGGGAGCTGAGGTGGCACAAGAGATTGAGCACCTCTCTCCCACTCCGGAAGGTCCCAGGATTGGTCCCAGTGCCGCCTAAAGAGAAGAAGATCCCAGGGTCGGTTCCCGGTGCCGCCTAAAGAGAAGACAAGCAGACACAGAAGAACACACAGAGAGCAGACAGTGAGCGCAAAACAACGATGAGGGGGAAATAAAACACATGTTTAAAAAAAAATCTTATAAAAAAAAAAAAAAGAATAAAATGAGCTGAGTTGTGGGAGCCAGTGCTCAGGTGGTAAGACTATTCTAAAAGGCAGAAGGGAAGCTTCTGGGAAGCTCAGATAGGAAAGCTGAGTGACCAACACAAGATAACTGGAGGTGGAAATGGGAAGTCTTCACTTTAGCCCTTCCCCTCCTGGGAGGGTCTCTGGGACACCCTGCGTTCCCCTGGATCACTCTTACTAGTGGAGGCCCTTCGCAACAGGTCTTCATTTTAAAGATGAGGAAGCTAAGGTTTGGAGAGGTTAATGGATTGCCCAAGGTCACAAAGCAAAAGCGTTCGTAGAGCCAGGCCCTGACCCCAGGTCCGTCAGAGCCCAGGACCTGCACTCATAACCACCAGCTTGGGTTAAGGCCAGATAGCCCTGCTGTTGGAGGCAGAGGCCCAAGTGCCAGCTTGCGGGCTCTTCCCACGGCTGTTAAGTGGTTCTCTGTTGGGACTACTCAACTCAGTCCCTTTCTGAGCCCAGGAGAACACAAGCAGGGGCCTTGACAGCCGTCTAGCTATTTGGGTGAAGCCCAGATTGTAAGGGGTTGTCCTCTGTTCTTTCTGTCCTCTCTCTCCAAGGGGGTAGGGGACTAGGCCTGGGATATCTTGTAAGTAGGAAAAGGGGACAAAGCGATGAGTTAAATTTGCCTCTTTGTAACAAGACTTGTTTCTTCAGGAGCTCAGGCCCACCCTTCAATAGGACCTACACCGGAGACCCCTCCCTTTGTTGAGTGTGTGCTGTACCAGGCCTCAGCCTGGGAGTTCTCAGCTGGTGGAGACCCTAGCGTTTTAAACCTTTTTTCCAAGATGAGCAAGAACAGATTGCCTCAGAGGGCAGCTGACATTTTCCCAGGGATGTATGAAGTGACTTCATTTTGTTTTTTCAGGTGGGTCTACTAGGAAAAACAGCAGTGGTTTTTCATCATTCATTCATACACTAAATATTTTTCAGTAATTATGTGCTAGGTACTTAAGCTTTATAGAAATAGTCCACCTCTTGTAAAGTGTGTATGAGTATGAGCTGCTGTCTGTAGTGTCCTTCGGTGCTTCTGAGATGTGGGGGAAGGGATTGATTGGATAAGAGGATATTAGGGAAGGGAGGTGGTGTTCAGCTCCAAGAGCAAAAACCTCCATGTCCCTATTTCACAGATGAAGAGACTGAGGCTCAGAAAAGTTAAGTAATTTGTCTTAAACTCAGATCCATCTGACACCAACCAGTCTTATGTTCTTAACCACCTTGTGATACTGACTCTCGCCTGTGTGTTTGCTTCTAGTTCTTTAAGGCTTTTTCCAAGAATGGCTCAGGAGCAACACTGTCAGGTGGGTGTCCTGGCTCTGGTTGTGCTGTTGGCATTGTCAATGTCTTCCTCTCCTTGCCTCTCTGCTTTACCTGGGGTTTCTGTTGGGGTGAAGAGAGGCCTGACAATCAGCAAGTTCTACAAGGGTGGAGTTTCTCAAGTGAAAGTTTAATTTGTGTTTTCCTGAAAGAAAAGTGTCCTTCCCAGTCAGCCTGAAAGATGCTCTGGGGAAAACTAGGCAGAAGAAGCCCCTCAGTTTTGGCCTACCAGGGTCCTGGGATGTGAGGGGCTCTATGTTTCCAGAATAGACTTTCATGTCAAAATGGGGTTAGCAACCAGAGGAGCAGACCAGACAGCCCCTGGGGGAAGCCTGCATGGGTCCCAGTTCTCAGGGGCTCTCCTGCCTCCTGAGGAATGGGTCCCCTTGCATTGCTTAGGGAAGATGGGAGTAGTTCCCTGCCCCCAGTCCTCTAATGCAGAGAAGGACTAACACACTCTGTTTCTATCAGAACTAGCTCAAGCCCCAGGTTCTTAGTTTCTATAAGTGAAGCTGACACGGGCCCTGGAATGAACACCTCCCCTATGTCCATTTTCATTTACAGTGGCTGGTGCTGATGTGCAGGTGCTGCGCGAGAGGCTCATCGATGCACTGGAGTCTCATCGTGACACGTGGCCCCCAGCCTGTCCCCCACTGGAGCCTGCCAGGTATATTTTAGGCGATGACAGGCTTGGTTAATTCCTCCTGCTACCTTTGCCATTGGGGCACCCCCATACCAGGCTTCCAGGGTGCAGAGCCCCTCTGGAGCAGCTAGTGGCTGCTGGAGGGCCTCCTGCTGCTGGAGGGGCTAACTGAGGAGCCTTGTCTCCCTGGGGCTGATGGACAGGTACAGGGGCTCATCCCACTGTGTAGAAAGGGAAAGATGGGTGGAAGTTCTCCAGGTCTTACCTGCTGCTCCTTCTCACAGCATGTCATTGGGAAGGTTTTGTTGATTCACATGATCTAACCCAGGAGGACCACTGAGACCCATAGTAAACATGGGGAGGAAAAAGGGAGACCAAATACCATTTAGAGGAAAAGTGGGTGAGGAGAGAAACTCAGAAGATAGCACCCTGACTCCGTTACATGAACATAGTTGTGTGTCTGAGCTATGGCTGTGACCGGGGCAGGGGCCTGGCCCTCGGCTGCCTGTGCTATAGAGCATCAGGCACAGTGGCTCGTGCCCTGCATCCGCCTGCCAGGCTAGCATCTGGAATTGCCTCTTGGGCACGGTGAGGTATGTGGGTATCTTCCAAAGAGATTAAGATTGAAAACACTATGTCTCCCACTTCTGGATGAGAACTCAAGATAGGGTAATGACCACTTTAGGGGACTCTTGCAAAGAAGGACCAAATCTAAATATCAGCAGAAGGGTCGGATGTGGCTCAACTGGTTGGGCGTCCGTCTCCCATATGGAGGGACCCGGGTTCAATCCCCGGGACCTCCCGGTAAAAAATAAATAAATAAATAAATAAATATCAGCAGGGACTTCTAGAGGTAGCCCAGCCACAGAACACACTGAAGGTCCCAGATCCTGAGAAGGTCTCACAAGAGAGGTATGCTGGTACTTGAAGGCTCTTTAAGTTTGCGTACTGCTGGTTCTTCAGGGCCCATAGCCCTGCTGAGAGATTGTGTTTCTAAGCATCAGCTGGGGGTGAATCTAACTGACAGTGATACATTTTATCATTTTCCCCAATTCCTCCCAGAGGATCTCACAGGGACCCCAAAACCAGTATATGGTCTTGATGTGGTTTGGGATTCTGCAACCAGACTCCATCTCTCCAGGAAACACCCATGCCAGCCTGTAACTGGTCCTTAGTCTTTCCATTTCTCAACAACTGGGTCTTTCTGTCCCTGTCTATTATAAACACATAAATGCATACCTCATCGTGCATTTGCAGCCCTGAGGGACCTCAGAAGCACCAAATAGGGCAAACCTGCTAAAGTCTCTCAAAGTGTTCCCTCTAAAGAACTTTAGGAAGGGAGTAGAGATGTGTGATGAAAGTGAGCTGCCTCTTTCAGAAGTCTGAGGGTAAGAATGGATAGGGGCGGGGTGGGCTGCCATGTAGAACTTGCTCTCCAGCTTAGGGAAGGTCTGGTGAAGTGGTCTCAGAGGCTACCCGATGCCACCCCAGAGGCTTTCAGGACCCATGGCACCTCTTTTTACCCACCCAGTGGGGTTTCTCTGGCCCCCACCTCTCCAGCATATCCATTGCCAGCACTGGCCCAAGGTGTCAGTTCTGTTCCAGGTGGCTACTGCCATGTCAGTGGACCCAGTAGAGGGAACTAGGTCTGCAGGGTGGGAAACCTGACCTCTGGGGATGAGAAGATGAAGCCTCTTTTTTTCCCCTTATGCCTTCCCACCTGCTGGCCTCTTAAGCATGTGTAATGATGTTCTGCTCTTAATTGGAATAAAGAAACAAATCATTTTGTATTATACAATTATCTTCCATTGATAATTATACAATTATTTTCTAGCTTAGTTCTTGGATTTGGGGAGGGATAATAAAATTTTCCTTATTTTCCATTTCCACCTTTACTCTCAGCCTCAGTTCCTTATCTTAAAATGAGGAGGTTGGATTAGATAGCTTCTAAGATCTCCTATACCCAGGATTCCCTGAATCTTTAATTTCTTTTTTATGCTTACCCCAAAGGAGGAGAAAGCATATCTCCTAGTTGGTAGTGACATGCCACACATCAAGGGTTCTAATTGCCAGTCTCTCGGGGACCAATAAAAGCCATATGCAGTAAGCCAGGGCTTTACTAGGGCATAGAGACAACTGGTCTTAAAGCATAAGTTTCCAGTCCTCCTCCCCAGACTGCCTCATACTCATTCCTGACTCTTAGAGAAACAAGGTAAGAAAAAAATAAAGCCATCCAAGGTGGATCGAATGAAGCATCAGGGTTAGGTACCAAAGACAACAACCTTGAGACTAAAGGTTTGGTTTACTCCCACTGGAGGGCTGGCATTGGGAGAATTTCTCAAAGCCTCACATGGAGACAGTGGAGGTTTATAAGGTTGTACTTGCAGTACCATGTCATCCCTGTGTGGCATGGTTTATTTCCACTGGTTGTGCAGAGTGACTGTCAAGAGTTGTCTCTTGCAGGCTGGAGGAGATTAATGGATTCTTTGCAAGAAACGATGAAGATTACCTGGCCCTGATCTTCGAAAAGGAAGGCTCCTACCTAGGTAGAGAGGTAAGCCACCCTCAGGTTCTCTGCAACCTTTGGAAAGCCATTGGGAGAGAGCCCCAGTTCAGGAGCAGGGCTCTTCCTGCCAATTCTAGGGTCTTTGTCCATGTGCCTTTTCTTAGCCTGGCACTGCCCTGACCTCTGCTGGGAGAAATGGGAAGTGTAGGAGCTGGACCATTCTGTCTTAAAACCTTCATTTGTTTTTGTCCCCTTCTTGGAAACCAAATAGATCACACCTGCTGTTTGCCGAGCATTGGACCAGATTGCTCACACACAGGGTTACTAATCCTTATGATCCTTACCAACTAGTAAATTGGTAGAGCAAGGCTTTGAACCAGGTTTCTCTGGCTCCAAAGCCCATGTTGTTTTCACACTGCCCCATCCCCATGGAATTAGAGTAAAAAATTGGGGGAGTGAGAAGGCCTTGGAGATCCTCCAGTTCCTCATGAGGATATGGGGTCCATTACCAGGTAAAGTAGGTAACAGAGCCAGGCAGGTTTGAGTTTCCACCCTATCACATACATATGGCCATGGGAAAGTCACTGAACTTTTCTGAGACTCATTTCCCAGTCTCTAAAGTAGTAATAATTACAGTTTTTTACAATATTGTTGGGCAAGTCAAATGAGGCAATTTAGGCAAAGGGCCTGGATTAGTAGCAGCACATGGTAGGTGCTTTATAAAGATCCATTCCCCTGCCTGTGCAGACAGCTCTGCTTTGCACCATTGGCTTATAGACCTCCACAGATCATTTGTGAGCTTTTCTCAGATGCCAAGGTGGGAAAGACCCAGTGCATGGGAGATGTTCCAAAGCAGTGCAGGGAGAAAGAAGAGACAGGGTGGGGATGAAATTAAATACCCTTGGCTTAGAATGGTTTTCCTGCTAAGACTCATCAAGCACAGTTGAGAGCTCTGAGCTGAAGGCAGAAGCTGACTCCTGATCTCTCAGCCCTGCGAGGGGAAGCAGTGGGAGGTAGGGATGGGACAGAGAGCTTTGCTGAAGGAGTACCTGACCTACCTGGCGTCTGTTCTGCATCCCTGACTGGGGCCATGCCTGCCGCATCAGAGGTGATTGGTAAATGCTGGTGGCCAGAGTCAGGGGCCCCTGTGGATGGACTTGAGGGCCCGATAAAGGTGCTCAGGTGTGGTTAGTGTGAGGAGCAGGCAGACATAGCAGCTTTAGAGCATGAGCTCCCTGGGTGACCTGGGCAAATTATTTCACTTCTAAGCCTTAGTTTCTTCATCTGCAAGATAAGAATTTCATTTTTTAAAGAATTGCTTATATACCTTTAACAAACACTTATATAGCTACAAAGTGCTAGTCATTGATAAAAGCACTATGATAAAGTTAACCCATCAATCCTCATAACAGCCCAATGATGTTGGTCCTATTATTATTTCTTATCCCAGCTTTGTAAGTAAGGAAATTGAGTCAGGGAGAGGTGTAGTCCAGGAGGACCAGCATTCTAACTAGGCAGCGTGGGTGCAGACCATAGCTGCGTGTGCTGCCGCTCCTCATCACCGCCTAATAGTTCCTATCTCACAGTGTTATTTGGAAGAGTAAATGAGGTAATCTACACATGGTATATAATACATACTCAGGAAATGTTGGTTATAATTACTGTTTTTTACTTCCTTAATTCCTTCTAAAAACGAAATCATATTTAAGAATGTGTTCTGGATTTGAAATATAGATAGTCTTATAAGAATAAAAATGAAACCACATTTTATTATGCTTTATACAAATGACTTTTTATTGGCAAGAGTAAAATTATATTAATTTAGAGTGTCCTAGAAAATTCGGTGGGCTCCACAGTTGCCAGGCCACTCCTTTCTGGGTGGTGTTTGGCAGTTGTTAACTGTGCATTAGGTGTGATTGGTGGCACAAGAAGGTCCCCCTCATCACAGTGGTCTACTCTTGGAAAGGTGTAGCATCTAGAAGGAGCCCAGCTGCCATCCAGGCCCTGCCCAGGGCACTCATCCAGGACTCTGGATCCCTCTGCCCCAACTCTTGGCTCCCTCAGATGTCTTGCTGTCTCTGCAGGTGACTCTGGACCTGTCCCAGTACCGAGGCGTGGCTGTGCTCAGGGTCCTGAACACAGAGGACGGCATCGTGAGCAAGTTTGGGGTCACCGACTTCCCGTCATGCTACCTGATGTTCCGGAATGGCTCAGTCTCCCGGGTCCCTGTGTAAGTGCAGGTTCCCTGCTCCATCGCTGCTCCCTCCTGTCCTCATCCTTTCTTTCTGCCCAGTGCGGCAGCCAGCCTTCCACAGTAGGGAAGTCATTTCTCCTGCGATTATTCCTCTGAGGAGTCTGGGCAGGTGAGGCATGCCCTGTGCAGGAGGAGCAGATGTTTGCCTCTCTGGCTGGGATGGGGCCTCTGCAGCCAGGAGACTGAGCCCAGAGCACCGTCTCCAGTGCCTGGGCGCATCCAGGGTTGGCGCCCATCTCTACTGTTTCTGCACTATCCTCCTCTGTTCACAGACTCATTGGCAGGCTACAGTCCTGGCAAGGATTCAGATATGTCTGACCCTCCCTCCCTTTGGTTTTCTAATTGCAGAAAGTTCATTAGGAGACAGACAATGGCCAGTTCCAAAATGCCAAGTGAAAACAATCAGGCCAGCCTCAGCCCCTGTCAGGCTCCTGCTGCTGAATGGCCTGCTAAATGGTGCCAGATGGTACCTCGGTGCCCTCTCTGGGCAGATGATTGATGTCAGGCTGGCCATACAGGCAGGAGCTCGAGGGCCAGGGAGATAAAGAGCTGCCTGAGGTGCCCAGTGAGCTGCCCCTTGAGGCCATTAGTGCCATCCTGAGGCTGGCAGCCTAGCCACTTGCCCTCACCATGCCCTGGCCCCGGCCGCCAAGCGGCACTGGGGCAGACATGTCAGCTCTGCTGGGGAGAGGAAGCGTGACGGCCACAGGGGACAAGGAGGAACTATCTGGGCAGGCCTAGAAAGTGCCCGTCTTGATGTGAAGAGGAGGCATTGTTTTCTCACTTGGAGTTGGCGGAGGAGAAAATTGTTTGTGACGATGCTGCTTCTGAGCCATCTGCTCATCGATAAACACTGGGCCAGGACAGCAGAGCGGAAAGCAGTGCTTCCCGAAGCCAGCTCCCCAGGGGCCCCATCATGCTGCTGCTGGGTCTGCACCCCCTTCGGGTGGCCCTGGCTCGTGGGTTTGTGCTTAAGAGACATCGCCTGCCTTTGAGGATTTTTCTCTGTCAGAAGAGAGAAAGAAACCAAAAGGGTTGTAAAAGAATTTATAGGATCTCGGTGATTTTTTTCTTATCATTACCCTTTTTTTAATTGTGGTAAAATACGTATAACCTAAAATTTGTCATTTTAGCCATTTTTAAGTGTATCATTCAGTGGCATTAATTACATTCACAATGTTGTGCAGCTTTCACCACTATTTCCAAAAATTCTCACCCCAACAAATAGAACTCTGACCTATTAAGCAGTAACTTCCTGTTCTCCCTTCCACCTGTCCCTCTAACCTCTGATCTATTTTCTGTCTCTATAAATTTGCCTATTCTACATCTTTCTTATAAGTGAAACTTGCAATATTTGTCATTTCATGGCTGGCTTATTTAGCTTAGCATGATGCCTTTAAGATTCATCCACGTTACAGCATCTGTCAGAGCTTCATTCCTTCTTATGGCTGAATAATATTCCGTTGTATGTCTGGACCACATTTTGTTCATCCATTCGTCTGTTGATGGACACTTGGGTTGTTTCCACCTTTTGGCTCTTGTGAATGATGCTGCTGTGAACACAGGTGTGCAAGTATCTGAGTTCCTGCTTTCAGTTCTCTGGGGTATATACCTAGGAGTGGAATTGCTGAGTCATGTGGTAATTCTTTTAACTTTTTGAGGAACTGTCAAACTTTTCTGTTGTACATATTTTTTTAAATCACATATCAAATTCCTTTGGCTTCCTTGGGAGTAATGTCACCTAACAATGCCTTGGCACAGGCTTATCAGTGGGCAGTTTCCTTGGAGTTAGTCACCATTTGGACCTCTGGCCTCTGGGGAAGGTGGTCAAACCCAGCAGCCTCAGTCCAGAAAGAGGGAGAGGAAAGGCTGATAGTTTGACTTTCCTGTCCATGGGCAGAAATGACAACCTCCAGCCCTACCTGCAGCCGGAGGGCGGGCTGAGGAAACCTCAGGCCCACCTGCTTTCCCAGGCTAGTGTTAGAGAGATTTTCCTTGGCATATATGGTGAATAGAAAGGCTAAAGTGAGACACAGGTTCTCTGATTTTTATCTCACTGAGTACACGACAAAACCAAATTCAAATAATTCTTAATAAACATTTCTGGCAGATGGGCCACCCTCCTCCCTCTTCTGACATTAGTTAGCTCTAGGATTTCATTCTTCTGTACTCACTGCATCTCATCTGTGGTTTTCTTCCCTCACAGGCTTGTGGAATCCAGATCGTTCTACACTGCTTACCTGAAGAGGCTCTCTGGGCTTACCAGGGACGCTCCCCAGACCACAGTCGCACCAACCACTGCTAACAGGATAGCTCCCACTGTTTGGAAACTTGCAGATCAGTAAGGCCACCTGGCTCTCCCCATCCCTTCCCCACCTTCTCTGATCCCAGACCACTCCACCCCCCACCCCCACACACTCTCTTGCTCATCCTTGTTCCTTGTCATGAGTTTAGCACATCATTCTGAGCCCAGACCACGTTGCAAGCTGGCCTTGGCCTTTGGGGGCCCCTGACTGCCTGCCACGCACAGATGCGTCATAGGTGTGGGAGGAGCCGCTGGCCGGTGGGCCTCTTCAGTGCTGGCTGCAGGCAGCACTGAAGAAGCATTTAATTTCATCCTTCATGATGGAGTGAACACTTTCCAGTGTCCACATTCCATAAACTTAATCAGCTTGGAAGGATACTCTGAAGCCTCTGAGCCAACTGCCCAGCCAAGCAATTATTTCTTCAGCAAAGATCTCTTGACCGCCTGCTGGTTGCCAGGCACTGTGAATACGGATAGGTACAGGGCAGATGGAGTCCCTGCTCACACAGAGGGGGCAAACAGTCCCCTTCACCGCACCCCTTCTAGGAAGGCATCCACGCTCACTTGAATGCCTCCATTGTCAGGTACCTCACTACTCTTTTAGGTAACCTGGATCTTAGTGCCCAATTGTAGGCATGAGAAAGCTGCTCTTCTCCCTGAGACTCCTTGGCTTTTTCTCTCGGGGTAGATTTCCTGCTCATTGGGTGGCAGCATGGGGCTGTAAACCTCTTGCTCTGGCACTTCACGTAGAAATGGCTGACCAGGGAGCTCCAGGCTGAGGCAGGATGGTGGCGTCCAGGAGGAGACTGAACAAGAGAATTGAGGGAAAGGGCATCTGATTACAAGAAGGATTTTGCCTCCTAGCATGAGGGACTTTAAAGGTGGAAAGTGAGAGATTTTTAGTAAATCAGCGGTGAAAGACTGAGAGCAGCAATAATCATAATAATAGCTGGGAGTCCCCGGCCTTCTATGCCAAGCTCTGCAGTGGGCACCTTCCATACCTCATCTCATTCAGTCATGGGGCCACTTCTTGAGGCAAAACACAAGGATGGGGAAGTAAACTGAGGCCCAAGGACACCAAAGTGGAGCTCCCCCAGAAAGAGGGCTGTGCCAGAAGAGTGAAGTGTAGGGAGTCACTGAGCTTGCTCTGTAGGTTGACCTTGTTGTCTCTTGACAACCCTGGGAGGTAGATGGGGGCAGGAGTGGTTGGTTTATTTTATAGGTGAGGTAATCAAGGCCCAGGGAGGTAAAGTGCCCAGGCTTACAGAAGTTGCTCGCTGTAGAACTGAGGCCAGAAACCAGGTGTCAAGAGGCAGGAGCAGGGAAGCAGTCACACTCAGGGCTCTTCCTTCAGAGCCCAGACCCCAAGGCAGCACAAAGTCATGTGATGGAGCAGCCAGCGTAGAGCCAGGGTCTGAGGCATGGAACATGGGTGGGGTCTGGCAGCCATGAGCATATCAGCCCTGAAATAAGTTCAAACACTGCCTCCCTGCCTGCCCCCCAGGCCTGGTGGGTGGCCACACCCTGGGTCTGGCCCAGCTTTTCCTGGGCCTGTTGTGTTATGTACCTATTGGCCCATCTTTTCATCCCTAGGAGTCTTTGCTCAGAACAGAGAATGAAGATCATCCTTCCACTAGTGGCCTAAGTAAAACACTTAGAGTGAGTCATAGTTAGATCTGGGCCTGGAGAGGGGAAACCCATACTTTATGCCAGGAGCTGCCAAGGGCTTTACATGTGTGCTTTCATTTAAGTTTCTCAGCATCCTACCTGTCAGGAAGTTATTATTACCCCATCTTACTGAGGCTCGGAGAAGTTAAGTAATTTACCCAAGGTTACACAGCTAGTTACTGGCAGAACCTTGTGCTAACTTATCAGACTCTGTGACCATCAGCCATGCTCCTCCTCTTCTGTCCCTTAGCCCTGACTGTTCCCCAGCCTTGCCCTGTGATTAACATCCCTTTCTCTCTCTGCCTTCTTCTGGGTCATAAGCTCCAAGATCTACAAGGCTGACTTGGAATCTGCACTACACTATATCCTTCGAGTAGAAGTGGGGAAGTTCTCAGTCCTGGAAGGGCAGCGCCTGGTGGCCCTGAAAAAGTTTGTAGCAGTGTTGGCCAAGGTGAGCGAGTCTATGGCCCCCTTGTCTGTGCAGTCCTCTGCATGATAGTGTGCATCCCTACAAGCCAGGCACCCTGCTAGCCCTTCCCTCCAGGAGCTCCTGGTCTGGCCAGACATCTGAACCCACAGCTGCCTCAGTCCACAGTGCACTGTGGGTTGCTACTCTCCAGTCTCAGTCATATCCCACACCAACCCGGTACTCTGCCAGGGATACCCCACCTCCAGTGTGGGGGCAAGCGGGGCCCCAGGATCAGATACCTGTGCTCCTTTCTCTGCCATGCCCCTTCCTATCCGAAGGTGAGATATGGGCTGCCTCTTCCTCTGCATCTGCTTCCCTCCTTCCCTTCCCACATCCTTCTCACTGGTTCCAGATCCACTGCCAATGCTGCCCCTATTTAAAACCCGGGGCTCCTGCTGCTGAGTCCTGCTGAGTCAGATGTGGGCTCTTGTCGCCTGGAGAGGCTGACTGCTGCTCTCAGCCCAGGTGGCAGACTTGACCTGTCCTTTTCGCTGGCAGGTCTGCGGACAGCTGGGGCTGCCTATGGGGGTGATTTGTGCCTTTCTGTCCTGGGAACTTCTGACAGCCTAGTTTCTTTTCTCCTCGCCCTTGCCCTTGCCCAGTTGTGGCCTTCCTGCCCCACATGGCTTGATCATGTGTATGTGTGATTACACCAAGGGGACCCTGTGAGGTGATAGCCAGTGCTCATCCCAGACGTCTAAGGCAGGCCAGCCTTTGGCCCCTCATGGTGGTCCCAAGGAGAATGAGTCCCCTTTTGTCTTGGCAGTAGAGACCTTTCCCCAGAGATCCTGAGAGCTGCTTGGTTCCCAAATCGCCAAGTCCTGGGGCCTATAGAATCAGTTGAAAAACCACTTTGAGCTGTTTTGTGTGCCGTCCTCCTGCCTAATACATGACGGCACACTCTGCAGGACTCATCCCAGAGCAGTGGTTTCTTGAAGGTCACGGGCATCTCAGCTCCACTCAAAGCTGGTTTTTCTGTTTGGCTTCCAGTGGGGCTGTTTGGAGCCAGGATGAGGGGAAAGAATGAGATCCAAGGAATACCTGAGTTGGGCAGAGGCTTAAGCAGCACCCTCTCAGTGATGCCTCGGCTGGCTCTGGAAATGAGTTTGGGATGAAGGAGCTCTCCCAGCTGGGAGCCAGGATCCTTGGAGAGGACAGAGGGAAGTCAGGAACATACTGTAGTGGGAGCAGAGGGGCCTGAGGGCGCTGGCTCTGAGACCCTCACATGGAGCTTGCTCACGTTCCTCCTGGGGATTGCAGAGTGTTCTGGCCCTGCCTGTGCTTGGGTTGCTTTTTCCTGAATAGTAATAATAGTAGCAGCTACCATTTCTTGAGCTCTGACAGGGTGCCAGATCCTATAAAGGGCTCTTGGCGTATTAGCTTATTTTATATCTCATAACCTTCACGAGGCAGGTACTAGTATTAAATATATATTTTTATAGATGAGGAAACAAAGGCTCAAACAGGTAAAGTACCTTGTCCAACATCCTCCAGCCAGTGAGTGGCTGAGCCAGAATCTCACCCCCATCTCATCCAACCCACTCCATGCATGGCACTCAAGGGGCACCAAAAGCCTAACGGATGAAGTTCCTGCTCTGCCTGGCTTAGCCTCCAAGAAGTATCAGCTCTGGGTGTGCCTGGTCGGGAGGCACTCTGCAAGTTCTGCAGGTGCCTGAGCAGGGCATCTCCCTGCTCTGTCCACTCACTCAAGTAGGTGTCTGGGCAGGGACTGGCCACTGGGTGGCGTGCGGTCACCAGGGTTTCCCTGCTCCCAGCAGAGAGGACTCCCTGTAGGCCCCAGCCGTTTAATTCAGCCTCCTCCTGACACCATGGCCCTAGAAGGCAGGAGGTTCCAAGTTAGGACATCTGGTGAGAAGTGCAGCCTTTAAGCTGTAAACCTGTGTTGTGAGCCCCAGAGAGAGACCCATGTGAGCTAACCATGAAGGAGCATGTCAAAGCACAGGATTCTTTCTGACTACTCCTCATTCTGGGGAAGGTTTGATAGGAATGTTTCATGGCTTTCTCAGAGGACTGGGTCTCTTAACAGGTTTTTCTGTCTGATTGTCATTCCCCTTTCTCAGATGTTTTTCATTGCTCTCTTTCTCCTGCATGTTTCTCATTGTTATTGTCCTCTCGACCTGCCTCTTTGTGGTTAGCTGACCTGCTCTACTGCTGCATCTCCCTTCCTCCTGCCTTTCACTCCAGCCCCCAGCTCCCCGGCACACCCATGCATGCGCGCACACATACATATCTTTCTCCCTGGAGTCCTTGTGGTTTTAAAGTGCTGATACTAATCAGATTTGAGTTGACTTGTTGTCAGAGTAGCTTTTCATGTTCCTCAGAGACTATTGGGAGTTACCATCAAGATTTGGCTATAAGCCCCTGAACTGGCTTGTCCCCACAGGCAGCTCGGGGAATACAAATGCAAGGCTTTTGCCAGCCTAGCCTAGCCCATCAGTTAGTCAGCAAGTCAGCTGTTCCCTCCGAAAGCCTCCTGAAGAGAGGACCATGTGGCCATGGTTCCCAGTAGCTCCTGGGAGGGCACAAGTGCTCAGACCTTCCTCACAGTGGCATGTGGTTGGAGGTCACTGTGGGAGCCTGAAGCCTTGAGTCGGGGGAGCTCTTCAAGTCCCAGCCCCACTTAGAGCCTCTCTCATCTCCCCACCCCTCTCCTCCAGTCTTACCAGGTGCCCCAGAGCAAAGGTGGTGAGGAATCCACATTTGTGCATTAGGCAGAATATGTTCCTGGCAGTTTTGCAACATTCCAAAAACTGGCCCTGGCCCACTCCAGCATAGCCCTCTTCCTTCTCCAGGGCTGTGGAACTCAGGGAGAATTGTTTCTTGCTCTACAACTTCCACTTGTTCCTCCTTGTAGTACTTTCCTGGCCAGCCCTTAGTCCAGAACTTTCTTCACTCCACAAATGACTGGCTCAAGAGGCAGCAGAGAAAGAAAATTCCCTACAGTTCCTTCAAAACTGCCCTGGACAGCAGGAACGAGGTGAGTCCTGGTGGCAGATGAAGATCTTCTCCCCGTCCTTGGTATTTGTGGGAATGGAAGGGTTAACACTATAATCTCTGACCTCCTTTACCAATTTGCACTGGGGAAGGAGCCAGTAGTCTTGATTGGGTTCTTCCACTGAAAATAGACTGCTCTTCTTTGAGCTCCCATCACATATCAGGCACTGTGCTAAGCTCTCTATGTGCATGATCTCATTTAAGCCTCAATGTGAGTCGAAGGTAGGTAGTGTTATCGCCATTTAACAGATGAAGAAACTGAAGTTAAGAGAGGTCAAGTAACTTGTCTAAGATCACACAGCCAGTAAGTGTTTGAGCTGGGAGTTAAAACCAATTGTGAGACCCCAGTTTTTAACCACTGCTCTTTCTTGCCTTCAAGCATACTATGCTTCCCAGCATGGCTTCTCAGGTCCTTTCCAGGGGCACCCTCCTGGGCTCCTGTGCATGTTGCTGTTTGCAAAGGTGGGCCACTGCAGCCAGGAGAGGCACAAAATCCTACAGATTCATAGGATGCCAAAGCTTGAAGGGACGTCAGAAATGAATCCCCTCATTTTACAGATGGGGAAGTTGAAGTCAGAGTAAGGATCTAACTTGATGTACGTTTTAAGTTTTCAGAGCTGTTGCTCCTTTGATGGATGTAGCCAACAGAAGAGAAACGCTACCTTTAAGATGACAGACTGAGAGAGGGAGTGCGTTTGTCTTAGGGCTGTGTGCTGACCTTGGAGTCTCCTAGAAGCTTCTGTCTTCACCTTCCATCTCCCATATTCACACTCACATTCATTTGTATGCCTCAGGGTGCTGTTATTGCAAAGAAGGTGAACTGGGTTGGCTGCCAGGGGAGTGAGCCACATTTCCGGGGCTTCCCCTGTTCCTTGTGGGTCCTCTTCCACTTCCTGACTGTGCAGGCAGCTCGGCTCAACCAGTCACAAGAGACAGGTAAGTCCAGGGCCAGCTCACCTCACTGTGCCTCTGACCCTGCTCTGTCCTGCTCTCAGTGGGGATGGGGAGTATGGTGACTCCCTGGAATCACCCCACTGGCTAGAGAGCCAGCATCAGTCAGTCCACTAGCCAGTCTTTATTGAGCGCCTCCAAAATGCCAGGCACCGCTCAGAGTGCTGGGGATGCAGCAGTGCCTAAGACACAAAGTCCCTGCCTTAGTGGCTAATGTTCTGGTGGCGGGAGGCAGATCATCAACACACAAATAGAGAACTTCAGGTATAACCATGAGTTCTGGGAAGAAGATAAAGCAAAATGATGTATGAGAGGGGGCTGGGGTGGGGGGTTACTGCTTTTTAAAAAGTTAGGGCAGTTGACGGCTTCTCTGAGGAGGTGCCCCTGTGCTGAGACCTGAATGGGGAGAAGGGAGCATCCTTGGGAAGATGGGGCAGAGCGCCTCCCCGGGCAGGGGCCAGCAGGTGCAGAGAACAGGTGTGGTGTGTTTCCAGCCACCAACTACAGCTGTGGTGGACAGAGTCCTGGGAGTGAGGGAGATGAGACCCGGGAGGGAGGCAGGGAGGGGAGGGGGGCGCATGTGAACTTGGAGGTCTTGGTAAGGGGGTTGGATTTTGGGTTCAGTGTAATGAGAAACTATTGGAGAGTAAGCAGGGGAGCAAAGTGAGTGATTCATACTTTAGAAGGACTGCTGCCAGCCGGGTGGAGGGTAGGATGTAATGTGCAGGGCAGCCAGTTAGGAGGTTATGGAAATTGCCCAGGAGAGCACATGGTGGCCTGGACTTAAGGGTGTAGGTTTGCAGATGGAAGAAATCAGATTTAGGAACACTTTGAAGGTAAAGCTGATAGGATTTAATGGAACTGTATGAGGGAACAAGACCTCAGAGTAGAGTCCTGGATTGTTTGGCCTGACATTTGGGGAGTCATGGTCCTCTGTATTGAAAAATGGGAGGCTTAGGGGTGGGAGGGAGCCGAACAGGGAGGAGTAACCTCATCTGTTTTGTGCCAGTTAGACATCCAAATGGAGACATGGATAGTTGAGTCTGGAGCTGTGGAGAGCAGTCCAGGAAGGAGCTAGGATAGGACTTCTGAGATCATTGGCATGTAGGTGATACAAGTCACCAGCTACATGTGCTCGCTAGGGGGCTGGGAGAGAAGAGCGCTGAGGACTGAGCTCTGGGACACAGCAGCCTCCTGGCCTCTTTCTCCTAGAGGAAGACGGGTCCACAGAGGAGACTGCCAAGGGGCAGCCATTGAGATTTCAAAAGGGCTCCCAAAACAAAGGACTTAAGAGGAAGGGTGTAGTCAGCTGAGGTGACGCTGCTGGAATGGTTCCAGATGAGGACATCTCTGGTGAGATATGTTATAGTGGAGTAGTGGAGAAAATGGCCTGCTTGGATTAGCTGCAGAGAGAAGAGAAGGCAAGATATTGGAAGTCATGGGGTAGTAACCAGAGGGTGCTTTGGGGTCAGAGAAGGGTTTTCTTTTATTGTAATTGTTTTTATCAGTCGGAACGGTCCCATATTAAGGGAGAAATTGATGATGCGGTAAAGAAAGAAGATCTTTACAGGGTTACAGTCCTGGAGGAGATGAGAAGAGGTGAGCTCCAGGGCACAAGGGGAGGCGGAGGATGTGAGTACAGCTGCAGGTCAGGTGGTGGGTGTGGCTCCCAGGCGGGAACTGGGTTGGACGTAGGTCAAGGTGCTTGGAGCTGAGGTAGTCAGGGATGTGAGAGGTGAGACGTGGACTGGTATGGACACTGAGGCTGTGAGGAATGATGGCTGGGGGTGTGGTAGTGAGGGGCCTGGAGAGCTGGGTGCTGATGTCACCATGGATCAGGGGCTTTCTGCAGCAGGAAGGAAGAGGGAGTTTGGAAGCAACAAACAGCAGGGAGGAGTCTTACCCACCTCTAGCCCTTAAGTATGTGACTGGGAGGCAAAAGGAATTAAGAGGGCTGTGTTGGGGTGGTGGTGGGGGTTAGTGGGATCTTCAGAGTGGAACCTGGTTTCAGTTAGAGCATGAAATGGGAAGGAGTATTGAGAGACCTTTGCTGCCCATCCAGAGGGCTCAGTGGAAAGGCATGGTGAGGGAGGGTGAGGGGAGGTGGAGAACAGTCAGGAGGTGTGCAGAGCCAGGGGGAATTGTGACAGTACTGGAGGGAGGTGACGCACAATGGGGTCCTGCAGGTTAGAGCAGGAAACCCAAAGCAGGTCGGGCAGATAGGACAGTGGGGACAAGGGTCGGGGGTACTCCAGCCCGGCTGTCCCTGCCACCACATCAGAAAGAGCCAGTGTCGGGCTGAAGAGTTGAGACTTTATCCTGAGTATAAATAAGTGATGAAGGCCTGGATGAGTGGTAGAGAAGGGAAGCTGGGGTTTGGGAGTTTGGGAGGAGATGGGATCCCCTATAAAGTGAGCCCTGGAAGGTGGAGAAGCAGGCCAGGATGGGCTGGGGCATGGGGCGGGCTGGAGAGGACATGCAGCCTGTGGGGGAGTGGCGGTGGGGCCCTGTGAATGGTGTCTCCTCTCCCTGGCAGCCAGCCCCCAGGAGGTCCTCCAAGCCATCCGGGCCTACGTTCGCTTCTTCTTTGGCTGCCAAGACTGTGCTGGCCACTTTGAGCAGATGGCCGCCGCCTCCATGCACCGGGTGGAGAGTCTGGACAACGCCGTGCTCTGGCTCTGGTCTGCCCACAACAGAGTCAATGCTCGCCTCGCAGGTAAGGAGGGGCCATCTCCAGGGTTGGAGTCATCTGCAGAGGGAGAGCACGGCCAGGGTGCCACAGAGTCCTGGGCCTGAGGTGGGGAACAGGGATGCTCACCACCCTCTAGGTATTCCTTGCGCCCCAACTCAGTGCTGCCCGCCTCTCAAGGCCCTGCCCTTTGCCCTGCCAGCCCTGTTGTCGTGTGTCAGTATCATCAGGCCTGTTTTCTAGGTGAGGAAAGCAAGGCTTTTATACTTCAAGAGCCCAGCATTCCGATGCCATTGCTCACTCGCCCGCACCAGGGCCTCTGTCTGGCCTGGTGGAGTCCCTCTCCTACCTCCCTTCCTCTGCTTTCTGGCTGTCCTTTTTACAGAGGGAGGAGAGAGTTGGGCTTTACACTCCCTGGGAGGGGACTCATGATAAAATGGGCTGGAAAAGAGACACTGGGTTGTTCCTGGAAGTACCAGGGATTGATTCCCATAAGGAGGTCTTGTCTTCTCTGATTGTCCCTCATTTACAGTGTTTTCTTTTCCCCATGCACAGGGCTCTGATGGGTTCAGCAGGCAAAGGCATTAGACTCCAGGGGCTGACCCGAAGCTGGCAGGATAGGGAGGGAGCCATCTGTGGACAGAGGCTGGGCCTGTCTGTGGGGGAGGGCAAGCGGCACGTGCTGCCAACAGGCCTCCTAGGGCTGGTGGCAGGGAGGCCTGGGGGCGGAGCCGAGGTTAAAGGAGCTGAACGGAGCAGGTGGTGGTGCAGGCGCCTGTCCTTGCTCTTGGTCTCCTGGGAACTTCTGGTGGACTTTAAAAAGACACGTGCCTCTCTTCTCCCCCCGCCCCACCTTCTGCTACCAAATGCTCCATTTAAGCACCCAGCCCTCTGACCTCCGCAGGTTCCCGGCTTCCCTCTCCCTCTTCCTTTGGGACCAGTGCAGCAGTGCTAAGTGGCCCCACCTGCTGCGGGGCCAGAAGGGTTTGGGGCCAAAAGGAAAGCTGTACCCTCTCTGGTGGGGTCCTTTTAGATCAACCTAGTAATAATAATTATCAGGATGTACCGTGTGCGTACTTTCCAAGGCCTAGTCGCTGTCACTCCTCACTGACACCCAGTCCCTGGAATCTACTAGTTGCCCCCTCCCCAGAATAACCATTCACTTGCTGCTGCTGCTTTATTGTGTCCAACAGCTTCGATTTTCCTATTAAACCTTGTAGGAGAGGGGAGTCCTCTGAGAGCTGGGGGCCCGTTAGCATTCTCTGGGCCACACTGAGGGATCTGCCTAGAGTACCTAGAGTGAGGCACCACTCTGGTGTTCCAGCAGCCTGGCAGTGGAGAGCAACTTCCTGACTCTCAAGTGCCCTCTTTTCCATCCAGGCCCCAGGCCCCCCACACCCATCCCATGGAGCCCACCTGAGGAGGAAATTATGCTGACTCCTACACGCCCCAGAAAGCTGCATCCAGATAGGGCCAGGCTGCTATGGCATTGCCATGCATAGTAAATTCTTGTTTTAAAAATCATTTTCCCTCTAATTACAAAAGTAGTATATATTCACTGCATGAAATTTATAAAATTTCAGAAAAATGCAAAAAAATGATTTAAAAAGCCAACAGACCAACCAAGGTCTGTAAAACAGGCCATTCCAAGTCTTCCCACCTTCTCCCATGTCTGGTCTGGGGTACAAACTGGAGTGCAGGTTCAAAGGATGGTGGGCCTGGTAACACCGAAAGTGTGTGGAGCTGTTCATACCTCCCTGGGAAACCACAGAGGGCTGGCTATGGTGGAGGAGAGTGACCATTTGTTGAGCTCTAGGCCCTGTGCCATCTGTCATCTGCCATCTTTCATGCCCCAGCCTTTTGAAGGGCAGTGGAAGCCATTTTTGCAGATGAGGAAACTAGCATCCTGAAGGGTGGAATGAGGTTTGGGCTTCGGGTGGGCCCAGTGTGTCACAGCCAACCTGTGTGTGCTTCCTTCCTCAGGGGCCCCCAGTGAGGACCCACAGTTCCCCAAGGTGCAGTGGCCGCCCCGCACACTCTGTTCTGCCTGCCACAATGAACTCCGGGGTGAGCCTGTGTGGGACCTGGGCGCCACCCTCCACTTCCTCAAGACCCACTTCTCCCCGAGCAACATGGTCCTGGGCCTTCCTGGGGCTGAGCTGCCCCCCCATGGGGCTACAGAGAGGAGGGCAGCCATCCCAGGAGCACTGATGACCGGAAATCCACCTCTAGGCCCTGAGGAGGCTGGGATCACTGTGGGCCCAGGGACAGGGCCCCCCGGAACCACCATCCTGGGCGTTCCAGCAGAGAGACCTGGGGCACGTCACCTCCAGGAGCCAAGCATTGGCCTGGGTACAGCCAGCACTGAGCCAGACCAGGGACCTCTTAAGCTCATAGCAGAGAGTCAAAAAGATGAGCTGGAGCAGCCCCAGGGGCAGCGACGCTTGAGCAAGCGAGACACGGGGGCCATATTGCTGGCCAGGTTCCAGGCTGAGAAGGATCTCCTCGCCGGTCCTCTACTGCCAGGGCGAGTGGGCCGCAGCTCCAAGCAGCTGGCCAGCATCTCTGAGGAGGAGCCCGAGGCCAGAGCTGTGCAGGGCCGAGGCCAGTGGCTGCAGGTACTAGAGGGGGGCTTCTCCCACCTGGACGTCAGTCTCTGTGTGGGGCTCTACTCCCTGTCCTTCATGGGCCTGCTGGCCATGTACACCTACTTCCGGGCCAGGATGAGGGCTCTTAAGGGCCGCGCTAGCCACGCCACAGCCTGAACTGTCCATCTGGGATGGGGGCAGGGGGACAGGAAAGGGAGCTGCCACTCGTGGGGCTCTTCCAGCCCCCTGTCCCCTTCTCTGCCCTCCCACCCTTTGCTCCCTGCCCAGCCTAGGAGAGTAGAAGTCCAGGAAAACCAGTTGCTCCAGTGAATCTCTTTGGGCCTGCTGGGAAGGAGTGTTCCATAGATGCAGATAGGATCCAGGTTCATCTGACAGCAGTGGGGGAGGGCAGCCTTGGGGTTAGGGAGGTTGAGTCCCTGGCCTTTCAGCATCAAGTTCCTGTTTTCAGTTTATTTGAAGTCCTGCCCCATTCTTGTTGAAGCCTCAGTCTCCTGCTTGATCTTGGCACTAAACTGGGGTAATTGAAGCCACAGTTCCCGAGGTTTCTCATGCAGAGGAGGGTCCCCTGGGCTGGGTGGGCTGGCGTGGAATTCCCCACTGCATTCCAGGGGTCTATCCACCCACTCCCTTCTGGACACAAAGAGCATTGCACCAGAGAAGGGAGGGCCGCCTCTGGCCCTCTGTGGCCTGCTCATCCTCCCCCCTCAGATCTTCTGGGTAGGATTTGGCTTCAGAGCAGGGTCTAGAAGTTTCTAGAAGTCAGGCTAGCCTTCCAGGTGAGGTTTGAGTCAGGGTTTTAGGGAGGAGACCCTGTGCTTTTCTGCTGCAGGAAGAGTGGAGTCCGGGTTGGAGTGGGTTGCCTGGCTGGGCTTCTGCATCAGTGGCTTGCTTGGCAGGACCCGATGAGGTGGTGGCCTGGGACGTGGGGAAGGATGTTGTGATCTCCACTGCCTTGGCTCTGGGCTTCGCTATGAGAGGTAGCCTGAAGCTGCAGGAAAAAAGTGGTTGCTTTGAACGTGCTTTCTTCCCATTGGGCTCTACCCTTCTCTGAGCTGACTCTTTTGTCTGTATTTTGGCCTCCAAAAATAGATGCTAGTTTTTTAATGTGGAGGGTGCTGGATTGTGAGTAATGAAGGGGTGTCTTTTCCGCTGTGTAGAGTTTAGGAGGGTTTGAGGGGAGGACAACACTGTACCTATGCCTGTTTCCCACTACCCTACTGCTTAGTGGTGGGGGAAGGGGGTTGTGGAATAAATTATTTTTGCAAAGGCAAGCATCAGTTTGTTTTTTAACTTGCTACTTAGAGACCTAGTTTCCCTGCCTAGAGAGCAAATGCAGAGTCCAGCCTCACCTGGAATCCAGCAGACTTGATTTCCCCCAGCAGACATAGCTCCTGATCTGCAGGGGAGAAGGTGCCGTCACCACAGCTCCCTTTGTTGGGGAAGCCCACCTTTCTCCTGCATGGTGCCTTTACCCAGTGCCCTCCAAGCCCACCATGCCCCAAGCCCCTTTAGCCCCCAGATGTACCTCAGTGGATATCCAGTCCTGCCTTCTCCTGTTCTTACACCTCCCTGGGAGCACCTGCCTCAGTGCCCCCCAGTTCTGAGGAACCTTTGTCAGAGCTGGGCCTGGCCTGGCTGCTCAACAGGGTGGAGCCAGCTGGGATTAGAGAGCCTGCCCCTAATCTGGCCTGCTGGGCTTTACAGGGATCAGAGCAGCTGATAATGAACCTCATTAAGGGGGAACAGGAGCCTCAATCCGATTTGGAGTTTTTTATTTTTGACATCTTCACTCTGTTCAGTGCCTCGGCACTAGGTAATACAGGTGGGACGCCAAAGACACTCCTTTTACTGGGGCAGCTAGGGTAGGAGAGGCCTCTGAGCAGGCAGGGGTCAGCCCTCCCCTCTTCCTTGCTGCTGCCTCGGGTGTATTCCTGCCTCAAGCCTCTCTCTGTGAGCCTCTCGTTTATGGGTCCCCTCCGAGTCCCCTGTTCCAGTCGTCCCCTGCTCCCTCCATCCCCCTGGGCTGACTGTCCATCTCCCCAGCTCTGCAGGCTGAGAGGTCAAGCAGCTGAGGCCTGGGTAGCAGCCCCTCCCTCCGGGGCCCTGGCTGGGGTGGTGGAGGCCAACACCCTTGCCTGGAAGGGGGTGAAGGAGGCTTCCGAGGCCAGTGCCCTAGTGTGCCCGCTGGGTCACAGCCACTGAGTATACCTTCTCTGCCACCACCTGTTGCTTGACACAATGTCAAATGCAGGGGATTTCTATCAGCAAGCCCTATAGTTCCTGTGCTTGCATTTTCTAAAACCAAACTCAGGGTATTTAAAATTAAGGCCCTGCTGAAAGAACTGTCATGGGCAGCCCACAGGGCCCACGACAGGAAGCAGGGGCCTTATTTGAGGCCCTCGTGGGCCTGAACTGTGGGAGTGGGAGTAGGTCTCCTCACAGCTGCCATGAGCCACCAAGCCTCCTTTTGCCCTGCCCCAGCCCCTCTGATTGATAAACAGTGTGGGCCTCTCCCTTAGCACAACTGCTGCCTTTCACCTTGATTTCCCCAGGGCTCTTGTCAGTAGCCTCGATAAGCCCAGCTTCACCCACCAGCTGGGCCCCTCCCCCACCCAGTCTGCCAGGCTGGGAGCCGGGCGTGCTGTCTCGTGAACACCACGCTAGGTTGTTTCTCTGCACCTTGGGAGGGCTCCCATAGCAGGAGAGGATCCTCATGGAGAAACTCGCCTCTGGCTGGGATGCTACATACTGAGAAGTTTCCTAGAGAACAAGACAGCTGAGCTGGATTTTGAAAGATGAGTCGGTGTTAGCAAAGAAAATAAGGAGGAAAAGAATAAACCTAATAAAGAAACAAAAAACAATAAAAAACAAATAAACAAAAAAAGAATAAACCGGGGAGAGAAGAAAGCACATGAAAATTCCAACAAAAATAGTGAATATAAGAAATCCTAAGACAGAAACTTAAAAATTTTAAGGACATTCTCAATGCTGCACTGAGCTAGAAGCTGGAGATAAAATAGAACTTGTCCTTGCTGTCATGGAGCTTACATTCTAGAGGAAAAGACAGACAAAAAGTGTGAAAAATATTACAGGTTGTGATAAGTGCTCTTAAGGATAGAGACCCACAGGAAGGGTGTCTCTAGAGGATGAGAAGCCATGAAGCAGAAGTGGAGTGGGACATTGAGGCTGGAGAGGTTGCTGGGAGGGGTGGAGGGACCACAGGCCTGAGGGGGTTATTCAGAAGCCACTTCTGGCCTAGGAGGGATGCCCTCCCCCTGTGGCCTGGAGGATAGAGGACAAGAAGGCACCTCCAAATCTGGGCTCTGGGTGAGGAGTCGAGCACAGCCTTGAAGAGCATGAACCCTGGAGTCTGACACCTAGATTGGAGTCCAGCATCCAACACTTACTAGTCCTGTGACTTGGGGCAAGTTAATTTACTTCATGTGTCAGTGAAGATAAACTACCCACCTCACTGGATTTTACAGTCCTGGGCAAACAGTAAGTACTTAATGGCAGCCCATTGTTCTGGTAAGTCTATGGCCTTAAATCATTCAGACTCAAGGGGCCCCTTTCACAGCATGCTCAGGGGAGCCCTTCACACAGGCCCTTCTGGGAAGGGGGCCTTGGATTTGTACCTCCAAATGGCAACCCCTGAACCACCCCAAGCAGCTGCCATTGCATCCTCACAGAGGACTTGCTTTAGCTCTCAGAGCTTAACTGAGGTGTTGAGTGGAAACAAGGCTCCCAAACCCCAATCCGCCGTGGTAATGGGGAATCTCTCCATGAGCTGGGGTTCCCAGTGAGCACTTTGTATTTGTTTCTATCCTAGAAAATGTTTATACTACTACAGAATTATTCACAGTATTAAACTTTGCACTCATTTAAATCTCATTTAATTCTTACCTGACAGGTATTATTTTTATCCCAATTTTAGAGATGAAGAACCTGAGACTTAAAGAGACTAAGAAAATATTCTAGCACCCCATACCGCCACAAAAAAAAAATAAGCAAATTGACCTAACGTCTTACAAACACAAAGAGAGCTCCAGGACTTGATCCCACCCTTCAACTCTGGGGCCACAATTTCTATACCTTCTTATACATACTGGTATATCTCATGTGCTATTCTATTTAGAACAGGTGTAGAATTTTTTCCTATGAGACTATGTGGTGATGGTGGGACTAAATGTGGGTGATGTCAGTGACATCCCTCCCTCCCTTCAATTGTTACATTAACTACTGTTTTGATTTTCCAAATCATTAAGTCTGGTGATTGATGCTATGACTAGGGGAAGGACACATGGGATGAATTCTGGGAGTTGTGTCTGTTGTGTGTTGGTAGCAGGAAGCAGGGATGCCCCTGAGCAAATCCACCTTTAATAGAGCTCTTGCCCCATTCCCTACATAGAAGTGCCCTGTCTTGAGTCCATCTAGGGTGGAATAGGAAAAGGGTCCTTGTTTTCAGTCCCCGAGTAGTTGAGGGAGGAGGAGATCTGATTTAGGTGTGACTGTGATTGAGCCATTCGCTTCTCAGGCCTCAGCTTGCTCATCTGTAAAATGAGACCGCAGACTTAGCATGATGGTCCCTAAATACCCTTTACCTCTCTTACTAGATTCCATTTGCTTTATTGTCAGGACAATGGGGAGCAAAGTGGGGATTGTCTCTACAGGGCCTTCTGGAGAAAGGACTTGTAGCTGAAGAAAATCACAGTCTATATGATTTGGATCTTGATGGAATCCATTTAAAAAGAAGAGCAAGACAACTATAAAAAGGGAAGGGGCTCACTCTTGCCAGCCCAGCACCCCAGCCCTGCCTACCCCATGAGTTGCTTCCCTGGGCCTCCAAGTTGCAGGGAGAGCTAAAGCATCCTTCCCCTAGCATCCCTTCTCTCCTGCCTCTTCCCATTTCACTGCTAACCTCCTCTGAGAGGAAAGGCTGCTTCCTACACAGGTTGATAGGATCCCCACCCTCCATTCCCCAGCTTGACTAACAATTTACTTTTTCCACACACACCCCCCCTTGTGCCTGGCTTGTCTCCTCATGCCTGCTTTTGTCCCACACAAACCAGCACAAGGCCTGGCCTGTCCTTGACACTCATTCTTCCTCTGCTGCCCAGGAGGTCATTCACACCCGAGAAGGGAAACAGCTGCCCTTCTCATTCTTCCCTCTCCCACTCTGGGCCTCCAGACCAGCACTTGTGGGCTCCCCGATGGAGGAGGCCAGCCAGGCCCTCAGGATTCCCACTCCTGGAGCCTCAGTGACTGCTGTGGAGAGCGCCTTCAGTGGGTGGGGGTGCTGGTGGCCTCTGAGAGGATCAGTGGGAGTGCACAGGCTGGTGGCCCAGCCTCCATGGTCACCCTCACTGGCCCCAGCACTCCATGTTTCACTGCTGCCCAGGGGTGGGCCTGAGGGGCGGCCAGGTGTGGCTCACAGAGAGGAAAGGGTCTGGAAGTCACAAGGCAGAGGTGGGAGACCTTTGCCAACATGAAAGGATGAGGCTAAGGGGACAGTCTCCAAGCATTGACCTTGAGAAAGTTGAAGACTCAAGGAACATCTTGGGGTTCTTAACAAGGGGTCCGTGAGCTTGAATTGAAATTCAGAAAAACATTATTCTTGTGGGGACGTGTTGGTACGGGTGTGATGTATTTATTAAATAATACACAGTATAGTGTGGACTTAGTAAGGGTTCCATGTTTTCACCTGACTGGCAAAGGGGTCTGTGGAACAAAAAAAGATTAAGAAACCCTGCCATCGAGGCTAGGGTGAAATTCCCTTGCAGGGCTGGCAAGCCTTCAGGTGCTTCTCTGGCAGGACTTGCTCAGTTCAAGCTACCCTGAGAGCAGAAAGCCATTCCCCAGGGCCACCGGGTGCTTCCAGAGGAAAGTGGGCCCCAGGTGCTGCCTGTGAAGCTCCTTCCTCCACCACACCAGCGGCAATGCATGACCTGCCTCTTCCCAGCGACTGCCAGGAAGAAGCCTTTGCCCACCAAAGAAGAACAGCTGTTAATTGGAAGGGATCAAAAATCTCATCTACCTCAAATCTGCTCTACAATGTCTCCATCAAGTTCTCCATCAAGTAGGTTCTGTTGGCCACAGAGTTCTGCCTTGGGTAAGGGATTGCTTAGCAAATGATATTAAGAATATTGATTATTTGGGGGGAAAAAATCAGCCAAGATCCCACCTTCCCATGGTATACCAAGATAAATCCCAGTAGGCTAACAAACTAATATTAAAAAAACAAGGCAGAGGAAAATATAGTTGAATACTTAACTGTTTTTGTAAGCATAAAAAACAATGGAAAATATAACCCAGGTGAGAATTTGCTCTACTTCACAACAACAATTTTAAATATGTTGTAAAAAATAACCAAGCTGCATTTTAAAAACCTGGGAAAATATATGCCATAAATACAACAAAGGCATATGACTATTATGTAATATGCAATCTTAAAAATGAGATAGGTCTGCCTGTGTTGACATGATAAAATGTCCAAAAAGGATATATTTTTGTAAAAATAAAAATCACTATTAGTATATAAATATGCTAATGTTTGTCTAGAAAAAATCTGGAAGAATATAAATAGGCACCAAACTATGATCAGTGGTTATATCTAGGAAGTGAGATTGGGGGAACTCAAATCAGGGCTGGGCAGCAAACGAGATACCAAGTGTGCAAAATGTGAGAACCTTACCCTCAGGGTCCCGCAGGTGTAGGCCGCCCTTGGTGCCTTAATTGCCTTATCCTAGTGCTGGCCCTACTTAAGTAGTTAAATATGTTTTTGAATTTTTGCAACAGGCACATATTTCTTTTGAAAGCAAGAATGAAAAATAACAAGGAAAATGGATCAAAGAATTTTTTTACTATTATATTAATAAATGCACTATTGTAAATAAAAAGTGCACTAAAGCCCTACTGAAAAATAATGCACCAAAGTATTAAAGCCAACTAAGAGCCTCCCCCTTTGCCTATCATATTGGCAAAGATAAGAAAAAGAACAATACCTAGAGTGAGGGGAAATGTATCTCCGTTATCTATTGCTGTGTAAGAAACCACCACAAAGCTTAGTGTTTTGACAAAAATCGTATATTCTGTTCATGAATCTGCAGTTTGAGCAGAGCTCAGTGGAGAACGACTCTTCTGTGTCCCATGCAGTGCATCTGTGGTTCATCTGGCAAATTTATCCTGGGCTGTCAGCTGAAAGCTCAGCAGGGCTGTGGGCAGAGGCCTCCGTCCTTTCCACATGGCCTTTCTGTGAGTAGGCTTGGACTTCCTCACAGCTTGGTGGCTTGGCCCCAAGGAGCAAGCCCCCAAAGAGAACAGGGTGGAAGTGCTATCGTGGGAAGTCACACAGCATTGCTTTTGCTGCTACCCTATTGGTTGAGGCAGACATAAAGGCCCGCCCAGGATGCAGATAACAAAGATCTGTCCAAATTCAAGGGGAAGAGACTTAGACTCTACCTTTTGATGGAGGAGTGGCAAAGTTCTGGAAAACTAAGGTGGAAGATAATGCCATGGCCATCTTTGGAAAATACAATCTGCCAGAGCGTGTTTACACATTGCTAGTGGTAGTATAAACTGATCTGATAGAACCTCTGGGAAAACAACTGGTAATATGTCTTAAAAGCCTTGAGAAAATATATACCTTTGATCCAATAATTCTATCTAGAATTTATCCTGAAGAAGTAATTGAGTACAATAATAAAAAGAAGGAATAAAATGAAAACAAAACAAAACAAAAAGTAATTGAGGATGTTTACTAAGATTTGCTACATTAATATTTATAATATCAAAATAAGATTAACTTAGAGTTAACCCTAATGTAAACTTTGGGGTATAGTTAATAATATAATAATATTGTTTCATCAGTGGTAACAAAGGTACCAAACTAATGCAAAATGTTAATAAGAGGGAAACCTGTATATGTGAGAGGGGAGTTATATGGGAACTCCGTACTTTCTACATGATTTTTCTGTAAATCTACAGCTGCTCTAATAAAAGAAATTTAGAAAATGAGATTATCCTAAAACCCATAATAAAGGACTGATTAGATTAAGGTGTATCATTCCAGTGGGCCCCAGTGTGACCACTGAAAATGATTTGAATGTATATATATATATATATATATATATATATATATATTTTTTTTTTTTTTACCGGGAGGTCCCGGGGATCGAACCCGAGTCCCTCCATATGGGAGACTGACGCCCAACCAGTTGAGCCACATCCGACCCCCTGAATGTATATTTTTTAACCTGAAAGCATTTTCACACCATATTGTCAAGTGAAAATGTCAGTTTCTGGATAGTATGCAATACAGTTCTGGATAGTATGATCCTTTCTTTGAAAAAGAATATGTATTTATGGGTATTGAATGCAGGGTGAAACCTGATACACATACACATTAAAATGTTAATAATGGTGGGTGGTGGGATTATGGGTTTGTTACTCTTTTTAGTCATCTGTATCTTCTCATTTTTCTTAAATAACTATTACTGGTACAATTAAAAACAATTTTAATGGGCCGAGAATATGAACATTCTTATTCAATTCATAAAAGGAGAAATGCAAAGGTCAATAAATATCTGAAACAACATTCTACCTCAATAACCAAGGAAGCAAAAATTAAACGATACAACTTAATGCTGAAAAGCTATTATGAACTGGTATAATCTTTCCAAGAAATAATTTGGCAATATGTATCTATCTTAAAAATGTTTATACCCTTTGATTCAGTAATTTTACTGCTCAAAATCTAGCCTAATGAAATAGAGTTACTGATCCCAGACTGGATCAACCTGCATGCCCACCAGTCAGGAGACCTACCCACACCGGGCCCAGTTCCCACATGGCAACAGTCAACCAGGGCCCCACTCCCCAGGGCTACAGCTGCCACCTCGCCCTTTTGCCTTCCAAGGGGCAGTTCCCACTTGTCATCACGTTTGTACTGTTGAGGTAGAAGAGGGAAAGAAACAGTTCCCTGCCCTCGTGTCTAACTACAGAACCAGGTTTCGAGAAAGATGGAAGTGAGCATCATCTGTGTGGAAGTGAAGAATAGTCCAATATAATCTTGTATTCAGACAGAGCCAATCAGTATCTGAGAAGGGACTTAGTTCACGTAACTCGTTTATTCAGGTGCCTGGCCCCATAGGCCTTTGAGTTGCAGCCTTAATTTAGACTCAGCTGAGACATCACTTCCTCTGGGTTGCCCTCCTAGCCCCCCCCACACTCCCCCATCAGGGCACTTACCACACTGCCGCTTAGTTACCTGCCTATTGTCTTCTCTAGCTGCCCTGGAGTGCAGGGTGGGTCTTCCCCTCTCCCACTGCAACCTTGAGGCCTAGCAGGGGGTCTGGCACATAATAAGTGCTCAGTAAATATCTCTTGAATGAGCAGGGATAGGTCTAGGATGTGCATCTCGCAAAGCATGTTGTTTGCTTTTATATTCCTGAGTGTTTTAGTCTGTAAAGGAGATAACACAGAATTAAAGGTATGGCTAACAGTACCCTGCACAGAGCAGGAGATCGTTATTATACCACCAGCCTTCTTGACGAATGGCGGTCATCTGGGGATGGGTGTGGAGTGGACTTGAGATGCCCAAGAATCAGGACGACCGGGCAACCTGTCCCACTAGGAGTGTGAGCCAGCTGCGGGAGGTGCCGAGCACCAGACTTTAGAGGCAACGGCGTCCTGACCACTCCACCGTGGCTGGGGAGCACCAGAAATGAGGGGTGCTGCCTCACATACTCCCCCCCCCCCCAAGAACTTCATTACAGGGCTTTTCTCAGAAGACTCAGTACCATTCTTCAAAGGCAAAAAACACTTTGTTTTCAAAGTCCTTTCTCATGCTTTGTCCTTTTTTAAACATTTAATTTCATCAGTTGCTTAGGGGTAGGTAATACATGCTTAAGGTATTAAAAAAATTCACAAGGACAGTGAAGTCTTCCCCCGTGCCCTGCCCACCCTCCTCCCTGGAAGCACACAGCACTGCTAGTTTCTTGGGTGTCCTTTCAGACCTACTCTATGCAAACACAAGGAAAGACATACACTGTATGTGCTCCTCAGCACCTTGGTTCTTTTTTTCCACTTAATGCTTTATCTTGAAAACCTTCCAGGTCAGTATATACAGAACTGCCAACAAATGCACAGGATCATGGTCTCTTTGGCCCTCTCTAATCTTAATCTCCTTCCTGGTCCCTCTTCTGAGCTCCAGTTCCCTCTTTGACCAATTATTCATTTCTATGGGAAGTCTCTGACTCCTCTAGTTTTCCCAATGTCTAAAATCCAACTCAACATCTTTCTCTCATAGCCTGTGCCCTCTCCTGACATGCCCGTTTCCAACATGCCCTTTTCCCCAGGATGAGAAGCCTCCTCTTTCCCATCTGGCTGACAAATTCTGTTTGCTCTGATGGCTTTCCTCTTTCTCAGCCCCTGATTACTGTAGTCTCTGCCCTGTCTCCTGAGCTCTGCTCTGCCCTGCCTCTGCCCCTCTGCCTGTTGGCACCTCCTACATCTCCTTTCTGTCGTTTGGTCCCTGCTCACCGTCTTTCGGGATCTCCCTCTTACCTACAGGGATAACGGCCAAATTGCTTAGTACCATGTCCTCTCATCATGAGTTTCCTAACTTCTTTTTCCATTACGAATCATGGCCCTGTGCCTGACTAGCTGTGTGACCTTGGGAAGTTATTCAGCTTCTCTGAATCTCAGAGTTTTTTTGTTTTTGTTTTGTTTGTTTTTGTTTTTGTTTTTTAGTAACATCTAGGCATTGGGGATACAGCATAAGAGAGAGAAGTCTCTGATTACATTTTTGTGGCAAGATAGTAGGAAGAGACAGGCTATAATCAGGTAAGGAAATAAATGAACAAGGTTATCACATAAGGATAAATGCTGGAGAAAATAAAACTGGGAAATGCTTATAAAGGACATAAAGATCTTGCTAAACAGAGATATTCTATGGTTATGCGTAGACAGCTTAACATTGTAAAGATGAAATTGTAAAGGTAAAAAGTCTTCTCAACTTAATCTGAAATTCAATGGACCAACCAAAAGTCCAGATGGATTTTTTTGTAGAACTCAACAACCTTGTTAAAAAATTTATATGGATGGCTAAAGGTCCATGGATTGTTAAGTCTGTTTTGGGGAAAAAAACAAAGTGGGAGACTTGCCCTATGAGAATTGAAACATACAAAGAAGTCATAGTTTTTAAAAAGTGTAATTTTTACCCTTGGATCAGATATATGGACCAATTGATCATCATAAAAAGCTCAGAGGCAGACCCATGAATATATGGAAACATGATATGTAATAAAGGTGGCATCATAAATCAATGGGGACAGTCGATGGTGATGGGGAAACTGGCTCACTATATGGAGAAAAAGAAAACTGAACCTCTGCCTTATACCAAAGAGGCACTCTGGAAGGGTTAAAAACCGAACTGTGCGGTGCAGTTGGAACATTAACTAAAGTGTGTTCCATGCAGTTGTTCTCAAAAATGTCTGGAGCTTCACAACAATCCTTTGAAATGGCTCATGTCCCTTGAAAGGGACCTAGAAATGCTAGCTCACTTAGGGAGTAGAGAAATAGGGAGCAATGCAGTGTGAAGTGACAGTAAGCAGAGGGTCTGGCGCCTAAGACTCCCTTAAAACAAAGATCCCAATGAGAGAGTTGATAGCTAAGAAGCTGAAGTGAATCATGCTTGACTGTTAATACAACTGTTGTGGGTAAAAATTTAATTTTAGAGGATTTTACCAACTGTAAGTGGTTATAAACATATGAAATATTTGTCATTATGGTGACAATACTCAACAATCCAATAATATATATAGTCTAAAGATTTATTTCCCTGGACCTCCTATATGGTAGATGGGAGCCCAATCACTTGAGCCACATCCGCTTCCCTATATAGTCTTTCAAATTTCTGTCTTAGTATTCTTTGGTTGTAAGTGAAAGAAATCCCATTCCAACTAACTTTAACCATTAAAGGGTGCAGGCAGATCTTGGGGTAATTAACATCCTAAATTGAATATCTTTGTACCACAGGCCAATCGCTTAGAGCCATCTAGACAAGACCTCTCCTAGACTATCAAAATGCTTGAAAATTTGGTTGAGCCCTTCATAATTTCCTATTGTGGATTAATTCTGAGGAAATTGCTTTCTATAGTTCTCTTTTGGAAAAAGAATCCCATTATTGTACTTCTATTCGAGAGTCACTAAAAAGTATCCACCTGATTAAG
Organism: Tolypeutes matacus; assembly: GCA_026826555.1. Lineage (NCBI taxonomy): Eukaryota > Metazoa > Chordata > Mammalia > Cingulata > Chlamyphoridae > Tolypeutes > Tolypeutes matacus. The sequence goes on from JAKSZT010054304.1 coordinate 19,742,320, forward strand.
GCGGTTAGTCCTGATGCCTCAGAAGGAAATTTGATAATATTCTTGTAGGGACAGTGAGTCTGGAGCCTGGGATTATCGATGACATTAGCTTTTGGTAGAATCTAGTCTATTTTCACTTCTCTATTATTTCATATACAAAGCCCGATTTGAAAATATTTAGTATAATCAAGGTAAAATTTAGGCATCTGAGAAGAGTTTTGAAGTTCATTGGACTTTCAGACTGCTTGAATTCCATGTGCAGGAATGGCCTGAGGTGATAATAAAGGAAAATAAAATAAAGGGAAAACAAAAAACAAAAACAAAAAACCGAACTGTGGAAGGTAAAATTATAAAACTAGTAAAATGTAGAAGAACATAATTAAGATGTAGAAATGGGAAAGCACTCATTGAATAAGACCCCCAAAGCACAAATCGTAAGGTGAAGTGTCGGTGGACTTCTTTTGCCATAATAAATTTCTCTTTAAATTGCCAATACCAGGGAAGCGGCTGTGGCTCAATCAGTAGGGTTCCCGTTTACCATATGGGAGGCCCCGGGTTCGGTTCCCGGGGCCTCCTGGTGAGGGCAGGCCCGCCCGCACGGCGTGGTTGGCTGACCCGGCGAGCACGGGCAGCAGGGGGGGATAAATGAATAAATAAATAAAAAATAAAAAAATAAAAAAATAAATTGCCAATACCAAAAGGTTCAGACTCAGAAAAGTTATTTGCAATGTCTGAAACTGCCCTTGCCCGTCATCCCATGGAGACCCAATAGTCCCTGTCAAGCAGGCCTGGCAGGAAATGCTCCCTGCCTCCAGTCAGGGAGAGGCAGGGCCAAGGGGAAGAGGGCTGATGGCACAGCAGGAGCACGACAATGCAAGGGCCAGGCTTGCTGGTCTACTGGTCTACTGTCCGCTGCCCAAGCCCCCTCCCGAACAAGGGGGAGCAGGTCTAGCACTTGATCTCCCCGAGACCAGTTTCAATCTCGGCAGTCACCGAACAGGCTCTGAGCACCAGCCCTGAAATGTGTGTGGTAAAATGGACAAATTACCCTGACGAGTTCCAATTTTCACTCTCCAGGAGCAATTCCCTGCAGGCCTATTCCAGAGTGGCAAGTGTGAAATGTGGCCTTCACGGTGGATTAGCAGCCTAAAGGAAGCTGTCACCTCCCAGGCCTGGGGGAGAGCGTGGGGCTCGTTCCCTGGCTACTGTTTCTCTCTGGGAGAATTCCTTTCTGCGTCCAGCCTGTGACCTGAGCAACACTTCCTGTCACCACTGACCTTCTATGACTGAATAGACTATATCGATTATGTATGGGGGGTGGGGTGCCAACTTACCCCAAGGTAGATCTGGGGGGGGGTGGATTTCCTGTCTGGGAGAGTGGGGGAGGGGCCCGTGGGTATGTGGGGTGGGCTGTGAGCAGCCAGGCTCCAGAACGGGGGCTCGGGGGCGACCTGGAGCATGTCTGGGGCAGGTGGACGTTTCCCTCCCATCCTTTTCACTCCCTGGTCAGTCTGGCTCCAGGATTTTCTTTTGGGAGCTGTTCTGGTCACTATTGTTGCATAAAAAATTATCCCAAATTATCCTTGGCTTGTGGCTGCATCTCTGTCTGCTGCATCTCCACATCACCTTCTCGTCCATTTGTGTGCCTGTGTCAAAACCCCTTCTGCCTCTCTCATAGAAGGATACATGTGATTGCACTTTGGGCCCACCTGGCTACTCCAGGATAAATTCCTTCTCTCAAGAGCCTTAATTTTCTTGCTGTATAAGGTTATATTCACAGGTTCTGAGGATTAGGACAAGGACATGGGGGAGTCATTTTTATAGCAGAGCTGGACGTCCAAGATGGCCCCTCACAGGGCCGTTGCTGCTGCCCATTATCTGGAGCACCAGCACAGGTCCTCCCTGGCGTGTCAGTCTCAGGGTAGCTGGACTTCTTACATGGCATCTGGCTTCCTGCAGAGCAAGCAACCCGAGGGATCAGGTTTTCAACATGGCTTTTTCTCACCTAGCTTTGGAAATTATGCAGCATCTGTCATTCTGCTGCATTCGATTGGTTACAAGGGATTTACTAAGACTGTCCTAGGTTCGAGGGGAAGGGACACACACAGACTCCGCCTCTGAATGGCAAGAAGGTCAAAGAATTTATGGACATGATTTTAAAACTCACTGCAGGAGGCCACGGTCACAGATGCTTCAGACTGTGGAAAAAACCATGTTCCTCTTCCAGAGGAAAGTTTGGGGTGGGCTTCTCCTGAGTGGGAAGAAGGGAGAGTTGGGGGCAGTAACTGTCATAGCAGATGTTTCTGTGGTGCCTTCAAGGAGCTTGGCATCTAGGAGAGACGGACCTATAAAGGGTTTCATCACAGTCCAGCTTGGCAAATGCCCCCAGAATGACTGCGGTGCTGAGGGACTTCCAAGGATAGAGTCACCTCCTCTTCTGGTCGGGGGGTGGTCATGAAAGAAGGGCAGGGGTTCACCAGGAACTAGCATGTGCGGGGAGGGCTGGAAGAACGGGACAAAGGCACTAAGAGTGACGGGGGGAGGGAATGTGGCTCAAGCAGTTAGCTGAACGTCTGCTTCCCACATGGGAGTTCCCGGGTTCGGTCCCGGTGTCTCTTAAAAAAAAAACAAAAAACAAAAAAACCAGCAACGAGCAGAAAGGCGAAAAAGTCAACTCAGGGGAGCTGATGTGGTTCAGTGGTTGGGCACTGGCTTCCCATATATGAGGTCCCGTGTTCAATCCCCAGCCCCTGGACCTCAAATAAAAAAAGAGTGACTGGGTGGATGTGGCCTAAGAAAGGAACTGGGGAACTTGTAGACAGTCTGGAAGCCTGCACATTTCCAGCTGCCTGTCCAGCCAAGCCTTCGAGAGTCCCAGCACCCCGCAGGACACAAGGACTTGCAGTTCCCCAGCTGTCAGGCTCTCTTGCTTCCCTGGCCTCTTCTTCCACCTGAAATCCTTCCCCACCAAACTCCTGCTGGGTTCAAGTATCACCTCCTCTGAGAAGCCATCCCGGATCCTCCCTCCCCCTCTCCCTGCAGAGTTAGGCTCTTCCTGCCCTTTCATAGGCTGCACTGAGTACCATCCTTTTCTTCTCTTGCTGCCTCTCACATTGCTGATGTCCTGCACTGACCACTAGGCCTCCCCCTTCAGACTGTGACCTCCAGGAAGGAGGGGTCGCACCCTGTCTGTCCCTGTATCTCTTGGCTTATCACACTGGCTGCCCAAGTAAGGGCCGATGAATGACTGCACGGCCTCCACCTCCCACCAGTAAGGAAAACATTTGCTGGATGTGCTATGACTCAACCTCTCTCTGCCCCAGGCTGACTAAACGCTCCTGGCCTGGGTGCCCTCAGCATCCTGGGGAGAGGAGAGATGCCAAAAAGTGTATTTCAAAAGATATTTAGGTTCTCAGAAGCAGCATAAGATGTGTAAATGGGTGTACCCCTTTAGGGGAGCTTTTGGTAGTATCTATCAAACTCATAAATGTGCATGCCCTCTACCCAAGAAATCCATTTCCAATCATTTATCCTTTAAGAATATTTGCATATATATGAAAGATATATGTTCAAGAATGTTCATGGAAGCATTTGGAGTAGCACAAACTAAGCTAAATATCCATCAATAGGGGACCAAATTACTGTATTTGAAATATCACACAACCATTGAAAAACAAAAAATAGGCAAATGTCCATCTCTTATCAAATGATAGAAACAAACTGCAGAACAGTATGTATATAATAAACTTGCTTGAATAAAATATATATATATATATTTGTGTGTGTGTGTATATCTGTTACATAGTCAGAAAAAAGTCTGAAACAGTCTCCACCAAACTCCTACCTGTGGTTACCTTTGCAGAGCAGAATTTTAAGGCAAATAGGGAAGTGACATTCATTTGCTTCTATGTGCTTCTGTGTTTGAATTATTTGCAAAGCATGTGTGTTACTTTTTTTTTTTTTTAAGATTTTATTTATTTATTCATTTATCCCCCCCTTGCTGCGTGTGCTCATTGGGTCAGCTAACCACGCCGTGCGGGCGGGCTTGCCTTCACCAGGAGGCCCCGGGAACCGAACCCGGGGCCTCCCATATGGTAAACGGGAGCCCTACTGATTGAGCCACAGCCGCTTCCCCATGTGTGTTACTTTTATAATAAAAATAAAATGTCTGCTTCGGCAAACTATTAATTCCTACTTATCAAAGCACTTCCAAGTCACTCAGGCATGTTAAAAATTTTGAATCTAAAATACAAAACCACTGGGGCAGAGGCAGTGATGTCCACCAAATATTTCATTTGCTCCTCACCTGCCCCAGGAGCCAGGGTTTTGTGACTAGTTCTAGACAATGAGATGTGAGGGGAAATGACATGTGTCCCTTTGATGCTGAGGGGGTGAGAGATCCACGCTCAGCTTTCCAGCTTCTGTCCCCCTGCCACCGCCACTAAGGAGGCCACAAGTTCAAGATGATGTAGCTACAAGAGATTGGAGCCTACTGCCAACTTCCCCGTTGTTGTGTTAGCCACTGAGATTTTGGAGTTAATTTGTTACTGCGTCATATCCTGACCTATTTCAGTTATCTCTCGCTATCTAACAAGCCACCCCAAAACGTAGTGGCTTGAAGCAGCAGCCATTTTATTGGCTGGTGATTCTGCTTTCTGGCCTAGCTCTTTGGCAGCTCTTGCCCAGGTCACCAATGTGCTGCCTTCAGCTGTCCCGGCTGTCTGGGCCTGGGCAGAGCTGAAACACTGGGACAGCACCCTCTTTCTCTCCACACACCCCCTTCCACAGGGAGAGGTCCCTCCGTGTGGTCAGTCCAGCAGAGGAGCTGGGCTTACGTGGTGGCTCAGGACTCCCCAGAGTTCCAGGTCTTCTTAAGGCACAGTCCCAGGATTGACACAGTGTCACTTCTGCTGCATACCACCGGCTAAAGCAGGCCAGGGGGCAGGGTATTACACAGGAGCACAAAGCCAGAGATGTGGTTCATCAGGGCCACCTGTGAAAGCCCCTCTGCCACCTGACCTCTCCTGAGGAGTATAAATGCCAAGTGTCTACAGCGTGTGTGAGGACGTATTAGTGTTGTGATGCGTGGGTATAACCTTTAAGGATGTGATCACGTAAGGGCAGAACAGTGGAAAGTGATTCATTTCAGTCTTTTCAGACAACAGTTAGAAATCTAAAGTTAGAAATCAATTGCCCATTTTGAAAAAGCAAAGGGCTAGATCACCTCTTACTTTTATCATTGTAGGTTAAAGAAAAGTAGGGAAAAGCAAGTAACCCACGGTGCTAAAGTCATTTTGAAAGTATTACAAAAATTTAAGTGCTAACTACAAAGCATGGTAACTTATAGCCACCAGCCCCTGCCCGGTTTTCAGGCAGGAGAGTTCGGCCTCTGAAGGGTCCCTGGGGTCCCTGGTGAGCCCTGGGAGCTTAGTGGTGTTGCAGGGAGCCTGGTGGCCTAGGTGGTGGAGACGGCTTGTGCCTCCTGGGATGCAGGCCTCTGGACTCAGACACACCAGGTAACACGGCCGAGGCCCCTGCTTCCTGAGAGCCGTCCCCTCCCACCGCCTCAGCTCAGGGCACCGCTGCCTCCTCGGGATTCCAGCCTCTTCGTGACAAGTGCATCCTGATAATACACTCATGGGCCCTCGGCCCGTCCACTCGCTCGTGGGGACCCTCTCGGACTGCTGGTTCTCATTAGCTTCACTCTCCAAGGACGATCTTGTTTACAAGGGGCCTCAGAGCTGGGCACACACCACCTACCAGCTGTGCCAAGTTGGGCAAGGAAAACGGAGGGAGTCATACCTGCCTCTCAGGATTAAACAGGAAATAACTGTGCTCCGTGCCTGGCATTTAAGAGGTGCTCCACAGACAGAAATAAATGTTATTTCAAAGTCCAGGGGCACCTTTTTTTAAAAGAGAGATTTATTTATTTATTCCCCAACCCCCAAGTTTTTTTGGGCTCACTGTCTGCTCTCTGTGTGTTCTGTGTCTGCTTGTCTTCTCTTTAGGCAGCACCAGGAACCGACCCTGGGACCTTCTGGAGTGGAGGGAGGCTGCTCAGTCTCTTGTGCCACCTCAGCTCCCTGATCTGCTGCATCTCTAATTGTCTCTCTTCTGTGTCTCTTTCAGTTGCGTCATCTTGCTGTGCCAGCTCTCTGCATGGGCCAGCTTGCTTTTTTCACCAGGAGGCTCTGGAATTGAACCCTAGACCTCCTATATGGTAGACGGGAGCACAATCACTTGAACCACATTTGCTTCCCCTCGGGGGCACCTTTCTTTACACCTCTTTGCTGACAATAAATAAACAGGGATGATGTCTGTCTGACTCACTAATATATTTCCAGCTCCAATTACAGGGCCTAATATATTAAGGCTACTTAGTAATATTTGCTACATGAATGGATAAATGAGTGAGTGAAGGATTTTATAAATAACCCACTCCTGCAGCCTAAGAATGGGGAGAAATCCGCGTACACATTCTCCGGGCCAGGCTGAGGAAGCGACATATGCCCTTGGCGTCTGCTCCCAGGAGCATCCGGGCTGCTGATAGTGGCTCTGTCGGGGCTGGTTAGGTGATTGGACACGTTATTGGTGTGGTCAGCTGGCTAGATATTCCCAGTTATGCGGCTGTCAGGGCCCCACTTATCTCTCGTCTGTAATGGTCCCTGACTTTTTATGGACTTCCTGCTCTCCCCTGGCAGTCTACCGACTTTATTATGTACACCACATGGTCTCCTGTGATGAGATCTAAAGAAAAAAGGGAAAGCCTGGGAAAATGACCCAGAGGCCGAGGCACAGGAACCCCTCCCCCACCCCCAGCCTTCTGCTTCAGTCCCTTAGTGTCTAAGCTCTGTCCCTGGAACAAGGCTGGGTGGTCCCCGCCTCCAAGCTTGCAGCCTACTTCCCTGGATGCCACACCCCATTCCTTCTACATTTCCAAGTCCTGGCCATTCTTCAAGCCAGTTTCAGGTAACAGGTTTCCTGTGCCTTTCAGCATTCCAGGATCATACCCTCAGGTGACAAGTCACCTGGAGGTCTTCCAGCCCAGTTGCCCGTCCCTGCAGAGCTATGTCTGCCGCATCCCTGGATGGCGGTGATCTGGCCTCCATGTGGATGCAGCAGGTGTCAGGGAGCGCTCTGCTTTCAGTGGCAGCCAGCACCATTTCTAGACAGCTCTGTGACAGGACTTTACCCAGTCTTTGAATAAATTCAGTTGAAATTTTGATTTTGCCTGGGGTTTGGGGGCCGGGGCGGGGGTGGGGGGACCTTGTCAATGTTATCTGGTGTGTCTGAGGCCTGAAAGCTTGCATCCTGGGAGACGCGCCGCCTCCACTGGGAGGGCACCAGGCTCCCTGAAACCCTGTTCAGCTCCAGGGCTCCCCACAGACCCTTCAGACGCTGAACCTGCCTCCCTGAAAACCGGGCAGGGGGTAGCATTGGGCAGGGGCTCACTGGACCCATCTTGGGGCAGAAGCAACTTCACTGAGAGAGACTTAGGCAGGGGGTGGGGCATGTGGGCTTCGGGGGCCAGGGGCTAGGGTGCTGGGCTGGTCATTCTACAGAGCCCCCCCCCGCCCCCAGCCTCCATGCAATACCCCACAACACGACTAAGCCTCAGCCTCGAGCCTCTGGGGAACACCCCATTCCCAGCACACCGCACACTTCCTCATTTCCTCCCTTAAAGTCTTCCCTCGATCTGAATGCCATCCCCCTGCTCCTCCCTGACAGAACACAAATCTCTGGTCCAATAGGGAACACAAATCCCCTGCCATTTGGCCTCAGGCAACCACTGGAGCAATATATACCCATGATTTAATCCTTGGTTTAAAGGTTATGCTCTGTTGGGGCTAAAATTCTGTGTCCCCAGGGCACACGAGTGAGCCTTAGAAGAGCATGTGAGGGCAGGAGGTCACATAAAGTAGAGTAATGTGTGCTGCTGGTCAGAGACAATGCTAATACAACATGGCGCGCTCTCAGAACTGACTTGAAGGTGCATATCCTTAGGTTTTTCCTCGTTTTAGGAACTATACTGGCTCTCCTCAGGATGTGTTGTGGGGGCATAGTAAAGTTTTGTTAAACACAGAATGAATTGCATAGCCAGAAACTGAGGAAAGTCAAGCAAAGTCTTTCCCTGGCCAATACGGCGATGAAAAGGGAGAATCTCTTTCTGGGACAGATGGCCAGAGGGGTCCAGAGGAGGGCCCAGCTGGTCAAGACTGGCTTGTGAATCAGAGATCTGGGGGGGCCACTGGTGCTGGGAAATAGGGGGCTGGGAGGTGGATCCTCTCAGGGTCTCCGATTCAGATCCTTCTGCCAAAGCTTGGATACGGTGCAAGGTGTGTGGACACAAAATCAATAGCTAACAACTAATAGCCAATCACTTCTGGTAGCTTTGGGGCACTTAGTGCATGCATAGAAACCACACAACCCTAGGTACATATATTATTATTGTTTATGCCCATTTCACAGATGACTTTTTTTTTTTACCGGAAGCCTTCTACCAATTAGCCATGTACTTCTCTGTCCCCTCTCCCCCGGTCCAATTCTGCCGACTCAAACCCTGCCTCCTGTCCAGTTGTCACTCTTCCTCCTGCCCTTCTGCTCACTAGCACACTTTCTCTCTTCTCCCTCTTGCACCTTTCCAGATCCTTCCTGTCTTCCTCCCTCCTCTGACCTCTGGCCTCTCTTGTCCCCATTCCTTGACCAGAGTAAACCACATCCCTGTCTTTTCAGGCCTTGCCTTGTCCTTGTTTTCCATGTGTTTTCATGCCCCCCTCCCCCCTGGAGTCCTTGGGGAACAGTGAGGTGCTCATTAAGGCCTGGTGCCTTCCAAAGAAGCTAGAAGTGGGGAGAGAAGGGTCCTCCCAGCGTAGGCTGGGGAGCGGGAGAAAGGGGAGTAGGGTTGCTCCCCCCAGCCGAAGGACAGAGCTCCCCAGGCTCTGGGGTGGAGGTGCTGGGCTGAGCTAATCACCTAAATGGACGCAGGCTGTTGAGAGACAGGCTCTATTCCCTAATAGAATTTTCCCTCAAGTGCAATTTAATTTTCTCTGAGGCGGTCTCCAGCCCCTCTGCTACCCTCCCCCTAGACAAACCCGCATTTCCCCAGCTTCTGAGGGGGAGAAGAGCACCTTCTCTCAGAGAAAGGAGGAGAGGGGCCTCTTCTGGGGTCTGTCCATCTCCATTTGGCCTCTGTTTCAAGAACCTGCCCTTCCCAACCCCCTCCACCGGGCTCCTGCCCCAGCTCCCTCCCTAGCTAGGGGGTGTGCGCCCCTCCCCAGCCATTCTCTGACTTTCCTCTAGAGCTGCCTGGGCTCAGCTAAGACAGCGGTTCCAGCCTCCAAATCCTCGTGATGAAGGCAGATTCTCCCCCTGACCTCTGGTAAGTTCACATGCTTCCAGAATTCTTTGTCCTGCTTGGCGTCAGATGCTTGGGGAGCAGTCAGGAGGGTGTGGGAGATGCTGGGGTAGGATGGGGTGTGGAAGCTCGTGAACACACACTCAGAGGGCCTGGGTGGAGGGGGCAGAGATCATCCGAAAGCCCTGTAGTTTGGGGTCTCTGGGGACCCTCCTGGCTCACCAGAGCTTCTCCCATGGCTGGCTTTCTCCCTGTGACCTCAGACTGAGGGGCCCTTAAACCTGACTCTGGTTGCTGGGAGTATTGGGAGGTATTGGAATCTGAGTTCTGAGTTGTCCTTCATTCTTTCTCCCTACTGATTTCAGGGTGGGAGTGGGGGTGCCTCTTCCAAAGTTACTTTCCACTTCTTTCTCTGAGGCCCCTGCGGCTGCCTGTGGCCCCTTCTCCTGGGTGACAGGGGCTCAGGGAGCACTGTGCAGTCTCAGGCCAGGCCGGAGCCCTGTGCTCATCACTTCCCCACTCCCTGGGGGGAGGGATGGAGTGAGGACCACAAAGAGAAGCTGAGGAGCTGCTATGAGCCCTGGGGGAGGGGATGAGAGGAAAAAGGTGGGGCCCACGGGGTTGGCTGGGGTGGGTGTTCAGGGCAGGCAGAGAGCCTGGGGATGCACAGCTGTTCCATGGGCGGGGAGACAATCCCGCCACCCATCCCTCTCCAGCCCTTTTCTCTTTATCTGGCGAGCCCCGAGGAGGGAGCACTGGAATTCCTTTTTCTTTGCCAAGCAAGCCTTGAAAAGAGCAGAGGGAGGAGCTGAGGATGACAGAGAATTGATGGGTGGCAGGTCAGGGTCAACTGCAGAGGGAGCTGGTCATTCTTCAGGCCCAGCCACATGCTCAGCCCCCGCCTGCTCTCTGGTGCAGCTGAGGTCACGACCACTCATCAGTGTGTGGGCCACCAGCTCGAGGGGCTGCGTGGTGGGCATCCTCCCCATTCGTTCATCCAGCAAACGCTTGTTAGTCACTTACTCGGAGAAATTGTGCCAGGTACTAGGAGGAAAGGGGCTGCCTTTTGCCTCACAGTCCGTGCATGTGTGTGCAGTGCCGTACAAGGCAGGACACCTAGAACAGCTCGGACCAACAGACACACAACGCCAGCCGTGCACGTCATTTAAAATGTTAAAAATAAAAAGGAACAGAGGAAATTAATTTTAATAACAGACTTTATTTAGCCCAATATAGCCAAAATATTACCGTTCAATATGTAATATACTTTTTAAATTTTTTACAATATTTTGCTTTGGGCAGGGGGGGGTACTGTCTTTGAAATCCAACAGATAGTTTACACCCACGGCACATCTCAATTCTGACGAGCCACATTTCAAGTGCCCGGTGGCCACATGCAGCTAGTGGCTCCTGCATTGGCCAGCGCGGTCCAGAGCATTGCCGCACACAGTGTGGCCGCGGACCACGTCACCTGCAGCTTGTTAGAAATGCAGAGTAGCAGGCCCCAGACTTACTGAGTCAGAATCTGCATTTTAATAAAAGCCCAGATGATTTATGGGCATAGGGGAATCTGAGAAGTGCTGTGTGAAGGAACAGGGGAAGGACATGCATATTTATGGAGCATTTACCTTCGGAGCTTTTCATGTTGGTCCCCAAAGAGCCCCTTCTCAGGAGTATTACCTGAGTCTTATCGTCCCTATTTGAACAGGGGAAACAGAGGCTCAGAGCGTTTACTTTCCTACAACTGTAAAGCTCTGTTGTAGAAGAGAGCCAGGATTTATTTCCTCTGTAGAACGCACCCTCAGGTGAGGTCTTGGGGGTATCATTTGCCCCCCAAAGCTCTCAGTATCCTTGACCACTAAAAGTGGCCACAATCCCAGTGTCCTGGTTCCTTCTCTGCAGGGCAAGGTTTTCAAGCACAAAATCTTGGATGACCAAAGGCAAGCCCCTTCACAGTGAGCCAGGGCCAAGCAGTGAGAGACCCAAAAGGTAATGGGGTCCCCTGTACTTATACACCAAAGATTGTTAACATTTCTGGGGGGCTTACTGTGGGCCAGGCCCTGTGCCACCAACTTTAGTCCTCCTTTGACAACACTGGCGGGCCAATACTATTATGATCTCAATCATGGAAAAATAGGGAGGCTCGGCGTGCAAGGCTGGCACTGAAACTTCAGCTAGCCTGGTTCCAGAACCAGGAGGCTGGCCCCTGCCTCACAGCTTCCCCTCACGCACACTGGCTTTTTCCTATCACCTCTGCACACACATTTAAGGCATCGACTTTTTTTTTGGTTGCAAGTCAGTTCCTGAGGGCAAACTGCTGAGTTAAGCGTTAAGCTCCTCCAGTAAAAATCTTTCACCAGGATGATGACAGCGTGGTTTTATAGATTAGCCTTGACACCTGCAGCGCTTTTCAAATGGAACCAGGCTGGACTTTCTACCTCTCGTCCTCCTCCGGTTTATAGCCTTGTCTTTAGAAGCTGAGAAAATGGATCATCTGGTCAGAAGCTCTGGGGCTGAGTCTGAGATAGCGTTGTGCAGACAACTCAGCCTTTCGGAGTTTCAGTCTCCTCAACTCTAAAGTGGTTGTACTACAGTACGCGAGGCTTAGGTGAGAAAAGGTGTTTGAAGGCACTTAAACTGTAAAGCACTATAAAAAAAAACCTTGGGTACTGAGATTGTTCTTGGATTTAGGATGTCTCGGCCCTGGGGTTGAAGAGGGAAACTGGGAAGGGAGGAAACTGGGAAGGAAGAGAGTTAGAGCTGTGCAGCACCTGCAAGCCAAGTTCTTCCTTTTGTGCAAGTAAACTTGGCAATTAAGCCAAATTGAAAATCAAACAAACAAAATAAAAAAGAGCATAATTGCAAGTCTGTGTGGGCAGAATATGTTCCAAAAAAAAGTGGAGCACCTCGGAGAGGCTGCCTGGGGGACGCAGGTGGAAGGAGCTGAACCTCCTAGTTACTACTGGGCATTGCCATTGTTAACAGCCACCATGACGACATTTGCGTGCCCACTGTGCTCTGGCATTTATATGCATTATCTCTAATCCAGCCATCACCTACCACATGGGGGTTTTATCCCCGTTTTACTGGTGATGAAAATGAGGTTGGCAAGACCAAGGAACTGGACCCAGGTGTCAGGAAGACAGGGCTGGGGTGTGGGTCCGAATGGGTCTGACTCTGATCACACTGTCAGGCTCTTTTCAGGGACACCTTCTCCAGCCATTACCCCCAGGTGAACCAAGCAAAGGAAAAGGTACCCATTTCCTTGATGTGTGGGTGCTATGCACAATGTAGTTAAAAATTCACCCAAGGAAATTGGCTTCAGCTTGTAATCAAGTTGGAAGAACAGGTCGCCTCCACTCCCAAGGGGAGAAAAAGACCCAAAGAACCCAAAGAGGCCTGAATGGCCATGGACCTCTTTCTATCCCTCAACTACATTTTTAGAAAGAAGAGCTCCCAAGTTCTAGTTTGCTTACAACCATCCAAGAAAGTTTCTTGTCCCCTGGTTTCTCCCATAAACATAAAATAAAAGGAAAGCAAATGATGCTGGCCAACGTTTCCAGAGAAAGAACTTACTAGGTTTTACAGGGATGGTCTGTGAGGAGAATACTATTATTATCCCTATTTAGTTAGAGAGAAAGCAGGGAACCCAAATATTTGCTAACCCAGTTCTCTGACTCACTCCCAGCCCCAGGAAGACAGATGCTTCTGGAGAACTTGGCTGACACTATTTCATAGGCATGCTGGGAGTCCTGGGGGAAAGTAAGCTATGGACTGTCTGAACTTCGCATTCCAGACCATCGCCTCTCAGGGCACTGGAGGGAGCACACAATACGTGCTCAATGAACGTGTGGATTCAGGAATGATCTAAAGTACTCTAGACTTTTGTTGGGAGAGAAAGTGAATAAGCCCTGAAATTAGTGCACGACCAAATACCCTGATTCCACAGCTCCCCCATGCACTAAGGCCATGGCGTGTGAGGTCTGCACAGATGGATCCCAGGGGACTCAGTCTTGCAGGGTAAGGTACTCTGGGGTGGGCCTGGCTATGTCCAGAGATCTCCAAATAAGAGTTAATCGATGATGCTGGCAGTGCTGGCAAAGACAGAACCAAACTCCCAGTGGACCATACCCTAGCTCCACTGCTTATTACCTGTGCAACCCTAGGCACATTACTTGACCTCTTTGTACCTGTTTCCCCATCTGTAAAATGGGGGTAATAAGAGTAACCACCTGGAAGGATGTGTGAGAAGTAAATGAGTTTTTACATATGGAGCACTTGGAACAGTGCTGCCGATAGATGTGTTAACTATTGTCACTGTCTTCTTCTAAGGATCAGTGCCCTTTTTGGTACACAAGTGCTCATGTACTGTTTCTTAGCCGCTTACTAAGTCAGAATCTTATCTTGAGATTCAGATGCCTAATTGCAGGACCGTCTCTTTTTCATGCCCCTGAAGTTTCTGTGTCAAGGACACAGGGCAGGTTTAAGGGGCGCAGCAACTGCCTTCTGATCAGCATCCTGGGGGGAGATCCCTGGAAGGTTCTGGGAAGAGAAGAAGACAAATGACAAAGTGGTGGTCTCGCAAAAGGGGCCTGTGACAAATGACTAGAAGGACTGGGTGGACAGATGGAGAAGAGCAAAGGCCCCTGTCCTTTTATTGGAGAACTCCTTGTGGCTCCCTGAACAAGACAGTGGCTCCCTTGGGGCTGGGCTGAGGGTTGGTCTCCCTGGTTCTCTCTGCTGGGATGAGTAATATGGACCAGGGCAGAGGGTCTATATCAATCTCGCCCTGCAGAAAAATGAATGAAAATTGAATTCCCCAAGGAGGATTGGGGAGCTGTTATCCAGACAGAAATAAATCAAAGGATGCCACAGAGACAGGGGGTGGGGGTGGGAGCAAGTTTCCAACGCAGAAGAATAATTAAGGAAACAGTTTCAAAATGCAAATGATAGAAGAGCACTGGAGAAGAATGAGGACAAGAAGGAGGTGATTAGAGATGGGTGACAAGGAAGCAGGGGGGTGAGATTTGCTCCTCAGTAGAGAAAGAGGCTGGAATTCAGGATTCCCAGGCTCTTAAGGGTGACCTTGCCTACTCTGTGAACCTCTTAAAATGTAAGGGTTCGAAGACACACAAGTCTGCTGTGGCAGAGTGGAAAGAGCACCCGATTGGAGTCAAAAGGCTGGATTTATTTCCAGATGGCTCTGCAACTTATTAGCTGTGTGACCTTAGGCAAGCCACTTAACCACTCTGTTTCCTGATAATCATAATCAAGTCCAGTCATAATTATATGATCAAATGAGATAAAAAATATGTGGAGGAACTTTGTAAAGTACGAAGTGCTAAACAAATGTAAGCTATAGTTGTTATTCTAAATTGGATTTCTGGAGATTCTTCCCTCACAATTGAATCCACTGACATATTGGGTTTGGTCCTCAGATATGTAATGTGTAAGTGTCTAGAATGTACTAGATACTTTATACCAGCTATTGACCGACTTCTCTGACAGAACTTAGACTTGGGAAAAGCCATGTAACTCCACCGGCTGATCCCCTGGTGCCCACCCTCCATGCGAATCCTTAGCCCAAAGGCACAGGTCTCAGGGCGGCTCTGAGGACCATTGCTTGTGGGAGGTCACCTGCCAGCCCTGGGCTGCCTTCAGTGAGAAAAACCCTTGCTGTCAGCTTGGAGATTTATTTTTTTATTTTTTTTATTTTATTTTTATTTTTAAAGATTTTATTTATTTATTCATTCATTTATCCCCCCCTTGCTGCTTGTGCTCGCCGGGCCAGTCAACCACGCCGTGCGGGCGGGCCTGCCCTCACCAGGAGGCCCCGGGAACCGAACCCGGGGCCTCCCATATGGTAAACAGGAGCCCTACTGATTGAGCCACAGCCGCTTCCCAGCTTGGAGATTTAAATCCAAACTGAGACCCACCCTGCAAGTCTTCACCGACCATTCAATGGTAGAGATTACTGACCTCTGTGGGATTCATCCATTTTCCCATTCTCTAGGATAGAGACTAGCTTAGTCCCTATTAGCCTCAGTTTTTCACCCCAAAAGTAGGAATAAAAATACCACTTATTTGATCATTGCAAGGAACAGATGAAATAATGCAGGTATGAGCATTTATCCTGTACAAATGTAAACTTTCAATAAATGTTAGTTGTTATTATTACCAGCATATATTATTATATTGTTGTTGTTCTATTATTATTATTATCAGCTGTCGTAGGCACTTCAAAAATCTATTTAAGGAAAGCTTTTTACTAGGGTTTCCTCATTTCCTGATAGAAAGGCTGAGACCCCAGGATGGAAGTGAAATGACTTGGCAGGTGTGGATGTCAGTGGAGGACTTTGGGAATAGGACCCAGCACATACCTTTAGGAGGCAAATGCTTTTGAAAAGTCTCAAAATGTAGAAAGGGCATTTATTGACTGAGCTGCATTGTGTGTATGTGGGGTGCTGGGGAGCTGCTGCCCACATGCTCAAAAGCAAAGAACCAAACAGACTTCTAAAGGCTCTCCTGCCTCTGGGTGGAGGTGAAAGAGGCATCCCCTGATCAGTGCTGGGCACAGGAGAGCCCCCAGCACAGTGAGAGAGTAGTGACATGCAATGGGAGGAAGGCAGGAGAGATGAACCAGGGGAACAGGAGCTGTAGAGAGCATTTTTTAAAACGTCATTTTTAAAATATAAAAGTAATTACCATATATGCTCTACATTTCACTGTATATAAATATTTTATTTTTTATTAACATTACTGAAAAAGTAAAATTACTTTACAGAAAATCTGGAAAAGAAAAAGGTTTTAAAGTGTTCTTTTAAAAAATTTATATTTCATATCAATGTTACAAGTTACTCAGTTAAAACAAGATCCTTAATAAACTTTTGAATAGCATTCAACATATTTCCTTCCAGCTTTTCCCCAATATTTTAAAAAACAATTTTATTAGTTTTTATGCTTTATAAAATAATGTGCTCACTAAGGAAACAAAAAGCAAAAGGAAGAAAACAAAAACACACTGTACAGATAACCACTTTTATATTTTAGCATGTTTTTTCTATCTATATTTCTTTTTTAAAAGTGTGATCCCAAAGTTCACACTGGGGAGGCAGATGTGGCTCAAATGGTTAGGCATCTGTCTCCCATATGGAGGGACCTGGGTTCGATCCCCAGGACCTCCTGGTAAAATTGAAAAAAATAAAAAATAAATAAAATAAAGTTCACACTGTTTCAGATCCTCCTTTTTCCCACTTCCTAAACAATTTCGAACACTTTTCTACATTATTAAGTATCTTTCTATGGTTTTATGTCTAATGACAATACATTTCATTTTATTTATTATAATTTATATGATAATCCCCTACTGTTGGACATTTAGGTTAATCTCTTTTTTAAAATATTGTAAAGAAAAATATTATAAACATTCACAATTACATCTTTATAAACATTATTATTTTCTTAGAAAAAATTTCTAGGTGTATTATTGGGTCAAAGGGAATGAATACACATTTTTGGATTATAAAATGCCCTCAGAAGACATTTGCCCTCTTCGCAACCTCATTAGGAAATTTTTCTTATATTTCTCAACATCCTGGTCAAAGGTGGGTATTATCACTACTTTTCTCTTTCGCTAACAACTTTACATACCTATAATCATATAATATTGCCTCCTGCTTTTTAAAAATGTATTTCACAAGTACTCCCATGTGGCTAGAGTTCTAGTTTCAATCACTGCATAACATATTACCAAGAAAATTTAATATACTTCACTAAACTACTTTTCTTTTGTTGTATATTTTGGTTATTTTACTCAAAAATGTAATGCTGTAGCAAACACATGCATGAAACTTTTTCAAATTTAGAGAATTTCCATGGAACGCTCAAAAATGAACTAAAGGGTATAAAGAATTTTGTTGATTTTGCTATGAGCATACCAGTTTCTAAACACCTTCTCCACCACTGAATTTTTTTCAGTTGGTCATTTAGCAGGTAAAAAGAGGTATATGCTGTGTTGTTTTGTTTTGCGTCTTTGACTGCTAATGAGGTTGGCATTTCCCCGGGTTTGTTTACTAGTTATATTTCTGCAGAAAATGTTCAGTCAACACTGAAAATGTCACCGTGTGCTTTGTTTTTTCCTTGCACATAGTCTCAGTCTGGCGCACTGGAGTCTCCTCGCAGGTAAACAGGGGGAAAGATGATGCTGAACCAGTACCAGGACACAGAGACCTCACTATGACTTCATTGGAGAAAAATGTTGAGCGCGAACAGCCACGCTATCCTCCCTCGCCCTCGTGTTCGCTCCTCACTACCCTCAAAGGTGGACAGGGAGTGATTTAGGTCCTTTTTCTCCGGCACAAGCCAGGGGAAAGAGCGGGGAATTCTCCAGAAGGCTGGGGAGGGCACACAGTCTTCTTTCCCTCCGGAGCTGGACCCCACTAGAATGGGAGAACGTATGTGTCTTCATCTCAGGAACGAAATTCGGGATGGGAGCGGCGCGGGGACCGGGATCTGGAAAGCGGCCAGGTCCTGGGGCAGACGGGGTGGGCTTCCCGCGGTGCAGTCGGGCGGGGTCCAGTATTTGATGAAGCGCCTTCCGGAGCGTTAAAGAACCTTCGCGGAGACCTCATCCCAGCACTAGGCTTTCTGTTGTATTTGCGCCTGGAACTCTGTTGAGGAGAATTTGTTCTGAGTGTCGTGTGTCTTGCAAATACGATAAACCACCCAAGTCCCTCCGCTGGTCAGCCCTGGTGTTCGAGTGCGCGCACTCACGAGGTCGGGAATTGTTCAAAGCGCCCGCAGTTGCAGCCCGGGAGGCACAGCGCTCTCTAGAGCGCAGGAAGAAGCTGGGTAGACGCGGGCAGATTAACGGGAAAGGACGGGCCGCCGAGGGGCCTAGGGGACTTGGCGTGCGGACCCCGGGCTGCAGGCCGCGGCGTGCGTGGGCGCGCGCGGGGGCCCGAGCCCCGCCACCTGCGCGCAATGCCCCTGCCCACCCTCCCCGGCCCAGCCCGCGGCCGCCGCCGCCCGCTGCGTGACTCGCGCGTTCCAGGTCGAGTGCGGGCTGTCCCTGGCCCAGCCTCAGCCAGACGCGGGGGAGAGAGAGCAGAGGCTGGGGGACGCAGGCGGGAAAGGAATTGGCCAGAGGAGGAAAGGAGGAGGAAGGATGGAGTCATCCGGTTACGGAGCACGCTCAGCCGCGGACCCAGGGCGCGCGAGGGGAAGACACAGCCACGCGGCCTCGGCCTCCGGGAGGGTTTGCCTCTGGGTCCAGTGGGGCATGGGGGGGGGGGGAGGACACGCGCCGTCGGTCCGGGGACGCGCGGAACCCCGCGAGCCCTAGAAGCCGCCGGGCCAGCCCACCTGCTGCAGCGCCCCAGCCAGCCGCAGTATTTATACCCCCGGGCGCGAGCCTGCAGGGCGGGGGGTGGGGGCGCTGCCCTCAGGCCCCGCCCCGCCCGGGGACTCCCCGCCCCCTCGCACCGCCGCCCTCCCTTGGGACGCCGGACCCTCTCTCGGGCCGGGGTCGGCTGCCCGCCGCCGGGCGGGGGCATTGGCTGGAGGGCGGGCCTCCCTGCGGAAAGCGACGTCACGGCCGCTCCTGCAGTGTGAATGAATCAAAATGCCTCGGTGACCGCGGCCTCCCGGGCGGCCGGCACGCGAAGGGTGGAGGGGGAGGGGGAGGAAGGCGGGGAGGGAGGAGGGGAAAAAAGCCAGGGCTGCAGCAACAGCGTCTCCTCACCCCGGGATGTGCACCAGCCCCGAAGAGCGACATCAAAGGGATTTGCAACAGACCGAGGACCGGCGGGGGGAGGGGTCGGCCAGCCTGTGGAGTCCTCCTGGGGAGGCGGAGGGCCCGGCTTCCACCGTGACTTCGGCGGCCTCCTTGGGCTTTTGATTATTTTCAAATTTCTGCATCCAGCTAGAGCGAGAGAGCGAGAGATCGCCGTAGACTGCGCCTCGCTGGCTCTCGCTCCGAGATGATGCAGAGCGCGGCTGTCCCCGCGGAGGGGGCTGTCAAGGGGCTCCCGGAGATGCTCGGTGTGCCGATGCAACGTAAGACATCCCCCTTTCTCGCTGATTGAATTTGATAATTTGATAACCAGACAGCTAGCAGCTTCAGCCGGCGTGGGGCGGGCCGGGCGCTGCGCGCAGCCGGGGCCGAAAGGGCCAGGCGGGACGAGGGGCGGGCAGCTGGGTCGCAGAGGCGGTCACAGGGCAGGGCACCGGCCAGGGTCCGTTTCAAGGGCTTGGCTCCTGGCTTTTGGGCCCGAATGTGGACGCCTCCGGGGACCATGCGCGAGGCGAGCTGAGGATCCCGAGCCCCGCATCCCCAGCCCACGGCTCTTCTGGGAGCGTTGGGAAGAGTGCCGTTTGGGGACATCAGGGCAACGAGCTGCAGGCCAGGCGTGAGGGCGGGGGTGGGCTCCCCAGATCACCCTCCCTCCCCCACCCGGGGCGACGGTCCAAGCTCGCCTTACCTCTGGTGCAACTTCACCCCAGCAGGCGGGAAGTTGGAGAGAGCGTCCCCCGCCCCCCAGGCTGGAGGCGCGGAAGCCGGGGCTGCACGCCGGGTCCCCACGACGCGAGCGCGGGCGTGCGCACCTGCTCGTCCCCACCGCTGCTACCCGCCGCGCCCGCCACCTGCTCCGCCGGGGACCCACTGCTCCGCGCGAGGGAATCTGCTTGCCACATTCCAGCTAGCCAAGGAATGCAGGGGAGGGAGAGGCGCCGGGCGAAGTAGTGAATTCGGAATTCAGCCTGTGGGCTGGCGAGGGTGGGCGTCTAAAGGTGCCTGGGACTTGGGGCGGGAAGAGACGGAGGTGTACCCGCGCCCTGCTCTCCCGCCCGCTCTCTTCCGGTGCCCGAAATAAGCGAGGCGGCCCGAGCTCTGGGCGTGTTTAGCCCCAAGTCTCCGTGTACATATGGGTGTGCGCGCAGGGATTTTTCCCGGAGGGACTTTGTGTGTGTTCCTCACTGTCCAGGGGAGAGTGTGTGAGGGAGAATCTGTGCGGACGCGGGAGCAGGTCCCGCGGTGCTGAGTCCTGCCCCGCAGCCTCGCGCGCTCTCTAGAGCACGGTGGAGAGGCAGAGTTCCCTCCTTCCGTTTGCCAAGGGACCGTGCTTAGCCCGCGGCTCCTGGAGTGGGGCCATAGCTACATTCTCGGAGTTTATTTTGAGTAAGAACCTACGGAGGGTGCGTACCCACGAACCAGGGCGCACGAGCGCGCCCTCCTGCGCCCCGGCTCTCCACAGCAGGGTTTCGGCCCCCGCGATCCCTCAAAGGGCCGGCTTCCCGGGGAAGTTTTTGAGAAGGGGCTAGAAGAGGACAGCTTTACCCAAGAAAATTTAGGTTGTTCCTTGATTATATCCTACAGTTTTCCTTTATCCCTTTTTGTGTCAACTGTTGGCAAGCAGTTCCACCTCTGCGCCGTGCCTCGAAGGGTTTGGTTTACTGCAGACTAAGATGTGTGTGTAGAAGGCGCCGGGGTTTCAGTGCAGTGGTTATTGCCCCCAGCCCACCACAGTGGATTCCCAGCCTCTGCACAGACACATAAACCCTGGCAAAGGTGCTCTGAGTCCTTAATCTGTAGCTCGGTGCGAGTGAGGGCAGTGTGTGAGTGGGGGGAGGGTGTCTGTGTGTCGCCTGTCCTTGTTCTCTGTACGTCTGGGCTCTGATAGCTGTGGTAGGTAGCCTAACTGTCGCGACGGCAACGAAGGACGGTAGGCTCCTGCTCTGACGCTTTTCTTGGGACTCATGGCCCTGCCTTTCTCAGACAGTCTCACTTTTTGTTTCTCTTACTCAGAGACAACTTTGATGTTGGACGTCAGGAACTCACTTTCCTAAAATGCCCCCAACTCCCTCCACCACGGTTCCCCAGAGCTCCGACTCTGAGTTCAAACTGTGCACAATTTAATGAGGTAGAGGAAGAGGCTCTTACAGTCCGAGCCAGGGGGCGGGGGTTGGTCTGTCCTTCCTTTTGTCGTGCCTTGAGGCCTCCGGTTGGAGGAAGCCTCGGCCAAAATTGAGGTGCACTTTCCCTGTAGACTTTGGGATCCGGTTTTTTCTCTTTTGGGATGTGTGTCGATCTTACTCTACCCCCTTGCAGCAGAACTAGCCAATGGCTATTAAGCTTTCGGAGCTGGGACGAGGTGGGGCGTGGCCCTCACACACCTACACACAAACGTTCTCTTTCCTGGGCCCTGGGGCCTAACGGCCTAAGAACTGGGGAAGAGGGGGAGGTTGGGGACACATCCTTGGGCTTCAGGCCTGGGCGGCTGGTTGTCAAACCCAGGAGGAGACAAGAGAGACAACAGAAAGGCTCTCTCACTGGAGTCTCTCCAAATCCCCCAACTAGAAGGTTTGAGTTGCCCCCCGCCCCCATTATCACCAGAAGCCACCACAGATGGAGAGGTGGGGGCCCAGGTCTAGGGATAGCTCGACCTAGGTTCCTCTGGTGCCCTCCACTCTAGGAGCGTTTCAAAAAAGGGAGTTTTAATCCAGCTTGTTTCTGTGGCAGTAGGCATATTATTTTGCTTATTTTGAGATGGGAGCCGGGCAATCCCTTCTCGAAAATGTTTCCAATTAATGCAACCATTTCTCTTTCTTCGTGGGTCTCTATCCACGACTCTGCCCTCTTCCTGGTCTCCCGCCTGTGTTCGCTCCTGGGCAGAGTCGTGATCAGCGCCCTCGCGCTTCTCCTGCTCCACCGCGCAGAGACCACACGGTCCGGGAGACTGCCCAGCGGCCCCGGCAGCCCCCCGGAGGCCCCGTGCGGCCGGCGCCGGGCCCGGATCCTCCCGACAAGCTCCGGCGTAGCCAGCCAAGGGGCCTCGGCCTGGACCAAGAAGCTCGGGAGGAATCGGGCGTGAGGAGGCTTGGGGCGATCGCCAGAGCAACCTGGGGTGGAGGAGTAGCAGCACCCCACCCACTGTAAATTTCGGTGGGGTGGGCTGGCGCAATCCCGCTCCCGCCTCTGGTCAACGTTTTGTAAGAAACTCCAAACATCCGCTCCTGTTTCCTTACTCTGGGCGGCGGGAGCGCCCCGAGGGCGGCCTGGGAGGAGGCAGGACGCTCGCAGTCACTTCTAGGAGGGCCAAGGGCTCTTTTGAAAGGGTTTGGTGTCTTTCGGGGAGCTGGGCGGATGGGTTCAGAAAGGGACCCCGACCTGAACTGGCTGGTCCCGGCTACTTGGCCCACGCTTTAGGGCTCCCTCTGTCTCTCTGTGTGTCTCTCCTTTCTCGTTCGGACACAACCTGCCAGTCAGGGCCGCCCCTGCCGCTTCACTTGCGGCGCCCAGGTCGGAGACCTGGCAGCGCCCGCCCCGGGCCGCGGTGGATGCGGTGGCGCTGCGAGCCTCCTGCGCCGCCTTCGAACCTGTGCTCCCCGAACTCAAGTCACCTCGGTCCTGCTGGCCTCCGTCCCCGGCCAAGGCGCCGGGGGAAGCCGCGAGGGCTCCAGGAAGGAGTGCTTTTTATCCGCGCCTTCCTTTCGGTTTTGACCCACAGCCCACGTAGACTCCCCTGGGACCGAGGAAAAGGACAACGGACACCGGCGGCAGCGGGGTTGCTGGACTCGCCTGGTCGGGGCTGGTGCGCGTAAATGGGGCGCAGGCAGGTGGCATGTCCCGTTCCTCTCCCTTGTCACCTAATGTGCCCGCTTCCTGCAGCTCTTGCGAACCCCGAAGCTGTGGGAAAAGGGTTTTTGATCGTGTGTTTGGTAGGGTCTACACCCCGGACGCCTCACCACCCTCTCTCCCCTTGCCGGGGCTCCTGCGGGGTGCGGGGGTAGATCTTCCTGCTCAGGTCGCATCACGAACCCTCGTCCCCTCTGTCGCTTATCGTCTTGCCAGGCCATCTCTGAAGGGGTGGAAGAGATTCAGGTCCCTGGCCAGGAGTGCTCTCAAAGCTGGAGCAGCTGTTCTCTCTTCTTTCCATCCTTGCCTTTTCTCAGAGGGCGGTGCGGGGCTGGGGGGTGGGGAGGCAGGAAAAAAATAATGTGTATGTGCAGAGAGTTTCCGTGAGCTTCCGATCCAGAAGTTTGGACAGCAGCCCCCGGCACCGCAGACCACCCTCTTCTTGACAAAACTACTCAGGCGTAAGCCAACTTTTAAAAGTCCCGCAGCCTGTCCCAGTCAGCAGACTGGGGCCCCGTGGGTTGCGGTTCGGATTCCACCAAGATCCTGCCCCAGCCTCCGGCCAGGATTGCGCACTCCCGGGAAGGGCTTTGAGAAACCTGGGCGACTGCGGCGGCGCCTCGCTTGGGAAGGGGGTGGCTGAGGGCGCGCCAGGGGCGTGGGGGCTCCGGCCTGGAAAGGGCCGAGAAGGCTGTGAGAGCCGCGGTAGGCTTGGGGGACCGCAGTCCCACGGCGCTCGGGACGCCAAATTGATCCAAGCGGAGCAGGCAGGTGGAGCGGGTGCGGAGCGAAGGCCTGCGCCGAGTGGCACCCAGTGTCCCGGGAAGGCGGCGCGGCGGGATAGAGAAGAGGAAGCAGGACCTAATTCAAGAGTTTGGTTCCTCGCTTGGCCACCGTCCCAGCTCGTGGAAGACCAGAGCAGGCGGGCCAGCGCGGGGCTGGGAGCTAGCGGCGCCCTCGGGTCTGGAAGCGCGACCTGGGCGACCTCCTTGTGACCTGGACAGGCTTTTTCCGCCCCGCGGGCAGTTTGGGGCCTGGGGGAACTGGGGAAGAAGTCTCCTTAGTTGCGCCTCCGCGGCTTGCGCATGGTCCTGGGCTCTCGCTCACCGACGGCCCTGGTTTCGAGGGCTTGTGCGAGATGCGCAGAGGACTGCCCTTGGCGGTGGACCGGCTTTGCGCAGCCAGCGCCTACTGCGGGCGGTGGTAGAGAGGTCCGTGACGCGAACGCAGCCATGGAGCGACGGCCCTAGTGTCCCCAGCGCGCCTCAGGGCATTCCTGCGCTCCGGCGCTTTTCCTCCATCCTCCCTGCGCTCTGCGCCCGTTGCTTTAACGGGCTTATCCTCCCGCGCGGTCCAGAGGCCAGGCCGGGTTTGGATAGGCCGAGCCTGGAACTCGTTTCGTGCTTCTTGGAGCTGCGGCGGGGACTTTTTCCGCGAGGAGAGGCGCGGCGGACTGGATGTGGGCTGCGTATAGAGCCGCGGGCGGGGAGAGGGAGACCCGGCTGAATCCTCTCTCCCTCTGCGTGCCCATTTCCCGCCAAGCCGTTGGAAAGAAAACGCTAAGCCGCAACGCCGGCGGCCAGAGCCTTTCCAAGACTTTTTAACCCTTGGAAAGCGATGCTCCCGTTTTGGGAGGGCCCCTTCTGCTCAGCGGCCGGAGGCAACCGTGGCTCCGCGCGGCCTGTGCGCCCTGCGCGCGTTGGAGCGGCTGCTTGTGGCTCCCCTCCGCGCGCTTAGCGGACCTTCGCGAGCGCTCGAATCTTGGCAAGCTCAAGAGAGAAACGGTCTCTCTACCTGAGCAGCCGCTGACGTAAACTAAATCGGGGAGAGTTGGTGACTCTGTGTGCCCGGGAAGGCGAGATGGCGCGTGCCGCGGGGTCGCACACATCCTGCGGAGGAAGCCGCAGCTGACCGGACCCAAGGGCGGGATTCGCCCAGGGGTGGCACTCAGGGGACTTTTTTTGACTTTTTAAAATAGGAAGGGCGAATGTATAAAGAGGTCTGAAGGATGAAGCTAATCAGGAAGGAGAGGAATTACTTAGCAAAGCCCGGCAGGATATAACCGGGAGCGGCAGCACCTTAAAGGAAGGACGGCTGAAGCTAGATGTACTTCCCTCTTGACACGCCAAAAACAAAGAGGGATTAAGGCAAGAATGTAGGCAGAATGCTTCAAGGATTAGAGCAAACTGAATCCTCAAGATGTCTTGGAGACCTCCTACACGACTGCAAATACCAGGGTCGATTTTTAAAAATAAATCCTGGAGGTGAGGTGGGGTGGGGAGGAGAAGCAAAACTGGCAAAGCAATTTCTCTCCATTGAGCAGACAAAATACGGCCCACAGGGGATCTCCAATTTGAACAGTGACCTGATGACCCCACTGGCCAGGTGTAGACAGCTTCAAGTCCTAAATATTTCCATTGTCCTAACTTCGCATTTGCCTCAGATTTTAGCACCCTTTCACTCTGCTACAGTCAATTAGTGATTACTTAGCGCTGGCTTTAGCAGACAACCCAGGGGGACAGCAGTGCTGGGGAGGATACAAGGGGAGGGAGGGTCGTACTTGGAAATGGTCATGCAGGGATGGAAAATTAATTAACAGTGACTGACCTTTCTTTATATTATGATTTAACACAATCTCCTTTGAGCCTCTTGTTTTGATCAGGAACGGTGGATTTTGGTGGATTTCTCTGGCTGGGGAACTTATTTCCTCCTCCAAATTGAAGGCTTGAGGATGGGAGAAGGTAGATGGCGTTGGATGGAGGGACCTTAAATCATTTCTTTCAAGGACAAAAAATTATCAGGATTAGAGCTGGGACCTTTGGAACATACAAAGACTTGGAACCAGTTTAGCTTATAAGAGGACAAAGGGATAATATTACCCACTTTGGGAAATCAAGGGTTGAAGCAGCGGTTTGCTTTGGCAGCATCAGATACATTACTGCATAGGCTGCTATGGAGATGGCTGGGTCGGGAGATTTACTTTTGTTATGATTTTCTGCCTTTACTCCCTTCCTGGAATGAGTGTTAACAATACTTCTAACGTGGGTGTGAGCAAAAAGGGTCTATGGCTTTTAGCAGAATTCCATCGTGGCTTGAACATCTGTCTTCCTCTCTCTCTCCCCTGCCTCCCTTTATGAAATGGAAGAAAGTGGATTTGTGCATGAATAAACAGCACAAGGGTTTAGTTGGGGCTGTGTGTCCAGCAGCCTGCAGAGTGGTGAGCTATCCATCTCTCACTCCCTTTCCAGGAGCCCTGGGAGGGAGGGGCAGGTGCTGGGCTCAGGACAGAAGCCGTCCTGGAGGTGGGCTCTTATTTTTGTTTGTAAGAGGAAGAAATCAGCTAAAAATAGATGCTGCTGTGAGGTTTTACCTTTTCGAGTCCTCAATTTTATAGGAGCCCTGATCAAAATGGAATACAACAACCATTTTGAGGTGCTGCTGTTGGGGCTAGGTGGACAGGTTGGGTTTAATTGGCAAAATTGAAATTGATTCTCTTCTGGAAAATGTACTTTGGGTTAACTCTATTAGTGGCTGACTGGAAAATCTTCTTGGGAGGCAAGTCCTAACTCCTGTTGTTATTTTGGTGGATTTTTCCTGCATAGCTCCTCCCCTGCCCTTTCCCTCTGTCAGTCTGGGTCTAATCACAGATGTTTTACTGTGGTACCTCACCCCCAAATGCCTTTAAAG
Organism: Tolypeutes matacus; assembly: GCA_026826555.1. NCBI lineage: Eukaryota > Metazoa > Chordata > Mammalia > Cingulata > Chlamyphoridae > Tolypeutes > Tolypeutes matacus. The sequence goes on from JAKSZT010054304.1 coordinate 19,768,977, forward strand.
TATAATTTGCTTTAATTATAATGTTAGGGGGTTAAGGGATTGGTTCTGGAAATAGCTTAATAGAGACAAAACTTGCGGCCAAATTAATTGAAAGTTTCATCTTATGAGGGAGAGATTGCCAAACATATGGAATATTGCCACAGAATGAGACACTGGAAAAATACATTGTGGTGATTTAGCAATGATTAAATGGAAAATGGAGTGGAAAAAGAGATGATAATTTTCAGAGATTATCATGGGTATGTTTTACATAATTTTCTGTTTTATTTGCAATTACTGAGAATGTTCAATACCTTACCAAGAATACTAATTCAGTGTCAATAGATAATCTAGAAGATAATCCGGAACATACAAATACATATTTACACTGTGTTTCATTTGCTACGGACTCCTTCTATTGAAATGTAATCCCATTTACAGCCTTAAAATGGTAACATCGAAATTATCTCCAGGATACTTTTGAATTTGCTCTTTTGTTGAAGAGGTTACTACTTTTGAGCAGCCTAAGCAGAAAAAGAACAAAGGAGATTTTCAGAGGGACCCCAAGCCACCAATTAAAACAAATGGGACCTATGCAGGGAAGAATTCCCTTGGGAAAGTGGAGGAAAAGGACAATTTTAGATGTGATCATTTCTGATAGAAAGATTTTCTGCCTTTTTTCTAGTTGTTAGTCACTTGTCAAAATAAACTAGGAAATAACTTGAAACTAGCAAGATACATGCAGATTGATGGATGTTTTAAGTATATACATGGATATAATTATAATACACAATATGACCTCCCTTCCATGTGATGCCAGTTTTTTATGAGAATTTCCCCAATATTCTGGATTATTTTGACTAGCTCACTGTGGCTAATGCTGCTGTCCGCATCATGAAATACCATGATGTCCAGTGCGACTTTTCTCTTTGTTTTAAAGAATTGCTAATGGAATTTCATGCTTCAGCGTGTTGTTTATGAGATTATTCTTTATAGATTATGAAGATCTTTCAAGAGGAATCTTAGGAAACATTTTTGGAAAATGATGTCATAATCTTTTCAAGATACACTGATTTAGAATAAGGAAAAATATAAAAAAGGAAACTATAAATTGTTCAGTAAATGTGAACTATCTTTAATAGAGGAGAAGGCAAACAAAGAGCCAGGAGGGAAAATAATAACAAACACACCTACTCATCGTTTGTCATGTAGACTGGCTCCTGGGTGTCAGGTTTTCCCAAGTGTGTGAGCTATATAGAGGAATCAGTCCTCACAGTTATAATTATCACATGATTTAAAAGGGGAGCTGTGACCTGAAAATAGGATTTTGTCAGTGGTGATGGTGGCAAATTTTGAAATGGAAAGTTTTATTTTTGAAATACTTATCCAGTAATGGAACTTTAAGTTCAGTTTCTTTCATTTGAACTATACCTCCATTATAATTTTTGGAATCGGATATTCCAGAACTTAAGTATGTGTTTAGGCAGGCATGCCATGACTTGGTATGTCCTGTGATATTATCTCCATTCAATTTTGAATTAGTTATTGCCTTACTAAATCAATGAGCCCTCCCGCCGAGAGCAAATCCCAAGCCTGCCTTTTAGAAAACCACCTTCCCTCTCTTATACTCTGACAACTAGAGGCAACTGAGCAGCAATGTCTGCTATTGGCTACAGTTTTTCTCCTCCTTACATGTGGAAAATGAATGGCAAATTCCAAGAAAATAATTTTTACAGTATTATTTCTATTGTATATATATTTCCTTAAAGCCTCCAATTGGCTTATCTTTCCAGTTATTTGTTAACAGTAACAAAGTTATTAGTTAAATAACCAGCAAAGAAATTTTACAAGTAAATAAAATTAGATGTTTTTGGAAACATACATTGGCCAAATGTTATTTAAGGTGAAGCTCAAAAAACTGCTTACTCCTGTTATTTGGCTATAAAAAGGAATGAACTTCTGATATATGCTACAACATGGATGAACCTTGAAAGCATGTCGAGTTAAATAAGCCAGACACAAAAGGACACATATTGCATGAGCCCACTTATATGAAATATCTAGAATAAGCAATGCACAGAGACAGAAAGTAGATTAGAGATAACCAGGGACCAGGGGAAGGGGGAATGAGGAGTTATTGTTTAAGGGGTGCAGGGTTTCTGTTTGGGGGTGATGTAAAGTTTTGGTAATGGATGGTGATGATAGTAGCCCAACATCGTAAATGGAATGAATACCACTGAATTGTACACTTAAACATGGTTAAAATGGGAAATTTTTTGTTATATATATGTTACCACAATAAAATTTTTAAAACAACTACAACAAAACGACTTACTCCTGGAGTGATGACACCAACAAAAGGATTTGGGAAGAAAGTCCCAGATAGAGGTGGCTTTCGTGAATATTGCTGAAAGCAGTGCTCTTCTGTCAGCCCCAGAAAAGAAGTTTCTAGCACCAGTTTGGCCCCCACCTGTGCACCCTTATTCTCTTAACTCTTTAAATGTGGACAATGTCCATTTCACAGGGTCGTTGGAAGAGTAAATGAGCTTGCCGATTTGAAAGTTCTTGCCAAAGTTCAGGGTGCCAGCAATTTTAAGGTAGCTGGAGACCCAGATCACCGTTCCCGTTTTACAGATGGAGCCACCCTAAAACCGGCTGGAGTGCTCCAACCTGTCCTAGGAGGGTGTGGTTGGGTCTGGGAACAGGGGCCCCAGATCTGTCTTCTCCCCCAGACCCGGGCTCCCTTTCCTGAAAAGAGTAAGGAAAACCACTTCTTGAACATTAAGTCAAATTGTGAAACAGAAGGAGGAACTCTTCTCATCCAAAATGCAGTTAAAAAAAAGCAATGCCTCACATCAAAGTTGTGACACATTGAAGTTTAATTTTTACTATTAAGCTGACCCCAGAGCATAATTAAACGAACCTTATTCCTATTAGTACAAACTAAGTTAGTCTTAAAAATATTGAAAGTAATTCGTCAGCATTATGATCCCATTGGAAATATCTGAAATTTTTTTTTTTTTTTTTAAAGTGTTTTCTCAAATTCTTTTTTTTAAAGATTTTATTTATTTATTCATTTATCCCCCCCTTGCTGCTTGTGCTCGCTGGGTCAGCTAACCACGCCGTGCGGGCGGGCTTGCCTTCACCAGGAGGCCCCGGGAACCGAACCGGGGGCCTCCCATATGGTAAACGGGAGCCCTACTGATTGAGCCACAGCTGCTTCCCTAAATATCTGAAATTCTGATTCATTTCCCCAAAAGCATGCACTTTCTTACAATATATTTTAGAAGTCATTGTGTCATGTGTGTGTTGGTTCTAGGTTTTGTTTCTTTCATGGAAAAAAAAATTTTTTTTTAAACCTCCCTGTTCATCTTCTGTGACCAAAGAGATATAAAACACCATTTTTTCAAAGAATTAAAATCAATCAAACAAACCAAAAAAATAAAAAAAAAAAAAACAACCATCTTCTCTGAAATGTTTCATGATGGCCCTTGGTTCTTTGAAATCAGTTTCTTGGAAATGAAAAACGTGAGTGGGGACTAAAGATGCACAATATTTATTATGTCTCACCAAAGGGGTGTGGACAATTTGGTCTGCTGCTGACCACATCAGACCTCCTGATCTCATCCACTGCCCAGCTTTCTAAAACCTCACGAATGGAGGAATTTGGGAATTTAAAAATTGGAATTTCTTTTCTGATGAGTACAGTGTGCCCCCACCACTGCACTTCAGGGCCTTTGGGGGCTGGCAGCATGTCCTGGGTTTTATAGGCTTCCTTGATGAAGTATATTACAGCTACAAGCAAAGGGTGGGGTATCAAATTAGATATAGTTTTCTTTTGGGCATTTAGATGTCTCCAAGAAAAATGCTGGATGTCTCAAATGTTAATCTGAGCTCAATCCACTCTTACCTGAGTACATTACAGCATAAGCAAAGTGGGGTTAGGCAGGTGGGACCCCAACCTCCCTGCTCTCACCATTCCTATGTGGAAAGGGGGACCAAAGTCTGGCAAATCTGCTCTCATTCTGTGGAGGGAAGATTCCACAAGATTTCTTATTACAGACTATATCTTTGTAATGTTGCATTATCTGTTGTTTGCACTCTGGGATTATGTTGATTAGAAAGAGGTGTGCTTCTTCTTGATGCCTGAGAACTAGGGCAGGTAGAACACAGTTTTGAGTGTTTTTTTGTGTGTGTGTTTGGGGGCTGGGGTGCCAGAGGGGTGAAGGAGGAAAAACAAGTATATCGGAAAATAGTGAAGCATGAAATGAGTTTGATTCACTTCTAGTATATAAATTCATTTTATTGGAAATTGGCCGTGAGAGAATGGAGAGGGGAGCTAATCACTGAGCTTGGACATTGTAATGAGTGTTTACGCTCATAATATCTGGTGGGATCACATATTAACCTGAGAGACTGGTGGCATTATCCCCATTGTACAGATAAGAAAACCAAGGCTCGAAAGGTTAAGTAATTTGCCCAGGATCGCAGATGTGGTAGAAGCAGAATTTGAACCCAGACCTGTCTGACTCTGACCTGTGATTTATTGTAAACAGTTTGGCAGACCTAAAGATTTGAAGGTCTAAACTCTAAACAGAACTGAAAACTTTCTAACTCCCCCATATTTTTAAACTGTCTTCAAAAGAGTATTTGAGAAATGTTTCCACTTCTCCCTAGCTTTGTATTTCACTCCCACCACTCCCCCTGGGGTGTAGGACAGCTCCTGCATTCAGTGATGGCGTCAGAGCTGGACTTCAGAAGAATTGGCTTTTTCCAGAATGGCAATATTTTGGCCTGTGTATGAGGATGTGTGTGTGTATGTATGTATGCGGCATATGTGTAGGTGTTTATGTGTATGTGAATAGTTGTGCGTATGACTGTGTGTATGAGTGTGTGTTGGGATGTATTTTTGTTTAATTTGTGATTGTATGTTTTTCTCTCTGTGTGTGTATATGAATATCTGTGTTATATGTGTGTGAGTCTTTGTGTGTATGTAAGTGTATGTGTGTATATCTGTTTGTATATGTGTCTGTATGTGCACATGCAGGTGCTCTCCCAGTGGGCCTGGGTCTGTGCCTTGTCACTCTGCAGGACATGGAAGACTCTGGGGCATGTACTGCCCTGTGGTCCAGCATCTTGGCAGATACCCTGGCCATTTCTGGAGCACTGCTGTCTTTTCATGCCTGAGTTTCATCCCTGTGGAGGGTAACCTCCACAGGGTCCCAGCAGAGGGCATCACTACAGAACGCTTACTTGCAGATAAAATAAAAACTTTCATTTTAAATGAAATGACTCCTCATATTGGGAACTGAGTTGAGAGACCAAATTCCGTTTCAGTGACTCCAAGGGTCTGCTTAAATTCCATTTTTAAAGTGGAATTTCATGAAATAAGTTGAATATTACACTGCATGAAATAAATTGGATTTACTAGGGCTTTGGAAATTTTCTTGCCCCTTGGAAATTTGGGTTACAACTTTATTCCTGGTAGGAGAACTAGATAACCTCTATCCTGTTATCAAATCACAAAATAATGATAATAATTTATTGTAGGTGAAAAACAAAGGCTATGTTGTCAATATTTGAAAAAAAATCTAGGTAGTTTACATTTCACACTAATCTAACTAATTACATGAGGCGGTGTAACCTGAAGTGTGGGACCTGAGTCCGCAGGTCTTTGTTCTCACAGGCTGGGATAGCTGCCATAGACAAGCCAAACCTGCCGCACCTTGCTTGGGGCGGAGATGAGCGGGACAGGGGATTCCTGCTTCCAGCCCTCCCCTGGGCATTCGGTGTCAGTACTGGACGATATGGACATACTCTGCCTGTGGGATCTGAATCGTTTCCTCAAACATTTCCATTTACCCAATTCTTAGGGATCCCAGGGGGCCAGTGGCTTATCTACTCCCTGGGCACTGTAAACAGAGCAGCTTTGAGACTGTCTCTCTGTGTCTGAGTCCCCACTACAGAAGGACAGGGTCCAGCCGGGTGGTTGATGTCTCAGGACCCTCAGCTCTTAGGCAGGGTTAGCCCCCTCTAAGGGAGGGAGCTGCAGAGGCAGGTGGTGCAGATCTTGGATCCCCCATGGTGGGACCTTGGGCACTTTGCTTGATCTCTCCAAGCTCAGTCTCCTCATCTGTAAAATGAGGATGATAATACTTTCCCCACTGAGTTGTGCTTTAACATGCACTCAAGGTCTGGGGGCAGTTTATGACAGGCTCTTGATGTCTGGGTTTACTATTATTATTGGTATATTGTAGATCTTTTAAGCCATTTTTACATTTATCTTTGTTTTAAAAATTAATTTTTAACTGTAAAATCTACAGTGGTATACAGTAGAATAGGTGTGGTTTTTTTTTGTTTTGTTTTGTTTTTGTTGTTGTTGTTTTTGTTTTTTTTAATTTTTAACTTAAAATACACCCTTGGTATGTCCCTTTTTACCAGACCCGAGGACCCTAGTTTGGTCCCAAGGTCTCTCTTTGAGAAGCCCTGATTTGGGGAGCAGATCCTGCCCCAGCCAGAAGCATCTCCAAGCTCCAGCTGGAAAGGCTGGTCTGACAGCTTTCAGTGTCTTTCCTTAACGTGATGCAGTTTGGGCTTACAAGCCTCTAAAACTCCCCTGCGCGACGCTCCCTGCATGCATTAGCCCTAATGTATGCTCTCTTGAATACTCATCATATTAAGGCTCCCGGTAGATACCTTGCTCGAAATAAATTTTATGAGCACACATCCTCTCCCTCATCCCCATGCATTTGTAGCTAGGAAGAGAAATATAGCCTTATCTTTCCGCGGAGGGAAGGCCAAACAACAACAATTACGTAGGAATCTGCGGCCCTTCTTGCCCAGGAGCCGAGAGAGGTGCTCGGAGCCCGGCTCGCTCCCGCGCGCGCCCCGGGCCAACGAGGGCGTTTCTCCGTCCAAGTTCTCAAAGAGGTAATCTGCCTCGCTCGGGGCGGCTTCGCTCCCAGCCCGTAGCTGCTCTTCAGAATCCAGCCTTTTGCTCACACACAAAAAGCCCCTGTCTGGGCACTCGAGACAGGGGCGCCAGGGCTGTGCCAGCGGCTGGCGACGCCGAGCCATGGTCCGGGGCTCCCGCAGGGCACACGGCGCTGGGCGAGGGGCTGCCACGGTCAGCGGTGGGTTCTGCTCAAGGGTTCCTGCCGGCTCTGCACCCCGTTTCTTCTTAAACCACTTCCTGGCCTGGGAGGGCTTCTTGGTTAGGTCTCCCTCCCCTTCCCGAGCGATCTTCCCTAACCCCTCCTTCCTCAAGCCTCAAGCCGCAGCGCAGGCTGCAATTCGCCAACGCAAACGCCTGTGGGCGAGAACGGCACCCCTTGCTTGCCCGGTATGACCCTCTTCACCCGAATTAGGCCCCCCTCCCTCCCTCCTGTGGAGATGGCCTTGTTGTCACACCACAGGAGCTCTCCTCAAAGTGTCCCCTCTGCTCATCAAATCTCCCCTGCCCCCAGCTCATGGGCCACCTCCTCAAGGAACCTCTCATGGACCTTGGAGGGGGCGTGTGTGTGAGTGAGTCAGACCGGAGGGCTCTGTCCCCAGGCCTGTGGCCTAGTTGCTGTGTGACCTGGGCACTCTCTGAGCCTGCACATAGGATCAAGATACTATGCAGAGATTCCTGTGAGGGCAAAGTGAGAGTCCCGGGGCACTTCTGTGGGTGCCTCTTCAGTGCCTCGTCCAACATGCCATTGCTGCAGTTACTCTTGTCTCTTTCACTAGTAATAAACAGATTAGTGAACCCTTATTGAGCTCCTACTGTATTCCAGGTCCTGTCCTAAGAGTTTCACGTTTTGATCAATTTAATCTTCACAGCCATCCTAGGCGGCACTGCTGTCATCCATCATGCCTTCCAAGGCAGAGCGAGGCTGAGAAGGTTAAAGAGCAGAGCCAGGACCCAAACCAAGCAGTCTGGCTCCAGAATCCATTGTCTTAACCCTGTGTCCTACTTATCCCGTCTTTTTAGATGGACATTCTGCAGGCATCATGTGCTTAGCACTTTGCTGGGCACATCAGAACTCCTTGGTAAGTACTTGTTGGTTGAGTAATTTATTTCTCAAGGAGGAAAGCTTTTAAGATAGGAAAAAAAAAATCTGAACTGGGACAATCTGCAAGTGTCCTGGCCTACATGTGTCTAGCTGAGTGTGATTCTGAGAGCTTTCATGGGACATTTTGGTCTGAGAAAGGGGTTAACAGTCAGGGCATCGAGTGGGTCTCATTTTTAAGTAAATGCTGGTGACTATGTAGGTCATGACGAGAGCAGACCCCCACCTGGGGTTTAATTGCAGAATCCAAGGGTGGCACTTGTATGTTCAGGTCTGTGGATGGCATTTGCTGAATGTTCCAATAGTCTGTTTGAGATACAAATGTCTTAATACTTGAGAAAACCTTCCCTCTGGATACGTCTAGATGTGTTTAGTTTTTTCCCCAGTGATTTTGCGCTGATTCATTTATGTTAACCCCCCCTTTTTTTAAATTATTATATCACAACCAGAAAACATATGACCAATGTGATATGATTGGAGAAAAACATACGACTCACGAGAGTTGGTTTCACTACTTTTGTTGCCATTTCGGGGTATGCAGGAGAAACTAGTGAAGGACTGTTTCGAGGTGCGCTTTTTGAAGAGGAGTTAATCAATTATTTGTTCAGCAATAAACATCTGTGGAGTGACTCACATGTGCCAGGCACTGTGGTAGGCAGTGAGGATTCAAAACTGAGAAAGAAACACTGTTCTGCCCTTTGAGGATCCCACCATTTAATGGGGAAGGCAGAGGTGGAGACAAGCAATTAGCAAACTTGTGATTTATAATAGAGGTAAGAAACCCCTGGGGTTGGCAGTTTCATGAGTGCTGTATTGGGAGGACACTATAGGATGAAAAATGTTTGCACCTTTATGTTTTCTTTTCTTAATACTTGTTAAGGACCTTTTTTGGAAAAAGAACAGGGAAACATGGCCAGAGATGCTGGCACTACTTGTTCCTCCAACCACGGGAGCCTGGCCATTTTGTCAATTTTGAAACAAATTCACTGACTCAAAATACTGCCAAAACTCCAAGTGATCCCTTGGTAAAGATGTGATGACAGAGGCATTCACTCAGGACAGGAACAGGGTGAGCAGTGGTTAGGGCTCAGTGACAGAAAACAGAATCCCCTTTCACTATTTAAGTGCAGAGTGATCAATTTCCAGGTATTTGCTAGCTTTCAACTCAGTGGAACCAGCTCTGGGCTGAACTTCCAGGAATAACTCCCAGCCTCCACTACCTTTGCCATGGTTGGAGAAATCACCAAAGCAAAACATTACCATTGCAGAACCTCATAGCCTCTGCCCAGATTCACATCGGCCTGGTGGAAGCCTGCTCTTTAGCTGTCCCTACATTTAACTCAGTTCTGAATTCAGGTTTCTCCTAAGTGTATCTGATTTGGCAGACTCTAAATCACATTCTGAACCCTAGCTGCAAGGGAGTCTGGAAAAGCAGTTTCAAGCTTTCTGGTCTGTAGTACAGGAAGGTGCATTAGGAGGGATGTTGACTGACCCAATCTGTGGTATCTTTTACAGTTCATCAAAATTCTGAGATTCCATCTTCTGTACTTCACTGAGCCCCAGTCCATTCCTTTTTTCTTTTCTTTTCTTTTTTTAGAACAATAAACATCTTTATTTCATGAGCTAGGATGGGAGGGAAGAGGATGTATGGCCTTTCTGGGCCTTGATTTTTCTCAGCTAGATCTCCAGCTCCTTGCCCTCTAGCACCTGGCCATCTGCTCAGCCACACTGGCCCTGCCTCAAAGGATCTGTTCCTACAGAAGACTGCTGATCCTGGTGTTCTTTTTCCTTTCATCATATTCTGCTCAATTTCCTTTGATCACTTTTTGTTTAAAATCTCCCGCTCCTCAGGTGTCAGCTTGGCCCCTTCTTGCGGCCCAGAGGTCGTGCACAGTGGGACTCGAACCCCTGCTGGTTCGGTGCGCAGTCAGTGAGCACAGTGCATGCCTTCCCCAGGGTCCTGGTGCAGCCCTCACTACTGGAGGCCCTGGAGACAAGTCCGATACTCATTTTGCCAGTACAGTGCTCAGAGCCCTAGAAGTTCCCGTGTCCAGCCTCAGGGCATGGGGCTCCTTGTTGGCTCCTCCCTCCTTCACTATATGTATGCAGCAGGGGCCAAGCACGGTGTTGGCAGCAGGGCACCCCAGCTCATATTCACACTTCTTGGGATAGGGCTTTCTCTTGCCACCAATGACACTTATCCCAGGAGATGCCCCTCGCACAGTGCTGGCTGGAAAGGGCCAGTTTATTTTGAACACAGCAAGCTCTTTCATGACTCAGGGCCTTTCCCTGGGTTCCTCCCTTGCCAGCTCAGATGTCACCTATGCAACATGCCATTACAGACTGGCTTAAAACACTCATGAATGGCAAAAAAAAAAAAAAAAAAAAAGATTTTTTCTCTATTCCACGGCCCTGCAAGCACCCTCAGGACCGAATCTTGGCGACTGTGTACCCCCCCATATCATTTACTTTTGGGGACATGTGATCTCTCAGTCCATGCCTAGGCAGGGTTCACTTTGGGGGCTGCTGTTTGTAGCACAGATTCCATCAAGTGGTGAAAATGTCATAGAAACAGAGGTGAATGTTGTGGGGACTTCTGTGGAATTGCAGCTGGAATAAATGGGCTTAGCTTGTGCTACTGGCTTTGTAGTGCCCTTGTGCAAATTAGAAACAGGAGACCCCACCCTGGGCCAAAGCCACTCCAAACCAGTGTGCACAGCCTGGCTGGCAAAGCAAGGGTTGGATTTCAGTACCCAGCTGCCCTCTGAACCAGGTGCCCCTGTGCAGTGCATAACCTGAAAAACTCTATGTCTATTTCCACCGCAGGAGAATAGGAAGGTGTCCACAGAGGGCATAGACTGGTCAGCAGGGCTGTGTGGAAGCGTCATGCTGCCTCTCTCTCTCTCCTGTCCCTGCAGAGATCCCTCAGTGCGCTGGCTGCAACCAGCATATCCTGGACAAATTCATCCTGAAGGTCCTGGACAGACACTGGCACAGCTCCTGCCTCAAGTGCGCGGACTGCCAGATGCAGCTGGCTGACAGGTGCTTCTCCAGGGCGGGGAGCGTCTACTGCAAGGAGGACTTCTTCAAGTAAGTCAGAGCCTGCGGGCGCCGCCCTCCTCTCCCAGGCCTCTCCTCAGGTCTGTCTCCTTTGAGGGAGGCTTGTGGTGAAGCGACGTGGAAGGAGGGGTGGCCCAGGAGGCAGGAGGGCGAATCCAGGAGATGAAGGGGTGCTTCTCTTTGAGGGTCTCCTTCTGATTACCTGCCCCATCGTTGCCTGAGACCCAGCAGTTCTGAGAAGGGCATGGTGGGAAACCAGGGAGGGCATGAGTCGGAATTCACCAGGGTGGCTGACAAAGGATTTCTGCAGATCCTAAATGGAATTCCTCTTTCAGTCTTGGTGAGTTGATGCCTCAGGGCATTTGGCTGTATCCTTCTGACATGCAGCGTGCCGGGTTTTTAGCTTTATGCCCTTCAGTTAGAGGAGCCTCCATGACTGGATTTTCTGAGGCTGTTTCAGGGCCTCACGGGCCTGGAAGAGTTGCTCCTGGTAGGAGGCAAGCCAGGCTCCATCAGTGCCATCACACATTATATATAGTGGGATGGTCAAGAGCCCAGACCCTGCCTGGATTTGAACCCACTTACTAGCTATGTGTTCTTAGGCAACTTCTCTGTGCCTCAGTTTGTTTAGCTGTAAAATGGAGCTGATGATAATAGTTCTACCTCATAGAGTTGTTATTAGCTTTAAGTGAGTCAATGAGGGTAAAGTGCCTGACACCTGAGACTTAGCTACTAAGACTGTCCTGGAGTTTTCATTCATCCCAGGTTACCCTGGGAGTGCTGGGGCAGGGGTCGGGGGCGGGGTGGGGGTGGGGGACCAGGAGGCTTCTCGAGGTGAAAACATTCAGCACAAATGCCCAAGCCCTGGAGAAGGGCTTCACTTTCTCTAATTTAAATAAGACCAGCCTGGGGTTCTGGAGACAGGAGGAGAAATGAGGAAAAATGGCGAGTCCCCAATTACAGAACATGATTTCCCCCAAATCTTTCCAAAGGAAAATAAGTGAAACTTGAATTGGATTTCGGAGGACTCAGATTTCTTTAGTCCAACAAGAGCTGAAAAGCGTACTAAAGCTGGGTTTGGTAACCACTCCGGCGGGCTCCCTGGCTTGTGTTGGGAAGGCTGCACTCCTCGACTGTCGCCACCATGCTGCTGTCAGATTGTATGCTCACTCCATGTGTGTGGGCGCGTGTGTCTGTGTGTGCTACACGGGGGTGCCACAAACCCCTGATGACTTGACTAGAGGGAGCAGCCTTTGGGTTCTTCCTCTAAGCCTTCTCCGTGTGCTGCTCCCTCTTCTTCCATTTTCCTTTTGCTTGCCTCAGTCTCTCACCCCGTTTCCTTTATCCTGGCCTTTATCCTGTTCCGTCCCCTCTACCCACATCCTTTCTCCATGGGCAATAAGAGTTTGCCTCCCCCTGAATCTGGCAGACCTTCCCCCTCAATGGTGCCCTAGCTAAGCCCCATGACAACGGTGACAGAGCCTGGCCGGGGTGAATTTCAGTGTGTGCACATACGAGGCATGTGATCGTGGATGCGGCGGGGAGGCCTGCAGGGGCCAGGCGCCCCAGCCTGCTTGAGTAATGGCCACCCCCAAGCTGTATTTTATTTCCGATCTTGGGCTCACCCTCATGGGCCTGTGGCAACCTCTCCCCAGCCCCACTCTGGGCCCCTCCTGGGCCCTCATTTCTCATTTGCATCCTTAGGGGCCTTTGCTCAGCGGTAACCTCCCCTCCCTAGCCCACACACCTGCCCTACGGATGGGCCAGCTCTGCTCTAGTCCCCCACCCCCCACCTCCTTCAGCACTGCTCCTCTGCCTGCAGAATAAGGGAGGGCGCCGTAGCACCGTGACAGCCTACCTCCTGCCAGTCCCAGCTCACTGCTTGCTTCAGTACCCCACACCCCATCAGACAGGGTGCAGCCTTTCCCCAGGTACGCTTTGCATTTCCCCACCTCCACACCCAGGCCAGGCTATTTCCTCTTCCAGGGATGCTGGCACCCCTGTTTCCACCTTTCAAGGAGTCCAGCTCCTCGGTGGGTGGGAGCCCCCATGCGTGGCACCCCCAACCTCTCCCTTCTCGCTCCCCGTGACTCAGCACAAGCCCTTTGTTTTGCATTCCTCGTGCATCTGTTTTATCTTCCTTGTTGGCTTGAGGAAAGGGCCTGTATGTTATTCATTTTCTGTCCTCTACGCAAACACCTGGCCCCCAGCCTTGCTCATAGGCTGTCGCTGGGTTCTCCTTGCAACAGGGAGTACATTACACAGTGAATTTACAATGAGCTTTGGCAACTAGTTTCCTCTGTATCCTGGTGAGTCAGAGAGACCCAGCTTGCCCGATATTTCGCAACAATTATTTCCCTTGTTCCAGGGGACTTCCCTGCTTCATAAAATGATCTACTCTCAGAGTCGAAGCCTTTTGTCAAGCAGGGGAGTCAGCCACCCCATGAATTCTAGTTCATTAGTCCACACTAGATGGGGGTGCTGTGTGGACTGATCGAGAGCTGAGTGGTTCTCCCATGGACAAAGGAGGGTCAATCAGATACGAAGACCGGTTGGCTCTGAAGTCCCGAGTGAGCCAGGATACAGACCTGGACTTAGACGCGGTCAGCCTTCACCCAGCTCTTCAGGACCTTGGTGTTTCCTCCAGGGAGGCCCAGCTCCAGGGAAGGCTTCAGGGTTGTGGAGCGGTCTGCATCCCCCATCCCAGGGGTGTTGGGACCCCTGCCCTCTTGGGGTCCGCAGAGTGGGACAGCATCCTCATTAAATGTTACCTGTTTGCAGACAGCACGCTGGGGCACTTGCACAGTGGAGGGCACTGCGAGCGGTGACATAAGGCAGGGCAGAAGGGGCTGGGGAAGTCCCTGGGACCCCAGGTCCTCTGTGCCCTCACACTAGGCTGCAGGAGTAACATCTGTGGCAGCCTGCTAGAGGGGGCGGCAGGTGCCTGCTCCTGAATTTGCCCACCACTCCTGGGGTTTGGAAGCTGCCTGCTCAGAGCTGGGGAGAAGCCCTTTTCTATCCTCCTGTAAAGTGTCTTTTTCTGGTACCTGCCCCTTCACCCTGCTCAGAGGCCAGGGCCAGGATTCATTGACCTCACTAATCTCTGGAACACTGTGGTTCTAAGTTCCAGGATCAATATTTGAATCTCTTTGCCCATGCCAAGGGTCAGGGCCATTGCTTTGCACAACTGCAAGGGACATCCTTCACATCATATTCTATGTAAGGTTTTGAGAATTAAGAATGTACTGTGAAGAGTGCGCCCTGAAGATGTGTAGCATCTCAGTAGTGGAAGTCTGTCCACCAGATGAGACGCGGCAATACTGGTGCCTGGCAGCAGAGGGCGATGTTGGTGTGTACATAGTTGAAGAAAGAAGTATTGGGGGGAGGTTGTACCCTGTGGTTGTTGCATTTTTCCACTGGGGCTGTTGAAGTTTGTCTTGTTTCATTTTTGCTGTTGTTTGTTGTTCTTGACTCTTGGGTTCTTGGCTCCCCTTTCTCCATAGGAAATAGATCCTGAGGTCTAGAGGAGAGGCACTGATTTGACTAATGCAGCGTAGCTGGCCTTGGCTTGTTCTGAGTCCAGAGGGGGCTCAAGCATCTGGAACCCCCACACCACATGCAGAGGATGTTCCAAGGCCTGTTATAATTTGAATTGCAAGCCGTGGGGCCAACACCACTTAGTGTTGCATTTGCCAAGCAGGTCTTTTCCCAGACCATGCATCTCACATGCCACGGGTCTCATGTTTCCTTGCAAAGGGATTAAGGCCTGGGGATGCACAGGGGTCTGGGAGCAGGGCTCTGGGTTCTCTCCTCACCACTGACTTGGTCCTGGAGGAGCCCTGGCAGCTCCTTTACTTTGAAGCACTGTGAAGACAGGGCAGGGGTTTGGATGCCAGGCAAACTGAGGCAAGTTCCTTAACATCTCTGAGCTCTTTCCTCTTTAGGAAAAATGAGAATGCTTATAGTGCCTGCTTTAAAAGAGGCTTGGTACCTAAGGAGCATTTGGCAAGAAGGAGTTATTTTATGAGCAGAGTGGTTTGGTGGAGTCATACGGAGCTCAAATTTCTGTCCTATCGCTTATTACCTGTTTGTCTGTGGACAAGTTACTAGGCCTTTCTGAACCTCATTCCCTTAAGAGGAGCTCATACTAACCCACGGAGTCGCTGTGAAATGTGAAAGATGGTGCGGACACCTTGTCCAGCACAGGGCTGGGAGCTTTATCAGTGTCCCTGTGTTTCTGGCCCTGCCGTTTGCTGGCCTGACCCGGGGGCCTCAAAGGCCGGGCTGTCGGAATTCTCCGTGAAGGCCTGGGCTGTTCTCGCCTCCCCGGAGCACCAGCTTGGAGAAGTTCCCGTTGAGATGACTTCTAACGGCCCAGAGCTCCTCAACCAGAGGAGAGGGTGACCTGGCAGAGTCGGAGGGGACACGGCAGTGAGCCAGCGGGTGAGCCACAGGGAAACTAGTGATTATTAGATTAAAAGAAACACAGCTATGGAATTGAAGAGAAGGCAATGCTCATACAAACTTTTAGGATAAAGCACAAGCCCTCACGGCCATATCAGGCTTGTGAGGGGGCTTCAAGCCGCGCCGCCTGCCCCCAGGAGCGTGTGTTCACATTTCCCTGTCAGAGGGGCTGCGGGGGGACAGTCTGAGGCATTCTGATGCCACCCGCCTCTCCAGGGGCTTCCTATTAAAACTCTCTGCTTCTCGGGGGTGTCGCCCCTGACCTGAGGCCCTCACCCTGCCTGGCGGGTGGAGATGGGCGCTGCCAGGAGGTTCCCCGCAGGACCGAGGGCCCTTCATCACTGGGAGGCAGTGCCGGCCTCCAGGGCCCAGGGCCAGGCTTTCCCAGGCGCCGCCGTCGATCCCCTCCCCCAGCCAGTCAATCTCCGGGCAGTCAGCGTGGCTGTCAGCCAAGCGCAGGTAGGCAGCGTCCTTGGGAGCCTGGGAGCTGCTCTGATTTATCCCTGCAGCCCAGAACAGTGTGTTTCAGCTGCATTTGGCCAGGCTGCAGGGTGGTTTCCCTGGCTCTGGACAGGCCTTCACTTGTGACCTTGGCCCAGACACTCTGGTGACCGGGGCTGCCACTCCGCTCTCTGGGCAGTGGGCAGGCGCCGACGGGGCAGCAGCTAATCTGGGGGAAGGCTGAACCTCTGTGGGTGGCGGTGGATTTGCATCCGGCTCCGTGTGAGCTTGGGGCAGTTATCAGACCTCTCTGAGCCCCAGTTCCCTTCTCTACAACAGGAGTAAAAACATCTATTTTTCTGAGTTACTGTGAGGATTAAGGAAGTTTCAGGAAGGAAAGCGCTTAGTTATCATTATTAGTGGCTGTTATTAAGAGTCACTATTTATGTAAGGAGTGCAAAAAGGCCTCTGGCCAGGCAGGGTCCTTGGGCTGACAGTGAGGCCGGTGTCCAGGCCACATTTCCACATCGAAGTGGCAATGGGAGGTCAGGTGACTTGGGACACCTGGCTGCCCTTCTGTGTGGGGTGGGGTAAGGGGGCTGGCATGAGTTTTCCTTGCAGTGTGTCCTGAGCTTTGTCTCATTACCTGAAGTGTGGCAGGAGGGCCCTTCCTGTGCCGCAGGCTTCCAGCCTGTGCCCACGTAGCTATAAGGCCACCTGGTGCTGTCTTGTCATGCCCTCTTGTCCTAAGGAGAAGCCCCTTCAGTTCTGGGGTTGGCTGTAGGTCCAGTCTGGGACCAGCTTCTTGCTGAGCTACTGGTTATTTCTGATAACTACACACCTGCTAAGACACACACACACACACACACACACACGATGCTCTAGCAAAATGCTTTAGGAACACACAGGGGAGGGTCTTTTTGACGTGTGACTTTCCATAATTTCTGAGTAGTTTATAGTCTAATTCCCTCGCTAAGCAAATTAAACCTTTTAAGGTAACGATCAGATGGTCCAGATAGAGGCTGTGTGTGTGGACATTTCTAAGATTCAAACACCCTGGTGGGGCCAGCCTCGCAGTCATTTGCAAAGGCCTGTAATCAAGGCAGAAGCAATTACTTAGCCCAGTGGTTCCCTGGGGTCGGAGGCCGTATATCAGGCGGTGATGAGCCCGCAGATTATCTGCCGGCCGCTGAGCTCTGGAGGACTCCCAGACAGCTGCTGCCCAGTACCCTCCCATAGCCAGGGCCTTGGGGCTGAGGTTTTCTGACGTCTATGGAACCCTCATCTCAGGGACTTTTCTAGTTTGGGGGAATCTGGTTTGTAATCAAATAGTTGCCAATCGGCCTGGGAGCCAGCCAGCTTCTGGGCTGTGGAAACAGACCCCCCTGCCCCCAAGCAAAGTGGATCTGAGGGAGGTGGGAGCAGAAAACACCGACATCGTTCTTTTCACTCAGCAGCAAAACACGCCAGCAGCAGAAATCCCCGTTCTCTTCACCGCTGAGGCCCGATCTCCTCTCTCCACCCCTCAGCCCTGGCCACCAAGCCACAAGGATTCCACCTGTAAAATGCCCTCTCTTTCCATTCCTGCTGCCTCTGTCAGTTCAGGCCCCTGTCACTGGGCCCCTGCACCACCGAAGCTGCTCTACCTGGCTGTCCTTCCCCTTGCCTCCCATTCTCCACCAGCTTATACCCTTCTGCCAGGCCCATCTCTGGCCACACTGTCCCCATTTTCTCCTGAAACCTGCGAGCCCAGCAGGCAAGGGCTCAGCCGCATCTCCTGCTGATTCTCTTTGTGAACTTGATGACCTAGTCAAGGTCACCCTGGTCAGAGACGGTCTCTGGCTTCTCTCTTTGGTCCCTGGGGCTCTTTTTGTGTCCCTGGGTAAAGCCACAGACTAGGGTTGGGTTCTGTAGCCGGCATCATGGGTGAGCACAGGTTGTTAGACTGACGTATGATTAGAGGGGGGACTGGATGGGGCTTCTGCCCTGAATGTCCACCCCACTGCCTGTTACAGTCCCTGCCACCCCACTATTAGAGACTGAGGCCTTAGGTATTGAGGGACTTTGGGACTCAGGGGGCCAAGGGCATAAGTTACACAGGATTGCTCAAAGAGGGGTCCATCCCACAGCGACACCAGGGTCATCCGAGGTGGGCTAGTCGAAAGTGTGGATTTGAGGCCCAGAATCACGAGTCGGGATGGGGCATCCCAGGTGAGTCTTCTGCACAAGGAAGTTTGGGAACAGCTGCGCTAACACCTGGGCAGAGATCATCAGCCTGGAGTAAGGAGGCAGCTGAGGTGCCCGGGCCCAGGGAGTGGGAGGAAGTGGGTGAGCCTGGGCCAGTCTGGCCGCCTGGGGAAAGGGAATAGTGATACCTACCTACCAGGCCCATGTGCGGCTTCCACAAAGCAGCACCCAGGAGGTTGCCTGGGGTGTACTACGTGCTCAATACATGTTTACTCAAGTGCCTATGAACAGGTGAATGGATAAACAAAAGGTGGCTTATATGCATAGACCTAAATGTGGAATATTATTCAGCTTTAAAAAGGAATGAGGGAAATGGATGTGGCTCAAGAGGTTCGGCGTCCGTCTACCATATGGAGAGACCAGGGTTCGATCCCCGGTACCTCCCGGTAAAAAAATAAATAAATTAAAAATAAATAAATAAATAAAAAGGAATGAAGTTCTGAGACAGGTGACAACAAGGATGAAACTTGAAGACGTTATGCTGAGTTAAACCAGGCACAAAAGGACAAATACTATATGATCCCTCTTACATGAAATACCTAGAATAAGCAAATTCATAGAGACAGAAAGTAGAGTAAAAGTTACCAGGGATGGGGAAGGGAGCGGGGGGAGTTAGTGCTTAATGGGTACAGATTTCTGTTTGGGGTGATGGAAAAGTTTTGGTAATGGATGGTGGTGTTTGCAGTACAATATCGTGAGTGTCATTAATGCCATTGAACTGTATACATGAAAGTGGTTAAAATGGGAAATTTTGTGTTATATATATATGTTACTACAATTAAAATTTAAAAAGATTCAAAACTGAAAAAACCCCACAGAGGGTGGGTGGGAGGGGCCACACTCTTGCACCTGAGGGTCCTACATGCCCCATTGCCTCTTGGGAAGCAAATCTACCCCTAGCAGGGCAGAAGGGAGGGTGTGGCGAGGAAAAGGAGAGCTGGGTTCCAAGCCCTTTTCTGTCACTAACTGAGCTGTGTGATCCGGAGCAAGTCACTACCCCTCTGTGGGCTCTAGTATCCTCCTCTGTTAAATGAGGGGGTTGGACTACATCACCAGTTATAAAGCTTTTCCAGCAGAATTCATCTCAAAATAATAAACTTGAATCCTCTTTAAAAATAAAAGCACCATATAAATCCCCCAAATAAAACGCAGAGCACACCGTGGAGCAGTTCTGGGGGTGGGGGGAGGAGGCTGAGAAATATAAGTGTGAGTGTGTGCAGGTGCGAGGTGCTGTGTCCACACCCCGCCCCACCCCACCCCGAGGCACTAACATTCTCTGGTGTCACGACTTTTCAAAAAAATGGCCCCAGCTATGTCTGGAGAAGGCTGACTGTTCCCGGGCAGAACTTTACACATCTGTGGCATGGCTGCGGCCTCAGAGTGGGCGGTGATATATGTTGAAAATATTGGTACATACAGTAACAGTAAATATCAGCAACTTACCTGTCAAGTGTGGTGATAGATAAAAGAAATACATGTAGGGAAGTGTCAGCTGGGAAAAAAAATATATGGCCTGCAGTAAATCACCCCCGAGCAATTAAAGCATAAACTCAAGTTATGCAGAATTTTGTTTCCTTGGGATGGTGCTGCACGCTGTGGCAGCTCCCATGCACAGGAGGCTGGTGGGGCGCGGGCTGCCCCCGAAGACTGTCCTCCAGTGGAAGGAGCATGTGGAGGAAGGGCAGGCCACTGGGTTCAAATCCCAGCTTCATCGTTTATATGGGCAAGTGACCTAACCTTTCTGCCCTTCAGTTTCCTCATTTATGAAACGGGGGACCACATATTAATGCTTACCGTAGGAGTGGGCCATTCATTTATTAATTCAACAAATATTCATTGAGCACATATCATGGGCCAGGCACTATTCTAGATGCTGGGTTCAGCAGTGATAAAGTCCCTGTTGCGTGGAGCTTGCCAAAGAAATAAACAAAGAAATGCCCAAAATGCCAATTGGAGATGAATGCCCTGGACAGGAGAAAGGAAGTGCTGGGGGTGGGGGTGGCTGAGGAAGGCTTCTTGGAGGAGGTGACTTTTGAGCAGAGACTCATAGAACCTGCAGGTGTAAGCCATGCAGGGATCTGGGGAAAGAGGATTCCAGGCAGAGGAACCAGTGCAAGGGCCCTGAGGAGGCCAGTGTGGCTGGGTGGAGAGTGGAGGAGATGAGGTTAGAAAGGTGATGGGGCTGAATGGGGTTGGGTTTTGTAGGTCATTAAAGAGACTTTGGTTTTTTCTCTGAGTGTGTTGGGAGCCACTGGAAGGTTTTAGGCAGAGGAGCCAGAAGGGCTCGCTTAGGTTTTAACAGAGACTACTGTACGGAGGATAGAGTGGGGAGAGGGGCCAGGGCTGAACCCGGAGACCTGTTAGGTGGCTGCTGTCGATGAGGGGTGATGGAGGCTTGAACTGGGGTGATAGCGGTGGAGATTGTGGGCAGTGGTCCAATTCTTGATATTCCTTTGGGAAGAGCCAACAGGATTTGCTGACAAGATCAGATGGGGCTTGAGAGAGAGGAGTCAAGGACAACTCTTAGGTTCTTGGCAGGGGTAGCTGGAAGAATGGAATTGCCATTATTTCAGATGGGGAAGGCCATAAGAGGGGCAGATTCTGGGGGAAGATCAGGAGTTTGGAGTTGGACATCCAAGCAAAGGTGCTTGGGAGGCCTGGGCTGTAGGTGGAGGTTTGGGACAAGGTGGCATTTATTGCTATGAGATGGGGTGAAACCACCAGGGCAGCTGGGTAGACAGAGAAGAGGTCTCGGGGATGGAGAAGCAGCTGCCAACGGGGAGGAGCAGAGCCAGGAGAGCTGGGCCCTGAGGCCAAGTGAGCAACGTGTTCTCAGAAGGAGGGGGAGAGCAGATGCTGTTGAAAGGTTGGGGAAGGTGAGAACTGACCACTGGATTAAGCCACGCTGAGGGCATGGGTGACCTTGACCAGGGAAGTTTCGGTTGGTTGCACAGCATCCTAACTGGAGCAGACCAGGAACAGGGGCTTCCAGGACCCTGTGCTTAGGCCCCCTTTTGAGGACCTTTGTTAGAAAGGAAGTAGAGAAATGGGGTGGAAGATGGAGGGAGATGGTTCAAAAGAGGGTCCTTTTTTTAAAAAAAATGGGAGAAATAATAGCATGCTTGTCTGCTGATGGGAATGATCTAGTAAAGAGGGAAGATTAATGGTGTGGGAGGCACAGGGGACAGTTGCTAAAGGAACGTTTCTTGATGAAACGAGAAGGATGTGCTGAGATGGAGGGTTGACCTTCAACAGGAGCCCCGGTGTTTCTAGAGTCAGCTGAGAGGAGGAGGGCAATGGCACAGCTGCAGGTGGGGAGGTGGGGTGTGGGGAGCAATATGGCCACCTGCTGAGGCTGAGGCTGGGGGGCTTGAGGGAGAGCAGGTGTCTTGGAGGGTGCATGGACCAGGTAGTAGATTCCCCCGGGCCCTCTTGAAGTACATATCATAAATCTAGAGTGAACCCAGTGTACAAGGTGGGGTGTTTCCCCCAGCCCTGGTTCAGAGGCCAGTGCCGGGGTAGAGAAGGCAGAGGGTTGAGAGGGAGGCAGGGGAGCCGAGGGTGCATGAGTGAGCTGGACCACGGAGCCTTGCTTGGTCAGGAGGGAAGGGAGGCCACGCGGACATCGAGGGGCAGTGGGAAGGAGTCCAATGTGCAGTGAGGGGAGGTGGGAAGGAGGCCAGTGGGCAGTGAGGGGCGGTGG
>JAKSZT010054304.1:19790934-19929156 GCA_026826555.1 Tolypeutes matacus
GGGAAGGAGGCCAGTGGGCAGTGAGGGGCGGTGGGAAGGAGGCCAGTGGGCTGGCTGCTCTTGTGAGGTTGCAGAACCATCAGAGCTGGGGTAGTGGAGGGGACGAGCTGGAAGGACAGGAGGCCATGGCCTGCCAGTGGGATTATGGAAAGTCAGTCTTGGAGGCATTGTAGTTGCTGGCGATGACAAGGTCTAGAGTAGATCATAGGAGTGAGCGGCTGAAGAAGATGGTGGCTAGGATCTTTGGGGTCGGGGGAGAGGTCAAAGACTTGAGAGGGCAGGGGCAGGAGGGACTGTCTGTGTGGAAAGTGAAGTCACCAAGAATTGTGGCAGGGGGATGATGACAGTGGCAGTGAGCCAGGCGCTAAACTCTCCAAGGAATGAGGGAGGGAGGGCCGGGGGTGGCTGGGTGGGCAATGACTGCCTCATGGAGGGGTAGTGGGTGCAGTGGTCTGAGGGCTCCTCTACCCAAGTCCAGGGCGAGGGTAGGGGCACAGAGCTGGTTTGTTTGGCTCCGTGGTTGTTTGCTGGCATGTGCCAGCTGGGGTGTGTCAGAGCTGAGCTCAAACTCTGGGCTCCCACTCGTTGCCTGTGTGAGCTGGGGCGGGCACCTTACTTCCTTGAGCCTTGGTTTAAAGGTATCCTAAGACCCACCTTTCAGGTCGGGCACTCCGGAAACATTTGTATACCAACTGCAAGGATGACAGCAAAACGGGGTGGAAAGTTGTGTGCTTTGGTAAGTCGAGGACCTTGTTTCAGTCCAGGTTTCAATTCCCTTCCTAGAAGAGTGTTTGATAGGAGCTGCAGTTATGTTGAATGCCGATTCTTCCCTGCCTGCTTTGGGCAGCAGTTTTAAGGAGCAGTTCACTCATCATTCATTCATTCGTTCATTCAGTGGGTCTTTGTCTTGACTCCTCTGTGTTGGGCAGGGATAAGAGAAGTGCCAGCGGTGCTGGTCAGAGGAGGACAGGAGTGTGAGCCATTCGCTCCGAGTCCTTCCTCGCTTGTTGTTTTTGGGTCAGTTCCAGTGGCTTCCCCTGAGGAACCCTGGGTGTCCCTGGGTCCGGCCAGGCAGGGTAGACAGGGAGTGACACCAGTGGGGTGTGCATCGAGAGGGCAGGACCCTGCACACAGCAAGTGCTCAGTGACAGGTGTTCAGGTGGTGCTGCCTAGAAAATCCTTTGGGAAGTGCTGTCCCTTGACTGGTGTCTGACTCCTCTGCGCCCCCACCCCCATCCTTCCAGTTTGGTCAGGTAGCAGCCAGCTGTGCTGTATTTGCTGGGTTTGGAGCAGGGAATTTTACCCGTGGCCATGGGTCTCATTATTGCCTGTCCCAGGACAGGCCATGGAGCCATTCTGGGCTTTGGCCGTCTCATCTGTGACTCAAGGGTGGACTGGCTGGTCTAAGATCTGGAAACTCGGGAGGCAGCGTCTCCATCACACACACACCCCAAAGGACAGCCTGCTATGCCAGATTGGCTGACTCCAGCCAGAGGTGGGGAGGGGGGCTGTGGGCCAAGGCGTGGATGTGCCCCCTCAGTGAGGGTCCCCATTGACTGTGCTCCAGGGGGAGGAAGGTAATGAGGAACATGTTCTACTCACCATCCGTATAAATCCCACAATCAGGAAAATTGCTTCAATTGCTAAAAAACGCTGGTGGGAAAGTCCATTTATTTTTCATTTTTCTTGTGCACTTGCAACCCTCCTGCATAAATCACTGTCGGTATGTAGATTAAATTTATACCCCGTTATCTTTCATGTCTCTGGTGGTAACTGGGGTTCTGGTTACTGAAAGCCCCTGGCTGCTCGTTAGCGGGAGGGCGGGAGCGGCCACGGGAGGCCCTTGCTCTGCCCTGGAGCTTCTGCCAGCACCACAGCTCCCGGTCTCCTCCCCTCTGCTGGCCTCCAAGGCGGGACTCGCTTTTTGAGGGATCCGGGAGTTCCCTGGTGCTGCTTCTGCTCTAGCATCGGCAGCAAAGAATTTGGGCACACTCAGGATTCTCGGTGGCTTCTTTGGGAGGGTTCGCAGTGAGCAGGATGAAGGCATTATTTCATTTCTTTTAACACCTGCTTTGTGAATCGGCCTAGATTGGATATAAAAATACTGGCATTTTGAAAACACTCTAGTAACACAAATACAGGCTTCCTTTCTCTTTGTTCCCCAAACACACGCGGATGCACACACGCACACTCTCCCACTCTTACTCACTTGCACTTACACTGCTGCACTTCAACTCAGGCAGCAGGAGACACCTGCTTCTCACCTTTGTTCTGCAGGCACAGAACCGCCCAGAGCTGCCTGTGTTCCTTGTTCTCCATCCTCAGATTTAGCCATTTCCCTGCATACCCTCTCGAGCATGGCTCTTTATTTGCTGATTTACTTATTAAAAAAAATAGTTTTTAACTTTACTTCTCTGGGTCCAGGACCCCTCTGAAAATCTGATGAAAGCCAGCCCTGCCCCTCCCCCCATGCACAATTTTGAACAACTCATTGGGGTGGGGGAGGGTGGTTTTCAGATCCCTCAAAGTCCATCCTAGGCCTTAAGAGGCTTGTTCCCATATACACTCTCCCCAAAATGAAGCAGCATTGCAGGAATTCAGAAGTTTGGGGTCCTCTCAAGCCAAACGCCTCAGCTCTTCATGCCCAACAACCTGCTTATATCTTGTCTCAAAAGAGCAGTCCCCTGCACCACACTTCTGGCTCTTTCGGGGTTAACTATCTAGGTTCAGAACCCCCGCCCCTCCACTTCTCTCTGGGTACCATGTCCCTGGAGGGGGTTTGAAGCCGCAGCTGGCCAGGCTTGCTCCAGGCCCATGCAGCCCCCTCGGCAGGTATCATTACGGCATAAGAGACCCATCATTCTGCATTAATCTGGGATTCATCATGATAGCCATGACCATAATTAATTTATTTGGTATTAATGTGGATGAAATATGTACTGTCCTTTCAGGGGAAATCAGGCTGCCTATAAGCATTAGTTAAAAGGACCATTAAAATCAAACCTTCCCCAGATCCATTAGGCGAAGTCTTTCATCCTGAAGAAGATAAAGTTCTGCTGTGTGAAATGTCATGAATAATTAGGTTGATTGCTGTTTTAAACTCTGCCCCTGCTTCCCCAACCTCCCCTGCCTCCCTCCTGAAGCTGGGAGGACTCACCTGAATCAAAGTCCCCCCTTTCCCTGGCCAGGTCTACCCTGGCCCAATAATTTCCTATAGCCTCTGGTGCCCCTGGTGCAGCTCTGCTGATCTCTATGGCCAGAATGGGGAAAAGGTGCTCAGAGGACCCCACTGGGCCATCTTTTAAGAGTGTCTATTTCTTCTTGCATCCAATTATTCTCAGCCTTAGCACAGGGTGGCAGTAGGTGGCTTCCTCTTCCCTCAGTGGTGGTCAGGGACGATGTGGACCAAGGTCTGAAGCGGCATTTTTCAAACTGAGGTTGGTAGACACCCTGCCGTGGAATGCTGCAGAGGCTTGAAAATGCTGACTCCTGGCCCACCCAGCCCACCACCCACAAGGAACTGTGCACAGGAAGAGGGTGGAGGCTAGTGCCAAGGGCTGTAGTGTGGCCTGGTTGGAGGGGAGACTAGACATGGTGGGGGCAGGAGAGAGAAGCCCCCAGGGCGACTCCCCTGCTCTGCTCACCAAGCACAATTTCTTAGGAGCTCCAGTGCTGTGCCCCAGGCTCTTCTGGTGGGGAGTGTGTGGAAATGTGTTTTGCTGGTTGCACTGTATACACCACAGCTTCCCTGTGAGGCTGGTGCTCTTGGCCTCACCAGGAGGCTGAGGGTGAAGCCACCTGTTCACAGAGGGGACTTTGAAACTCCTCCTACTGCCCAGCTTCATTGATAATTGGGCATTTTGGAGCCCTGACATGTCAGCTTGGAAAAGACTCTCTTCCTGATCCAGCCCCGTCATTTTGTGGTTAAAAAGTCCCTGGCACAAAACAGTGATGCTAGTTGGAGGCAGAGAGGAGGACTGGAGGGTAGGTTCTGGGTGGCCCAGGGGTTTGATGCCCCTGGACTCCCCAGACTGGTGAGGTGGGAGAGGGACTGATGGGAAGTGAGGGGGAGCCAGGCAACCCCTCTGTGCCCTCATCCTTCTCTGCTGCCCTGACAGGCGCTTCGGCACGAAATGCACAGCCTGCCAGCAGGGCATCCCCCCCACCCAGGTGGTTCGCAAAGCCCAGGACTTCGTGTACCACCTGCACTGCTTTGCCTGCATCATCTGTAACCGGCAGCTGGCCACGGGGGACGAGTTCTACCTCATGGAGGACGGGCGGCTGGTGTGCAAGGAGGACTACGAGACGGCCAAGCAGAATGGTAAGCAGCACTGCCCCGCACATCCCACCTCCACACCTTGTTTGGGTTGCGTCCTTGTCTGAGGTACCCTTCTTTCTCACTGCTCCTGCCTACCCGTTCCTCTAAGCCCTGCTCACACACTACCTCTGACAAGCTTCCCCAGATCTCCATGGTGAGAATTAATTCTGAACAAACCCTCAGTCTTCAGCACTTGCTGGTTTTTTTGAAGTGTAAATCGAATTATAGTTCTTTTGAGTGTGCCTGTTTCCCACACTAGATGCTCAAGAGCAGCCAGGGAACTTGTCTTCGCCCCTTTGGTGGACTCCTTGCCTGGGGAGGGGCTGCAGGTGCTAGGGGCAGCTGGGAGACTGCTCTGTCTACAGTGGACACTTGGAGCTGCACCTTAGTCTTATATATTGGGGTGCACAGCTACCTCAGCATTCCACACCTCCAAGCCTACAGCCAGTGTATTAGTCTGCCAAAGGGGTGCTGATGCAAAGTACCAGAACTCTGTTGGCTTTTATAAAGGGTGTTTATTTGGGGTAGAAGCTTACAGTCACAAGGCCATAAAGCATAACTTACTTCCCTCACCAAAGTCTATTGCCACGTGTTGGAGCAAGATGGCTGCTGGTCTCTGCAAGGGTTCAGCCTTTCTCTTCCTTCTAAGGCTCCATGGTCCTGGCTCCTTCCGTTCTCAGCTGTAGGTTAGAGGGCTCATCTCTCTCCCCAGGGCTTGTTTCTCTTCAGGCTCAGCTGCTCTCTCCACAAGGCCAGCTGTAAACCAGCAGGCAAATGGCTCTCTTCCTGGGGCCTCTGCCATGTCTAATGAGCCTTCTCGCTTTCCTCACATATCTGCTTCTCTGTGTTCTTCTCTGTGTATTTACTTCCCGGGACTCCAGCATCAAAATTCCAAACTCTCTCCTCTGCCATGTTGTTTTCTCAACAACATGTCCTACTGACATGGCCTAATCAAATCCTTTATCATAATTTAATCAAGTAAAAGTGAAACCTCTGAACTTAATACAATCAAAGGGGAACATGCCCAAAGGAACAGACCAGTTTACAAACATAATCCAATATCTATTTTTGGAATTCATAAACAATGCCAAACTACTACAGTCAGTGAGAGCCCAGCATTGGCCTAAGTCATCCTAGAATGGGCCACTGTGTATTTCAGTTCATTGTGTTCTATTTTCCTTCTCAGACTAGGAGCTTCTTGAGGGTGGGACTTAAGGGCAATGACTTGTCTTTGCATCTCCCAAAGCCCTGGATGCTGAAGTAGGTGCTCAGCAGTTTCACCGGAATGCAGAGGAAGAAAATTTGTCCAACATTCAGGGAAATTCCAACTCAACAATATAACTCCCCCACCCAACCACCACCACCTGCCACCTGTCACCTCAACCACCTCAGGGTCCATTTTCCATGGTTTGCAGCAGACGTCCACCGCACAGGCTGAGGCCGAAGTCATGCCCCACTATTTAGCAAGCACACCAGGGAAAACCTGCCCTAACACGGGCAGCCTAGGAACAGGCGCTTGTCTTGCCCTCCAACGCCGTGTTCTTGGGCAGTGCCTCGGAGGGCATGGCTCTGGCCGGTCCACTCTCAGAAGGCCAAGCAGATTCCCGGCCTCTTGCTTCCCACTCACAACTGTGGGACCCATGGCCAGAGCCACCCAAGGCCCCTGGCTGCATCGAGTCTCTGCAGGATGGGGTGTTGTACCCTCCACCCTGGTTCTGAATTTGGGATTTGGCCAAAGTCAACCTGGAGATCTCAGACTCATGAACTCAGAAAACATCAATTTCCTTTGCTTTTTTTTGTTAAAGATTTATTTTTATTTATTTATTTATCGCCCCCTTGCTACTTTTGTGCTCGCTGCGTCCATTTGCTGTGCATTTTTCTGTCTGCTTGTCTCCCTTTGTTGGGTCATCTTGCTGTGCCAGCTCATCACACTGGGGCTTGCCTTTATGAGAGGGCCCCGGGAATTGAACCTGGGGCCTCCCGTATGGTAAACAGGAGCCCAACCAATTGAGCCACAGCCGCTTCCCTTTGCTTTTGATTAGAGCTTTATCAAATCAGGTTGTTACTGTGGAAAGCAACTCTCGCTGACAGCTCTGGGCTAGATGAAAAAAAATGAAAGCAACAACAATTTCATATATGTCCTTCCGGATCTTTTGTGGACCCACACACATAAACATATATATATTTGATTAATACATGGAAAGATTAGTTTTTTGCTTCACAAGTGCAGTTTAAAGTAAGGGCTTTGTGGTGGTGAGAGGGCAGAGGTACAGCATAAGGGCCCTTTAGGGGAACAGCTGGAGGCCTGAGCTTGGCTTTGGCTGGAGGCAGGAAGGGCTGCACTGCAGGACCACGCCCACAAAGGGACCACGCCCACCCGAGCCACGCCCACCCGAGCCACGCCCATGACAGGTGCTTCCTCAGTCTTTGAGGACCTCTTCTCCCACCACACCCACAGCTCTGATGCCTGAATGTGGACAGAAGCCTTCCTCCAGGGCCTTCACAAGCCCTCTTCCCAAAGATCTTTGCCTTAATGTATTAATGTATTAATCTGCTCTCGTTGCATAAAGCGCACTTGATGCTGCTGTTTTGCAGTCAATTGTGATGTCATAGAAGATTAGGGCGTCTTGTCAGGGATAAACCATCAAAGAAGCTGGACTCAGAGATACCAAGACGCCTTTGGAACTCGAATGCCTTTCACCAGAGAGAATAAGAATGCCTACCAGCCCTTCCTCCCAGGCTCACAGCGGGTTCTCATTGCCAAGCCCTTGTTTAGACCCTGAGTGCTCTCGGCTCAGCCCACTGCTGCTGCGGATGGTTCAAGAGAAGGGGAAGATTAATGCCGACCTGTCATAATCCAGCTGGAGAGCCAAGAATCACACAGTGGGGCTAAGAATTTTATTGAGGAATATTTGTACCATAGCAGACATCTGTAGGACAATGGAAAAACACTGGATTTGGAGTTGGAGGCTGGCGGGCCTCACTGCTCAGCATGTAGGGGTGGAGAGCCCCTGGACAGTTGAGTAACTGGCTGAGCCTTGGCTTCTCAGCTATATACATGGGATAATAACACCTGCCATGTGGAGCTTAAATAGAGCCACTACCAGTGTGGAGGAGAAATACGAACAAGGAGCTGTAGGTTTAAAAGTAGCTGAAAATTACATGGTATTTCTAACCTGTTTCCCTATATCTGGCTGTGGGCCAGGTGGGGGCTTCTCCATCCTGTGCTATTGGGCAATACTTAGTGCAATAGGGGACTGTTTTCTCTGCTGTGGGCATTTGGCTCTCCCTTTTAAAGTGGTTTCTAAGCCTCTTTGCTACTCCAAACCCTCTTTCAGGCCTGCAGTACCCTTGAACTAAGCCCAGGATCTAATATCAGCTATTTGCACCTTAGTGAGAATGATTTTACTAATTTGTTACATTGCCCTGGATATTTGCAATTTCAATATAATGAGTTTGCATTTTATATCAGGGACACTGTTCTAGGAGACCCTGCCTAATTCAAAACTAATGACTTATTTTCCCATAGGAAATTAGACTAATCTTCCCAAAGGAATTAATTTAAGAAGGGGAAGGGAATGTATTCTAGGATTAAATCTATAACCGGTAAAATGTATCTTTGCCTTAATGCTACTTTTTATTTTCTCAGCATTATCTCTAATACCTCACAGAATGCTCTCTCCTAAATTAACAGCCTGGTTTATCATGGTTCTTGCTTGGCTTCTTCATAACGTTTTATCACATTTAACTTCCGTACCAGTTATTGATTTTTGGGTACATTTTTCAACATGAGCACTGCCACCACTACTTAATGAATACTTGGATGACATTGTTATAGGATATAAAAAAGATTTTAAATTATAATAACAGCGAATGTTAAAATAACAGCATAATAGTCTTCCTAATCGCAAGAAGAAGGTCCTGTTCACATAAACAGCAGTGAGGAGTCAATTCAACACCAACAAAGGATGACAGGGTTATATTACAATGGCACTGCCAGTGGCTATGGTAAAAACAATTTCTAATTCACTAGGCCAGCATTTTTAGAAATTAAGTGATTCTTGATGGATTAAAACATTTTTGGGGGAATGGATGTGTGCTCAAGCAGTTGAGTGCTACCTCCCACATGGGAGGTCCTGGGTTCAGTTCCTGGTGCCTCCTCAAGAAGACAAACAATGAGCAGACAACAAGAAAAAACAATAAGCAGACAATGAGTTAAAAAAAAAAAAAAAAAACCCCAGTAGAAAACGAGAAAAAAAAAAAAAAAAAAAAACTAGAAGGGAGCAGATGTGGCTCAAGCAGTTGAGTGCCTGCCTCCTGTTCGGTTCCCAGTGCCTCCTAAAGAAAAAACAGACAATGAGCAAACAATGAGCAAAAACAACAAGCAGACGAGTACAAACAATGGGCAAAAAACAACAAGCAAACAGACAAGGGAGCCATCTCGGGGGGTGGGGGTGGGAGAATATTTTAGAAATTAAGTGATTCTTGATGGATTAAAGCATTTTTGGTGGTCTCATTTCAAATTTTATGTATAACAACTGTATACATATATTTTTTTGTATATATATATATTTTTAATTACACTACTTCACATTTGCGTAGTTCAAATTTGCATCAAATACAAACATGCTGCAATCTCTATAAATATAGACAGAAGAGACTGATTCCTTACAATAGAATTTTTTTTTTTTTTTTTTTTTAAAGATTTTATTTATTTATTCATTTATCCCCCCCTTGCTGCCCGTGCTTGCTGGGTCAGCTAGCCCCGGGAACCCAACCCGGGGCCTCCCATATGGTAAACGGGAGCCCTACTGATTGAGCCACAGCCGCCTCCCTCCCTACAATAGAATTTAAAGTAAGGAATTTTGGAGGTTTTCCTCAGCCTTTGGGAATCTTGAGCTGTCTGTTCAAAATCCACTGAAGACTTTGTGCTGATCAGTGAGTATATTAGACCAGTGTTTTTAAAAAATGTTGACTATGACCCACTGTATGAAACTCATTTTATATTTTAACTCTGTAGACAAGTTCTGTGCAGCCAAAAGTAAACAGTTTTCATGAAACAATACTTTTACCCTACCCTACCCTACCCTACCCTACCCTATCCTACCCTACCCTACCCTATCCTGTCCTAATTTCATTTTTACAACCCTAGTGGGTTCTGACCAAGGTTATAAACGTTGCTTAGACAGCTAGTGAATGCACAGGCTCATCCCCCACTAGCCCTTCCCTGTTCATGAGCCCAGGGAGGCCTTGGCAAAGGCCACGCGGCTGTGGGCAGGACCTGGGGAGAAGGCAGGCTCTTGACAGGAGAGAGGGGCAGGGGCCTCTGGCGTAGCCCAGAGCATAGTTTTCATCCTGGTTTGTACACCTTTACAGCCCTGGCTAAGCTCTCCAAGGCTGAGAGCTCTTGAGGACGTCCAACCACAGTGTGCTTGGCCTGAGAGACAGAAACGCGGAGCCATTCAGTGCAATGAATGGCTCTATGAGACTGGGCTGGCGGGGGAGGGGAGCGGCGGAGGACTGAGGGAAGGAAGTCACTTTTCAATGACTCGGTAGGGCCTTGTGGTGCAGGAGTAAGCTCTCCGAGGGTTGGAACCACTCCATTCTGGCAGTCACCAGTCCTCCCCACTGCCCTGTGTGTAGCAGACAAGATTGCAGGAAGATTGAAGGAAGGCAGGAAGGAGGGAGGAAAGGTGGGAGGAGACCAAGTTACTTTATCAACCGCAAGCAGATAAGAAGTGGTTCTCATTGCAGATGACTCAGAGGCGGGAGCTAAGCGGCCTCGGACCACCATCACAGCGAAGCAGCTGGAGACGTTAAAGAACGCGTACAAGAACTCGCCCAAGCCTGCCCGGCATGTGAGGGAGCAGCTTTCCTCGGAGACGGGGCTGGACATGAGGGTCGTACAGGTGAGGCACCAGCTACCGGCCGCCGGGGCCTCTTTGCATAGGGGGATCCTGGGACCTGGAGGGTAGATGTCTACACCTCCTAAGTGCTGACACTGATCCCTTTGGGGGAGTTGGGCTCAGGGCCATGACCCCAGAATTGGAGACAAGTACTGAGGCCCAGGCAGAGGGAGGACAGGCACCTGCAATCCTGGTCCTGAGCTCTGCTGAGGCTCCAGCCTGTTTCCAGCCATGGGCCTTGGGGTACCTGTGGGCTTCGGGTTCTTAGCTTTCGGTCCTGTGTCCCTTGTGCTTGTGTGGCAGGTTTGGTTTCAGAACAGAAGGGCCAAGGAGAAACGCCTGAAGAAGGATGCAGGACGTCACCGCTGGGGGCAGTTCTATAAGAGTGTCAAGAGGAGCCGGGGAGGCAGCAAGCAGGAGAAGGAGAGCTCTGCAGAGGACTGTGGGGTTAGTGACAGTGAGCTGAGCTTCCGAGGTGAGCAGGGCTGGAGGGGCCAGGCCGAGGCCTTAGGAAAGTCCCCTGGCAAACAGTAACCCCTGACACTCAGGAGGGCTCTTTCTTGAGGCCTTGGCAACTCCTTCCTGATCTGTGGATTTTCCCCATGATTTGCAGTAAGTGGGAGGGGGCGGGGGGGGAGGTAGTAGTGGCTCTTCCAGATGGGACAAGAAAGCACTGCTGCTGAGGTCTAGAAGCTGGGTTCCCTGGGATCTGGCCATGCCCAATCCCCTCGGCCCAAGGCCTCCCCTCCTTTCCTGCTGCCTGGGTGTGCCTTCACCAGCCCAGTAGCTGTGAGCAGATAGCTGTCTCAGCCTTGTGCCCCAGCCCCTCTCTGGCATCTCTCCCCTCTGCAGCAGCACAGCCTACCTCCATGGTCCCCTAAGGTCCAGGCCCTTTTCCCTGGAAAATTAATATTGTGAGTGCATGTGAGATGGGGGACTGGCCTTATTTCTGAAATCCCTTCCCCCACCACTCACTGCATCCTCTCCCCTGCACACAAGCTTTGCAGCATGCGCTATATTCAAATTTGTGCATCAGCAAAATTGCAAATTACTGCGTGTTGTGGATCCTCAGGTTGTTTGCCAATAGCCATAACTGAGAATATTGAAACCTCAAATTGGAAGGCCTTCTGTGTGTGTGTGTGGCGGGGAAGAGTTCTGAGCTGGGGTCTGAAACCTGGTTTTTAATTGTGGCTCTGTAAATAGATTCAGTTCTTTTGAGCCTCAGTTTCCCCATCTATCAATTAGAAATGCTTATCTCCCTGCCCAACTCTTAGCATAGTCATGGAGATAACAAAGACACATTATAAGCACATTCTTATACCTGGAAGGCACCCAGGGGCCCGTGGCTTCCACCCAGTGCCCTACTCACATGGGATGCCAGGTATAGGCAAAAGGTCCAGTAATGGCTATTTTACAGTGGAGCTGAGCTTTCATCTTCCCACTCTCTTTAAAGGACGGGAGATCCTCTCTTTCTCTCCCTCACCCCCATTTTCATGGGTGGATGGGGCCAGGTCTGAGGGCCAGAAGGGATGAAGTGCTGGAGTCCAGTCTGGGGAGGCCTTATATAGATATGGTTGCTTAGGCCCTGGTGGGAATGGAAAAAGAAGTTTGTGGGGCAGAGGATGGAACAATCCACCTGCCAGGAGCACGATGCCCTGAGGAGACTTAAGCTCAGCTTAGCGGCCTGCTCTGTGGGGCCCTGAAGAGAGCTCAGGGTCCTTATGCTCAACTTCTAGGCCTCTTGGCCAGGTTAGGGCTGCTGAACTCAACATCTGAAACATACAGGATTGTTAAGTCTTATACTGTAGCTCACTTCTGTTGGGTGCAGTTGGGTCCCCAGGTTGATGTATCTTTAGTATCTTTGGGGAATTAAATAATCTCTTCTAAGGACTAAAACTGCTTACGTCTGTTGGAAAAATGAATTCTTTCAGGTGGCAAAGATTTGATTAGATCCCCTTATGAAATTATTCAAGGAACAAGAAGGTCCATTTGCCTTAATCAAGCTGATAGTTTGTCCTCAGTGAAGAGCTTATTTGATGGAGAAGGAAATTAACCCCTTTGACATTGAACCTCTTTTCCAGGCAGACCAGAAGGATTTTGTACACAGGTCCAACAGTGGTCCTCAACTGCACTTACCATATGGGCCTGCTTGTTTCCCAATCAATGAAGC
This sequence comes from Tolypeutes matacus, assembly GCA_026826555.1. NCBI lineage: Eukaryota > Metazoa > Chordata > Mammalia > Cingulata > Chlamyphoridae > Tolypeutes > Tolypeutes matacus. The sequence continues at coordinate 19,803,329 of JAKSZT010054304.1, forward strand.
CAAACACTTTTCTAAGCTTTAAAGTTTTCAGAGTAAATCTTGTCAGTACATAGTTTCCAATTGTGATGCAGCTAACATATGGCCCACTATTCGATGCTAGCAGAGTATCTTAGGTACATGAACCACAATGGGACCAACAAGCTCACCAAACCTTTGTCTAGCCTTCTGGGACCTGGGGTTTTAGAGTCTCTGGAAGTGTTTCTTCTGTTTTTCCCCTTGACTAGGGTCAGTCTCTGGATGTCAGTCTGCCATGTTGGTGTCTGACCCATGCTCAGCAGTGAGGCAGCTGACATCCTTGGGCTTCTTTCCTGGTAATGTGTATTCCTAGGTTGTGAAGAGCATGGGACCACTGGAGTCCTGGTGGCTGACAATAAATCTCCGTTCTTTTGTCCACAGAGGATCAGATTCTCTCAGAACTTGGACACACCAATAGGATTTATGGCAACGTGGGGGACGTTACAGGAGGACAGTTAATGAATGGGAGCTTCTCCATGGATGGGACAGGACAATCCTATCAGGACTTGAGGGATGGGAGCCCCTATGGAGTCCCCCAGTCTCCATCCTCCATATCGTCCCTGCCATCCCACGCTCCTTTGCTCAATGGGCTGGATTACACGGTGGACAGTAATTTGGGCATCATTGCACATACAGGGCAGGGAGTAAGCCAGACGCTGAGAGCCATGGCCGGGGGACCCACCTCTGACATCTCCACAGGTAGCAGTGTAGGCTACCCCGACTTTCCAACTAGCCCAGCCTCTTGGCTTGATGAAATGGATCATCCTCCTTTTTAAACACCTCTCCTCCCCACCCTACCTGTATTTCTGGCTTGAGAGAATATCTTCAAGGATCAAGAGACTTGCTTTTTAAGGATCAAGAGTACACCAATGGGAATTTCCATTATTTTCAATGGAAGTCCTTCACTGATTCCTAGAAGGTTGTGCGGCCATTCTAGGGCACTGTTTCCTAGGGGGCAGTGGTGGGAGAGCAGCCTCCTCTCAGAACACAGCACAGGAATATATAGCCTAGAGCTATAGGGAATGCTGGCTTGTTGGCTCTCCCCTCCTACCTTGCTTAGAGGCTTTGGCTGTTTGGTGCTTCAGGTGACTGTGACTGCCACCTTGGCCTTTGGGAACTCTGCTCTGACTGGTGTGTTTCACACGATGCCTCTCAAACCACTGCTCTCACTAGAACTGAGATTCTTGAGGTAGAGGCATCATGTCCCTTGGGTATAATGAAAGTGATTTCTGAACCAACCTTACTGAACCCTAATTTTCAAAATTAAAAAAAAAATCAACTATTAAGGTCAGTGAAAATTTTGATGGCCACAATTTGACATTAAAGACCTGCCTGCTCTTTTTTGTTGTGAAAATATGACATCTTCCCTACCTTGGAGTACAAATCAGAATATTTGTCAATTTTGGTGTTTAAGAAGTCCCATGAATATCATCAAATCTCTCATGGCAAGAAGTGGTTTTCATTGCAGATGACTCCGAGGCTGGAGCTGAGTGGCCCTAGACCACCATTGCAGCAACTGCCTGATGAGTCCCCTTGGTGCACAATGTGCCTTTTTAATTTGCTCATATAATTTATCCCATAAGACAGGCTGTGGGTTACAAAATGATGAAAGCTAAAATATGGAGAGGACAGAACGACAATCAGTGAAAACATCTGTAGACACACTTGGATTCTAAATGGGCAGATGCCAATCCCTCAAAGCTCCCCATCCTTCTAGGGTGAAATATTTTGAGAGCCTATTTTGAGGGAGCTAGTTTAGATGATTTTGCAAACCCAACCCACCTGCAATGAGAGCTCTCCCCCCACTTTAAAAATAAAAGTTTTCTCTGCTGTGCTAGTTGGTTCAATTGAAGAACCATCTTGGTCTCTTGAAAGTAAAAGAGATGCTTCTTGACCCATCCATGGTTGGGAGGAATAATTTAGGGAGCAGCCCTAAAGTCGTCCAAAGGATTCCAAGTGGTCCTTGGGCCGCAGCTCTTTGGGTTGCTGGCTGGACGGCGCCATGCCTGGTGCTCCAGTCCTGCCCTTAGAAAGGCAGAGTTCTCCAGCAGATGGCTTACAGGTGTGCAATTGAATGCCACTAAGCCTGAGGCAAGGGCAAGTCCAACCCCTGCTTTACGAGCTGCCACCATTTCAGTCCCCACATTATGTACCATACACCTGTCATTCAAGAAGTTCTTCATGTGCAAACTGGATTTGGCCAGGTAGAATTTATCCCAGTCTCCTTGGGAAATGGTATTTTGCCTCTTCTGGCCCCCATTCTCTGAAACAAGATCAGCAGAGCATGAAAGCATGAGAAGGCATTGCCTTCTTTTTTCATGAAACAATTGGACCAAACATCCTAAAGAACGAACCTTCCTTCTGTGAATGGTTCATCACCTTTTGAGGACTGCAAAGATTTAGGTATGTGGTAACCTGACTAAAGGATTGCTTTGGCTGCTACATTATTTGTAAACCCCTTGTCAGGACAAACTAAATTCAGTTAAGCTTATTAAAAACATAAAGTTAATAAATTCCTGGGATCAGCCTTCAGGCCACCTTTTCTCTGACCATTTTTGTGGAATATTCTTATTTCTTGGTGTGCTGCAGCTGTAGTAATTTTTGATTGGAGAGTCTGCAAGTATACTCTTTTCTTGAGGTCTCAGGTTTATGGACAATGTTAAGCCTATCCAATTCTGCACTATTGGGAATTCCCCAATAATGTGAAACTTGGAGGTGAGAGTGATGACACAAATGCAAGATAAGACACGTGAAAAGAAAATGCAACTTGTCTCTTTGGAGGACATGCTAAATACAACATTCTTTGCAGGTTGTTCACACAGGCGAGAGGCAATGAACCAGTTTAAAAACTGTTCCCAGACCACTATCTCAGCTTGGTTATCTGGCTTAGTATTTCATAGGATTCCAGAGGCACTTTATATTTTTGGTGAGTATAGTATGAAAGCAGGATTTCTAAACGGGGCATTCCCACCTCTGTGTAGCACTGTTTTTTCGGTCTAATTTACACAGCTAATGAAGTTCACCATTTTTTTTTGTTGTTGTTGTTATGAGTTAATCATAACTTACTCCCAATTCAATGGTGGAAGAATGGGGGGCCTTTCTCTTTCATACTAATAAAATGTCTCATGTGGAGCTCAGTGCAGTTTATGTTGGTAGTAGCTTCTTTGGTATTGGTGGGGTTGGCTAGCTGGAAAAGCTCTTAGGAGAGCACTGGTCAGAAAGCTAGGAGAGCTTTATTTAAGTTCCCCAGATCTTCTTCCCCTTCCCCAGAGCCACCTCCCCGGAAAGCAGCAAGGCAAACACTGGTACCCCATTTACAAGCATAGCCACGATCGGTCTCAGATTTTAAATGGATCTCCCTGCAAGTGGGGTTAGCATTGTGGATGGGCTGGTGCCACTAATGGGCCACTGCATGTCAAGACTGTTCCATGGCTCTTCTGTGGTTTGGAGATGAAGAAAAAAAGAACATTACCTTTAGATTCTGTTAAAGGCACCCTCTATAGCTCAACAGTCTATTACTGAGGTATAAGGTGCTACATGGTAGCTTTCTCCCTTGTTAACATGACATGGATGAGTTTTCTAAAAATGAAATGAAGCCTTCTAGAAATATTTGCAATATTTGATCCTGTCTTTGGTCCAAGAAAGCAATTAATGACCAACTATTATCTGCAGTGCCTGCCCGATAGACTTCAGAATAGGAAGCTTCTGAATCCAGGAGCAAATTCCTCAAACACAACAACAAAACAAACAAAAATAAACCTTATTTATAGCGGCAGCTGGTACAAGCAAAAATGGGAACTGAGGGGCTATGGATGAATCTGTATTTGCTGAAAAGTAATAAAACCATGAAGAAAATAATGAATCTAAGGGCTAAGTTACCCATTGGATAAATCTCATTTTTGGGAAGCTTATCCTTACCAAGTCTGTGTGCAATCTTAGGCAAATTCCTTTATGCTTTCTCTTTCTTGCCTCATTTGATAGTTAAGAATATAATGTAAAATGAAAGTCTACATATTGATAACATTGTTCCTGCAAATTAATACTGTGAAACATCTGGGAAAGAAAACAAAATTGACATAAGAAAAGCACTTGGCAGTGTCCTTAAAAGTTTTTTTTATTTGCCAATGTGAAACATGAAATCTAATATGATAATTGGGGGCCATTAGAGCTTCATAATTAAGTTCACTTTGCAAAGAAGTATAAGAAATCTGTAGAACAAGAATTACCATCTCTGACGCTCAAGCTGGATGTTTTGAAATAACTTCCTCCTTGCAGGAAGTGGCTAAAGATTTCAGATGAGCAAGAGCTGGGTGCTGTATTAGAGTCTACTATCTGGAACCCATACGCCTACACCACCCCTTCCGGATGCCATGACTGACAGGTTGGGTATCACCATGGAAATAATGACCATACCTTCTCAGCCAGCAGGGTCTGGAAGGACTGAGGAGACTCATTTTTAAACATTGCACTTTAAAAATTGGAAATCATGAGATGGAGAAAAATTCAATTAAACGGAAATGAGTTTTGTTTTATTGCCTGCTGCTGAAGGGCTCTGGGCATGCTGAAAGCTAAATAAAAAGCACATCACTGGCTCTCTCTTTCTTGGATTGGTCAATTGGCCCTTTTTGCAGTAATTGCTCCAACTGCTGTAACACAGTGACTGAAGCCAAAAAGAGAGAGCTCAGCAAAGTCATCCCATCCACACTCTGCTTGGTAGGACCACACTGAAAGCACAGTTTCATGCTGCTAGCTCTGGTGAGGAGACAGCTGCAGGTTTGGGAGGTGCGCCAAGCATTCCTTTGCTTAGGGAGGTAGAGCACAGGGGGACAGAGGAAGGACACCCCACTCCCATCTGTTGCCCACCTAGAGGCAGAAATCATATTGTTCTTTCCCACTTGAGGACTGTGTTCAGCCAAACAAGCAGGTTCAGGGCTGAGGGCCCCAGATGTGAAGTTGTTCTGAGCTTGCACTCAGACCTCAAAGCCCCAGACCCCCTAAGTGCTGGATTGTTGTCCTCACCCTTCACAGTGTAAATTTTGTATAGTTAGAAATGATGTCTCATTTCCTGGGGAAAAAAAAACAAAAACAAAAAACCAACCCACCCATCCTTATTTATTGCCATGTGACTTTGGAAAACAAGCTGTTGAGTTTGTTTGTATATATGCCTCCTGTGTGTTGGCATGAGATGTGTATGGTAAAACTATGTAAAATAAAGATGGAAATTCTTTAGAAGCTGATGTGTCTTGCTTTTCGTTTGAAGTTTTTTCTCTTGACATAGAGAGAATAAAAAGCTGAGCAGACATTGGATTCTTTCACCACTAGAAGGAAACCAAAAATACAACTCTGAATGCCAGGACTACTTACAACCATCAAGTTCTGGAGCTATTCAATAAAGGGTTGATTAGAGGAAGTTCTCTGGTTTTTCTAATAGCAATTTTCCATGACTCAATCTTCTGCTCATAGACTGAGGGAAATGGGCAAAGAAAAACAGTTGACCACGTACTTTTTAAAAATCAATTTTATTGTACATATTAATAAAGCATACAATCTATCCAAAGTGTACACCAAATACCATTGATTGTACACACTGGATGGATTGACCACATTTTCCAGTTACTGTTAATTCTGTTGCATATTTAAAGTCCTTCACACTTTTCCATTTTCTCCCTAGATAGAGTATGTGTAAATGTCTATTTGGGTGGAAGCTTGACAGAGAAGCAGAAAGACCTCATCAGACAAAGATTTTGTGAAAAACTTTTCTAAGAAACCCTCCATCTAGTTTTTTTTTCCCTGCAGGAGTCTTTATTAGTATGCAGAACCTGAAGTTTAGCTGGAATGAAAAGAGCAACAGAGACTCTTTCATAAAAAAAATCATGTTTTAGAAATTAAAGTCATAAATATTTCTTTAGATTGGGGCTACATCTTGGACAAATGAGAAAATGCTTTTTCTATTAGTGATCAGTTTTGTTTATTTCAAGAGAAGATCCAAACAAAGCTGCATTGTCCAATGGTAGCTACTAGCCACATATGGCTACATAAATTTAAAAATAAACTAAAAGTTTAGTTGCTCAGTGACACTAGCCACATTTCAAGTGCTCAACAGCTACACGTGGCTAGTGGCTACCATATTAGGACAGCGCAGATATAAAACATTTCCATCACTGCAGAATGTTCTACTGGGCAGATAAGGAAAATGGGCAGAGAAAACTCATTTATCACAAAAAGTTCAGCTACTAGAAATCCTGGAATATTTGGTGTCATATTTTGAGACTCCTTAGATAGTGGCAGTTCCAACTTCTCTGGCATCTTACTTTCTGTGTGGCATGATTTTTTTCTGCTTTTCCTTTTTCCTCTTTTTTTGGGCAGAGGTAACTTAAGAAAAGAGCACTACAGTGATGACAACCTGCTTAGGTACAAAGCAGGAGACTGGGCTCTGGACCTCTGAGTTCTCAGTCTAACCCTGTCTCTGTGCCCCATATTCCACTCAGATTCCCAGGCAGGATGCCCAGTGAGATTTTGGAGGGCTTAAAGGTCCTTTAAGTGGAGGCCCAAAGCGCTATTGAGGAGTGGGATTTATGGACCTTTGCCAAAAATCATCTCCTTTGGTAAATACTTTATTAGGCTGAGAAGGATAAAAGACCTTAGGGTTATGTACCAAGGAAAGGTGGAGAAGATGAGAGCATCAATGGGAGTGGGGGTGGGGGTGTTGGTAGGGGGTATAGGAGGTGCTGAACATAAGGTGTGTTTTTTTTTTTTTTTTCTTTGCTATCCCAGTCCCATGGATAGTTGTTAGGGAAACTTATAAAGTGGTTATGCAGGGCTCTGTTGCTCTTAAGTTTGGTTACTCATCTGAGGATTCCTAAGGCAATGATAATGGGGCCTGAGGATTTTGGTCAGGGTATGTATTAGATACCATGTCTTTAGGTAGCTTAATTCATCTTCCTTTCTCAAACCCCTTCTCACCAGCCTGTCTATATTGAGTCTTTGCTTTCAATACACTATCAGTTTTTTTGAGTCTATCAGGCTAACAATTCATCAGACCATTTCCACTTTATGCTCTCATGGTGTACAGCTTCCACCACAATGCTAACCTCTTTTTTGAATTATAAAAAGTGTTCTTAGCTCACAAAGGTAGGAGAGGATCTGGTTCTTTTTTCCTGTTTAGTCGCTAGACACCAGCTTCTGAGCAATCTGATTTTCTTTCCGACAGTAGTCTTTCTAGAAGAACAGATGCTTAAAGAAGAATAAAGGAAAGAAATCACTGGTCAGGAAAAATGAAGAAAGATCCAGACTCAAGAGAACAAATAGGGGCTCAACAGTTAGTGTTTCTGTTGCTTTCAAATCTTTCTCCCTGGTCCCAGAATTCTACTCAGCTAAGATCAGAAAGAACAAAAAGAGTGCAAAGGCAAGTCAGTGTATCATACATTTTCATCAATTACTAGAAGTTAAATCTTGAGAGGTGATCCTTAAGTATCTGAATATGTTTCCAGAGATTTGATATGAGATATATTTTTAAAAGTTCCTTAGAATCTAAAACGAGCATTTAATCCCTTTGCTACTCTTTAGAAAAATTCTATTTCACTTTTATCCCTCAGAATTCCTAATGTCTTTCCTCAAAGTCCTTTTGTCAGGCCATGTAGTAAGTGGTGAACAATCAAACTCAGTCTGTATGCTTACCTGCATCATGGCTATGCAGGGAAGTATTATAAGTACTGTTTAGCCACTACCGCTGGAGAAATACTGAGTTGGGAGGGATGAAAAACCAATGTTTATAAAATGGGGCCAAATCATTAGGAAGAGGGAAATTTTTATCAGACTTTTAAAATAGTAATAAAAATAAACCCTCCAAACTATTAAAGTTTTTTACATGATCAGCACCAGCTGTAGGAAGAGTATATCACATCCTTTCAGAGAAAGCAAAACTGGGCTTTTGCACATAACATTTATCTCTTTATTATCTCTTTGTTCATTTTCTTCTCTCATTTTTGTTCAATGTGATTTCAGACTTTTCCTTTAGGATCTATCCATGTTATTTTGTAATTAAATGAAAAAGTCATAGGCTGTCCCAGACAGGATGTCCATTTTCCCTTTTAAAAATGTTGATAAAGGAAAGTGGATGTGGCTAAGCAATTGAGCTCCTACCTACCACAAGGGAGGTCCTGGGTTCGGGTTCCAGTGCCTCCTGGAGAGGACAGGCAGATGCCTGCACCCCATTGCAATGAGAGCTAGATGTCGCATCCTGCAGCAACTAGCAGACGCCTAAATGTGCAGATGCCACAAAGCCAGCAGATGCAACAGCCCGCGGGAAGCAGATGTGGCTCAGGCCATTGGGCATTTGCCTCCCAGATGGGAAGTCCTGAGTTCGGTTCCAGTACCTCCTGGAAATGGCAAGCAAACAATGAGCAGATAGATAAGAGAACCATTTGGGGAGAAGATGGGGGATACATTGAAATAATTAAAGTAAATAAAGTAAAAAAAGGTCTTAAAAAACACACCAAAAACCAAAAACCTTGATAAGGTTTCCAGGCGACTTATTTATACTATGGGTTCCACTGACCAATGACCTGGCCAGAACTTTTAAGGTTGACAGAGGATGGGCTGTCTCTAGAGCTTGTGGTGGAGTTGTGTGTGCGTTTAAAAAAATGTTTATCTTTCTCTTTCTTGCCAACCTTGAACCAGAATCTGTTGATCAGAAGGGGGCTGGGGATTTGGGAAAGCCTGGGAATTGCTTCCTGAAAGATAAACTATAGACCCCAAAAAGTGGTCTGGGCACAAACTTAAAGCTGGAAATAAGCAGTTTAAAAAAAGTTGTTAAAATGGTAAATAGGTTTCAACAGATGGATTCTGCACAGCAACGGAGAGCTTCTGCAAGGCGTTTGGGGTTAAATCTCATATTTTAGTCACCTGGGACTAGCTTATTATTCCAGAAAAATAAACACCTATAACATTGACAGCTCCTCCCCGCCTCTAAAGTGGAGTTCTTAAAGGTTGCCTGTTCACTGGTCATCTGATAGGTGACAACCTGCGGATAGTGACCGAGGGAATAGAAATTCACTTTTTCCACACCTGTTAACTGTAGGGTTTAAAGCTCACCCAGGCTGGAGGAATATGATAACCAAGAAACTATATTACTGGTGAACCAGGACTTTTATACTCAATATGTGCTGGCTTTATTGAAAAAAAAAAAAAAATCATTTTAACATTTAATGCTTCTCAATTAAAGTGATTTCCTGGAGTGGAGGCCAAGCTTTGTTTAGAATGTGCATTAACCACTTACTGTATCGGTAGTTAAAGGCACTGGGGGATTTAAACAGCAATCCACAAGTCTGCTCAGTCAAGGTTGGGCGGAATAAAGCAGATTATAAACAATAATATATGTCTTTCTCTTCTTTTCTGGGAAGGGTTCCAAACTCACAAACGGAGCTAAAGTGCTATAAACATATCCAGGACTAAGCTTTGGGCTCCACAAATATACTCCATGAAAGTCACAGGACCTGGCAGTGCCACTTTTTATCTTGTGTGTGTATGTGTACATGTACTTTAAAAGGGATTTTTATTACACAAAGTGTCCATCAGCTGAACTTATCCTCTAAATATTAAAATGGAAACCAGGATTGCTACACAAGTGAGAGGAAAAATAAATCGTGGCGGCAGTGTGGATGGTAAATTTGTTGTTGCTACTGAGGGCAACACATTGAGAGTCACCTCTCTATTCCTTAATGCCCTCATCATCCCACATGTTCAGCCACTGCATTTCAGTAGTTTTAGGGTCAAGTGATCATTTTCTCACTTAAAAGAGAAACTTAAAATGAGTGCCTAGAGTTCTACCATGAGGCATATATACCTATGTAGGCAGCTCGTTGTATGTTTTCCATCTAGTTTTTAACCTGTTTACTCATGCTTATTCCTTCTAAGACATGTAAGAAGAATATCAGCAAGGAAGGTTCTGTCCTGAGTAAAAGCTAGCTTGTAACTTGTGAACCCCATGATCTGGCTTTTAGGGCTAGGAGGCTTTGTATCAATGAAGGAAGGTATACTGCCCTCAGAAATGACTCCAGTACATGTGTCCCAAAAGAAGCATGAAATAGTTAAAAATTATGGTATTTATTTTATAGTTGTGCCAAGAAAAAGTGATATAGCAAAAAACAGGAAAGAAAATTTTGAAAAATTCATGTATAAAATAAAAATACTAAGAAGTACTAAAAAGTCATGAACTAATAACTATGTTGAGCCACACAAGGATCACGTCATTAAGTTCTGCTCTTCTGGGAGGAGCTGGATAAGAATATTTCAAGGATAAGTGAATAAAGATTAGGCTAAATAGCTTTTCCTGTTCAATCTTTTAGTCTAATGCCAATTAATCCACCTTTTAAAAATTGATAATATGTGGTACATAATAAACATGGGATAATAAGTATTAAAAGGGAGCACTTTTTTTTCTCAGAGTTTGATAATCACTATACTTTGACACCAAATCTCTCTGGTGAAGGGACTGAGAATGGTTACTGAAATAATTAAAGATGTTCAAGGTTAATCTCTAATAATGACCATAATAATTTTATAAACCATATGATTCTAAATGATTTCACCAAAGACTTTCTATGTTACAAAGAGAAAGATCACTGTATTTATTTCAAATCCATGAAGAGGCTGGATAATATACCTGGGAGTGTGGTTGCTTTTAGCTTTAGCATATCCTGATAATGTGGTGCAGGGAAAGCTTTTGGACTTGTATTACAAGACTTGGAAAATCATCCTGATTCTCAGTGAGTAAGATCACGTATATTGAAGTGCTTTATATATAATGAAGCCTATATAAATGGGCATTTTTACTGCTTCTATTTGGATAACCTTGGACAAATTCCCTAACAGTTCTAAACTTCAATTCCCTCATTTGTAAAATAGAGACAATACCAATTCTTTCTACTTTTACAATTATTTTGAGGTCCAATTAATATACTTGTGCATACAGACCTGCACCAAAGTAAGGTATTATTACTGTTATTTCACTGATGCTAAGATGCCTTTGATTGTAAGACATTATTTTATGTATCACTAAGAAAAAAATGCTGCCAACTAATTACTATGACATGTCATTGCTAGTAAAAGACATCCAATTTTGGGGATTTAGAATGTGAAAAAATACATATGTTAGAATTGATCAAATATAGTATTATAACTACTACTAAAAAATTACTAAATTGTGGCTGGTGAATTACATACCTCTTTTGTGATAAACATTTATTTATGAAGGGGACTTCTTAGGGGTTTGAAAATTGATAAAAAGCCTTCATGCTTCAACTTAAAAAGAAAGAAACATTTAAAAGTCTTTAGTTCAGCCAAAGCATATACTGACCTGGGCACTAAACTCTTCTGCAACCCAAGCTCAGCTCTGCCATAGTCACTTACTTTTTTCATTAATCCTCAGAGTTGCTGTACTGTAGCTGGAACAATAACCTATAGCCAAGTAGTTAAACCTGGCAGGAAGCTAAGAAACACCTATTTAATGGAAAGGTTCACTAGATTATGACAACCTTTTAGTTAGAATATGCTGAAACATTTAAAAAAGATATAATAGATAGGATTGCAGATCTCATACTTCAGTTGTTACCCTCTGCCTAACAAGCCTATGAGATCATATGTGGCCAGTTGGCTGACTTCTTACATCTTATTAGAGACACAGTTATATTAGGTTTAAAAGATTTAGTTAGTCTCTAAATGGCAATTCATAGATTTCTCTGAGACTTTTCAAGATATCTCATGCAGTATCTTGAGATAACATATAGACAATTCTAAATTATCCATGGAGATGGAAAAGGGAATGACAGTGGCCTTGAACTGTACCTGCCATTTAATAGACCCTCAAGAAATATTTGTGGGTTGAATGGAGAAGAGATTTAAAACTTTAAGTTTTGTGGTCTAAGAGAAAGATCTGAGATTCAGTAGACTTGGTCCTAGTTGTGGCCCTGCCACCAACTCTGTGATCTCAAGCATTCTAACTAACCTGTTTATGTTTCAGATTCCTTCTTGTTTAAGTGAACTTTATGATACTTGCACTACTTATCTGTTATAGGGTTATTGTAGAGGAATGATAAATTAAATTATGCCTGTGAAAGCACTCTGGAAAGTGGAAAAAAAAAAAAAAGCCAAACACATATGGTTTAAGGCATTTTTAGTCTCAGAGTTGAACAAACGAGCTAATTTCTGCCCTGCAACAGAATCAGAGGTCAAGTAGTTCAGGGCCCAACTTCTTGGCTAGTGGCATCTTTGGAAATTTCCCAATGTGCTGGTCCATGATAAAACCGTGATCTATATATACTATTGAAATCTTGGCCCATGGTTAAACTATGAAAATAAGGTCAATCAACAAAAGGTTTCTGAAAGCATTCCTGAAATGTTATGATAAGGAGTCAGAAAAAACGTTTTTAGTGGCATCCACAGACCCCTGTGGAGTCAATGATTGGGTTTCAGGCGATCTGCAAACTCTTCAAAATTCCATGCACAATACTGTGTTCTAGGGGAAGAGATGAGGTTCATGGTTTTTCAAAGTGATTTGGAATTCTCCAAAAGTTAAGAACACTGATTTAGAAGAAACGCTCAAGCAAGAGTTCTGAAGATAACAGTGATTAATATACTTTCCTTTGTTACTTCTTTGATGTTTGTTTACATGGTTCTCTTTCCACTCCTCATTTTTCATGAGTGTATATCAAGACTACCATGAAACCAATCAAGGTCTTTTAAATCAGTGGGTGGTGAACAAACAACAACCAATAGTAAATAGAGAAAAACTCACTAGTCTTCTTCTTATCACAATATCTTCAGAAAAGAAAAAGAAAAAAAAAAAAGTTCCCCTCACCCCCCCCCCCTTTTAAGGACATGGGAAAACGGAGCTAGAGATGCTTTTATGTGTGAAGTACTGAGGCGGCCATCAAGATAAGACCATGAAATAAACGTGAAATTGAGAATGAGGTAAGAGTAGGCATGGCAATTTATAAACAGTCTAGAAAACACAAGTAGTAAAGTAGCAAAAAGTAACTATATGCAAACCTGACAAATATCTTCAGCTACACTTTATGATTTTAATTGGTTTCCACTTAAGGAACATGTTGATGACTCAATTCTTAAAATGCTCATGTGCCCTTAAAATATCACATCAGAGAGTTTGAGCCAAAGATGAGTTTAAACTGAATTCCAATCCTGGTGAACATTTATTTATTAAAAAAAGAAAGTTGAGCAATTATTTGAAGTTCTTGTTGAACCTTGACCAGAAATGAACCTTCAGAAAAAGGTTTTCTGTGATATTTTCTAATACTAATTGGTTTGAACATTACTTATATGTCCATGGGGGGAAAAACCCATTATTATACCTAGCAGAACCTAAATTAAAATATGTACTGGTTTTAGAATATCCTGCTGAGCTATATTAAAAGATGGTTCACTATATATTTGGGGAAGTTAGCTGGCTTTCTGCTTCAGTAAATCTGTGTTCTTTGCTTGTTGGGAAATACTGTAGCATTTGGAAATGGAACTCATGATCTGGCTGAAGTGTGATGCACTAGTATAATAGTTCAATGATTTAAGGGGAATGAAAACAAACCAAGATACAGTTTTCTCTGACACTATGGGTGAAATCTTCCCCATAAGGCACGGAGAGATGATCCACAGTTATATGATAGTAAGATTTTTGAAAATTCTGATACTGATGACAAAAGAATACATATTTTGGAAAGTGATTTTAGAATGCACTTGAAAATGTTAAGTTGATGGCTGTTTTTAGTGATAGAAATTTTTGAATGTGAATTTGAAACCGCTAAAATAAAATCAATAAAAAGCAAGTTATATTCTTTGCTTAAAAACAATCTTTATAGTTTTAGATGTGGCAAAACAGGTAATTAAAAATTTATCTAAGAAATATCAAGATCAAATTGCAAAAGAGAAACAAAAAACGAGCTCTTTGATAGCTTCTTGCTCAGATAACTATCTTGTAAATCTAAGAAGATAATAGATACATTTTGATTTGCTAATATCCTAAGGATGCACAAAGTAATATTAATCATTGCAACATTGCAACATCATGGTCACTTTCACTGTAACTAACCTATAATGTTTCTTAAATACACTGAATTACTGCGGAACATAAAGAGTTTAGCTAAACAGTAGGTTGCAACGTAGCTAAGACTGTAGTGAAAGAATAGATATTAAGAGAAAGCTCTACTAGAATCACAGTAACATTTCAGGATGTACTAACATGCATGTCACTGCCAAAGATACTTAAAAAACATTTCAAAAACGAATAGTTTTGGTGAATGGTTTTGGTTTACATCTCAGAAAAATAAGGTGAGAAAAATCACAAAATAAGCATCCTTAATATGCCTCCTTTTTGCTCTGGAGGGCTTATTCCAGGAGGACACGTCAGCTCAAGCTAATGACAATCTTGTCCACTGTTGAGGGTTCCACTAACCAAGTTTGTTACTTAATAGAGACATTTGTTAAAAAAAAATTATCATCTTTTAAATGGTCATCTTTTCATCTCACTTCTGACTTCATTTCTCATCCTATGACAACTATCTACTTTCCTTATATAATAAGAAATGTCAAGGAATACCCTAGGTGGAATTATTTAGGCTTAAAAGGACAAACGTAGGGATCCAGTTTTAATGGTGGCATGCATACTTGTCTATCCTTTGAAAAAAACTGTGGTGTACTTTTCTATGATTTTAATGAAAAATAAGAGCTCTTCTGGTATACAGAAATAACTACAATAATAATACATAAGTATTGGGGTCGTAGGCACAATTTCACATTAGATCCAAATAGGCTCAACAGTTCAGGTCTGAGATTGCTGCCATACATGACCGGAATTTTACAGCCAATTAAAAGGACTCTAAGGAAATCTCTCTCCTGTTTTGTTAAGGTGAGTTTAAGGAATCCTGACCTCTCTAGTGAATTCTCCAGAATCTGTGTTTAAATCACAGAGTGAGGCTGCTGAATCCTATTCTAAAATGCCCAAGATATTGAGGTTTCAGTAAATATGGTTGTTGTTCTGACTTCAGTAACCCTTATATGACAAAATTCTGTCCTTTCAATTTTGCTTTCTTTTCTTAATGTTCCTCTTCTTTTCTACCCTCCCAATTTTGTCTTCCAAAAGAAGAGACATTTTAGCTATCTATTCAGACCAGCTGTACAAAATGCCACAAGATCATTTGATTTCCATCAAATTGGGATTTCACCAAACTTTCCCTAATTGTCAGTATAGTGAAGTTGGTCACTTTTTGCTTTGTATATATTTTTTTAAAAAAGCCATGTTTAATATTGTAAAATATGATCTATCTCCTCCTCTCCGCACCCTTTAGAGCAGTGATAAATTTCAGAGCATGCTCAGCAGAATTGTTCATCACCAAAACTCTACTCCCCAGAATGTATGCAATTAGAATGAATTGCTGATACTTCAAAATCCCAGTTCCTCAGAATGTCCTGATTTTATTAGCCAATGCATACCAAAGGAGCATTATTTTTGCAGTTTTCTTTCATCACTGAAGCCCTAGGCTGATTAGACTGTGGTTTTCCAGTCTTTTGATTAAGCCTTGTCAGCTGTGTGCTGTTGCAGCACCAAAGAAACTGCTTTGCAGCCTGTCACCTCTTCTGGGAGGCAACCGTCCTGGTCGCGGAGTGTGGGGTCAGCGCCAGACTGGAGAAGCAGCTCCACAATGTCTAAAAACTCACAGGCAGCGGCTGAAAGGAAAATCAACAAATATGAAAACAAGTTTACTTTGAGGAAAAAAGACCTATTTCAGCAGTAAAGGCAAATGCAAAGCAATAAGGAATCCTGAACAAGAAACATTAGGGTAGCTGAAGGATATTCAGGGCTTGTAATGAGAACTCACCATTACAGTGGATTTTCAAGTGTTAGGAAAATCAACTTTACCTTTCTAGTTGCCAACAAACAAACACTCATAAATAATAATGAAAGTTGTGAAGCTTTTGATTTTACTCTTAAAGGGTAAGGTGAAGGGAAAGAACAAAAAATACAGCTTGTAAGTATCAATTTTACTTGGATCTATATTTCAGAATAATGAGAGGTTTAGAGGTTATGTCAAATGGTAAAAATATTGCAATTGTCAAAGGAAAAAGTTGTTTTGTCTTTGAAGATGAGGTAAGTATTGATCTTTAAAATTTGTGGGGAAAAAAAGCTGGCTGACTAATCAGACCTTCCACAGAACCTTTTTAAATTTAAAAGAAAATAATAAATAGCACCAATGGCACTGATAAGTGTAAGGCATAGACAGGGAAAAAGGACTTATAGATAACAACTTATTATAAAGATGGTATGATATTATCCCTAGGATGGACAAACAGACCAAATGGATAAAATAAAAGCCATCTATTCTTTTGTACATATATGGAAACTTGATTTATGACAAAGCTGGCATTGCAGATTTGATTTCCATCAAAGATGGAAACAAAGATCCCTTAAAGAAGATGTTGCTGAAATAAGTGGTCTAAAGGCAAAAATTGGCAACTCATAGAAGAGGAAATATAAATGGTCAATAAACATATGAAAAGAGATACCACATTAGTAATCAGGGAAATGAAAAGTAAAACCAGGAGATACCATTTCATATCCATTAGATTTGGCAAAAATTAAACACTTAGATAATATCAAGCATTGATGAGGACCGAAGCAAAGGAAACGCTCCTCTAGACTGCTGAGAGTGTACACTGGCACAATCACTTTAGACAATTTGACAATCTGGCATTACATGTTAACGCTAAACATACATGTACCCTCTGACTCATCAATTCTAGTCCTAGTTATATACTCTCTAGGAACTTTTGCATATGTTCACCAAGAGATATTTGGAAGAACAGTCACATTGTTTGTAATAGTCCCTGATTGTAAATAATTCAAATGTCCATTAACAGTAACATGGAAAAATTAAATAGTATACTTATACAATGAAATCCTATACAGCTCTCTCTGCCTAGAGAAGCCTGAACCAAATCTTGGTGTGTATTTCCGTCTTTCTCTTCCATTTCTCGGCAAGCTCTGTTTTTTTCCCCATTTCCCAAATAAATTCTTTTTACTGGCCTAACTAAACTGGCATTTTCATAAATTCATTTATGCATCATAGCCAAGAACCTAGAGGAATCCAATGCTTCTCTGTCTTCGTTTGGTGAACCATCACCTAGAGAAAAATGAGTGGTGCTCCCTGACCCCCACCGGAAACCGCTATTAAAGTTAAAGGAGGGAGGCGGCTGTGGCTCAATCGGTGGGGCTCCCGTTTGCCATGTGGGAGGCCCCGTGTTCGGTTCCCGGGGCCTCCTGGTGAGGGCAGGCCTGCCCGCACGGCGTGGTTAGCTGACCCGGCAAGCACAAGCAGCAAGGGGGGGATAAATGAATAAATAAATAAAATCTTAAAAAAAAAAAAAAAAAAAAAAAAAAAAATAAAGTTAAAGGAGTTGCCAGCTAGGTGCACTTATCCTGAGTGAAGCCAGCTGCCCAAGGAAGTCCCAGCTCACCAAAAGCACCTGACGGGCCATACAAGTGCCAGTCATTGGATGGCCTGAGATACTTCTTCAAGAGACAAAGTTAAGTAGTGTTTGTGTCAAAGCCAGCTGTTCACTCTAACTCTAGCCCAAACACTTATTGCTAGGGGGAAGGCAAGCCAGACACCCCTTAAGAAATCTTGTCTGTTTTTGTTTCCTATAGTTCCCTATACAATAACTAAAAGAGAAATGCCTCTTGTCCTCCTCTTAGCAGTCTTAAACATAACCACCATCATGGAAAACTGGGATGGGCAATTTATAACAAACCCCATTATCTATTACAATCTTCCTAGAGTTACTACAGCACAGAAGAAACTAGCCGTGCCTTAGAAGCTTAGACAGCACATGGACTTTCTTGCTGCTGTGGCACTGCAAAATCACAGAGCCCTGAACATGCTAACAACAGCATGGGGGTGAGGGGCATGCCTATTTCTCAAGGAAAAATGCTATTTTTATGTAAATTGCTCCAGAATAGTCTGAAACAGCATTTGAAACTTCTAAGATGAAGCCCACCAACTTCAGGAGAAGGCAGCCTCTGAAAGCACCTGGCGGCCTTTCTCATTCTCGTGGTCTAGCATGTCATTGCTGGTCCCCTTTTTGGGCACACTTACCACCGTCTTCTTTTCCTTTTAAGATACCTTCCATTTATCTTCAAAATTCTAACAAAGTTTATTTCTTCCAGAATCAAAGCCTTCCAAAACAAGATATTAGTCATGTGGGGATTTCAGCCAGTTCCAACCACAGTGTCTTCTGTACCCGTCTTTCCTCAACCTCAATAGAATTGCCAGAGAGGTTTGCGCCCTGTCAGGCAGGGACTACTGTCCTAACTAGCAGGAAGTAACTACAGAAGAATGATCATTGCCCCTCAGCACCCCCTTAGGAATAAGGGCGTGAACTCTCTGAGGAGGGAGTTGAGGCAGGTTAGTACAGGGTAACTGGAGGAGAAGATGAGCCACAATATGGCTGACAGACCACATGGCCAGCAGAAAACATGGCTGCAAGACCTCACTGGGACCTTGAATGTAACCTTGAGGTCCCAGTTTCTCTTTCAGGGACCTCCCCTTGGCCCCAGGATATTCTAGACAGTCCTCACCATTGGTCCCACCATTGGTGGGATAACCAATAACAGCTGGGACCCATCCCCTTAACATTAGGAAGGGGGAGGAATAATTAACAGTTTAAAAGGTAATCACACAAGGCAGAGCTCGCTTTCTCTGCCTAGAGGAGCCTGTATCAAATCGCGGTGTGTATCTCTGTCTTTCTCTTCCATTTCTCAGCAAGCTCTGTTCTTTCCCCCATTTCCCAAATAAATTCTTTTTACTGGCCTAAAAAAAAAAAAAAAAAAAAAAATCCTATACAGCATTGAAAACTAATGAACTATGGCTTCACACAACATGGGTTTGTCTCCAAAATATAATGTTGAAGGAAAAAAGCAAGCCAAAAGAATACATATAGCACAATCCCATTAAATTTTTTTAACAAGAGGCGAAACTAAATACCATTGTTCAGAGAAACAAATGTGTAGTGAAACTATAAAGCAAATTAGGGAAATCATTAACAGGATAGTGGTCATCTCTAGGGGGTAGTGGTGAATGTCAGGGCCATATGATTGGATAGTACACACTGGGGGCTTCCAAGATATTGGTAATGTTCTATTTCTTAAGCTAGGTGATGGACACATTTGTGAAAACAATATTTTAAACATCATATATATTTCATATACTCTTTTTTAGTCCGAATAATTACACAAAAACAACAAAAAGGTTAAAAAAGAAAGGAAAGAAAGGAAGGAAAGGAGCTTGATTCAAGGGCCATTTTATTGAGTACATACTGTACCAATCCTGTCAAATATACAGACAAGATTCCTGATCTTGGAAAGTTATTATAAAATAGCAGAGAAGACCAATATATAAAAGCCAACTGTGGCACAGAAGGATGAATTATGTATTGTGGCAGAGACACAAACAAAACTGCAAAGGCAGGAGGAAGGAGAAAACTGAGGGATCAGGAAAAATACCACAAGGTATATAAGCTGAGTTTTGAAGGAAAGGTCAAAATTCCAGGTAAATTGAAAGGAACACTAGCAGAAGCATGAAAGCACAGGGTACGCTGAGAGGACTGTCTGCTGGCTTAGAGAAGGAATACTGAGAGTAGAGAGGCTAGATTGAAGTGAAATTATGCAGGGTCTTGACTGTCAGACTAAGAAGCTTGGGTTTTATTAAGTGACTCAATGGCATTTAAGAGGAAGGGAATGGCATAATTGGCTTCTGTGTTAGGTTGATAATTCCAAAAAAGTGACTTAGAGAGCCTAGAAATTTGCAGCAGGTAGATCATTTAGGAGACGGAGACCTTCAGGGGAGATGTATGGAGGGCTTGAAATTAAACCATTGCCAGCAGGAATATGAAAAAGGCATTGAATGAGAGAGCCATTGAAATTCAAAGACAGAAGATTCAGAAGAATCAAAGATGACATCTACTTTCTGGTCTGGAAGACCAGGTAGATGTTGGTGACATTACTTCTAAACTAAGGTAAGAGAAGGAAGAAGAACAGGGGTTTTGGGGGGCGGATGTGGCTCAAATGGTTGGGCGTCCGTCTGCCATATGGAGGGACCTGGGTTCGATCCCCGGGACCTCCCGGTAAAATTAAAAAAAAAAAAAAAAAAAAAAAGAACAGGGGTTTTTGGAGGAGCAGAGAAGCAGAAAATTATGGAGGGGGAGAAATAATCTTGATTTGGGACAGGATGAATAAGTGATCCTAGGGGATATTCATATATTGATAATTCCAGCTGTGAGGTAAAACTGGAAACCTGAAAAGAAAAGGCATAGAGGGAGAGACAATCATGCCATTCACATTGCTATCTCTATTTTTATTGTATTACATGATTTCTGAAATCATATCTTGTGAGATTAGGATTTTAGCAATTTTTCTGAAACTTCTGTTAACTAGATTTGTATTATATGACCACCCTGATCAAAGAGCTACCTATCTAAGGTAGTCTGCCTTACCATACTGGAGGAATATGTTTGAAAGAGATAAGGATTATTGTACATTCCTAATGGTGCCCCCATCAATAGACACATTTATGTAGCTGGGAAATGAAAAGTTTAAGAGGCAAAAACTAATATTATTAAATTTCCACTTAAATTTTTTGCTACAGTTTACATTGATCCACTTTGGATTGTACCACTTAACATACAGAATGAGTGATTTTGTTGGGGGGGGGGTTATTATTGAGTTGTAATATTCATTCTTTTAAAAAAATTCTATGAATTCTGACAAATGTATCCACTTGCATAACTACCATCACTCAAGATATAGGGCATTTCCATCACCCCAAAAAGCTCCCTCCTGATGCATTACAGTCAATCCCTCACTTTCACCCACAGTCCCAATCACTGATTTGAGTTCTGTTCCTTTTCCAGAAATGGAATCATATAGCATATAGCCTTTTGTGTTTGGTTTCTTTTAGTTAGCATAATACTTCTGAGATTCATTCAAGTTGCTGCAAGTATCAGTAATTCTTTCCTTTTTATTGCTGTGTGGTATACCTATGAACACTTGGGTTCAGGTCATTGTGTGGACTGGTTTTATTTTATTTTTATTATTACTATTTTTTAGGAGGTACCAGGGATTGAACCCAGGACTTCCTACATGGGAAGCAGGCATTCAACCACCGAGTTACATCCACTCCCTTGGACTGGTTTTATGCTTTCACATCTCTTAAGTAAATATCTAGGAATGGGACTGCTGAGTCATAAGGCAAGTGCATATTTAACTTTGTAAGAAACTACCAAACTTCCAAAGTTTGCATTAATATGAGTAAGAATGAATTCAGTTGCTTTGCATCCTTGCCAGCACTTATTTAAAATTTTTTCAGCCATTCTAGTTAGGTCTGTAATGGTTTCTCATTGTGATTTTTAACTTGTATTTCCCTAATGTCTAATAATGAGCATCTTTTCAATGTGTTTATTTGCCAACCATCTATCTTCTTTGGTGAAGTATTCGTTTAAATCTTTTGCCCATATATTAATTTTATTAATTGGGCTATGTATTAGCCACAGGGGTGCTGATGCAAAATACCAGAAATTGTTGGCTTTTTAAAAATTTTTACTTTTTTAATAAAGTTTATTTATTTACTTTATCCATTTTAACACCCCCCCTTCCCCATTTGCTGTTTTGTGTCCATTCGCTGGGCAATTCTCTGTGTCTGTTTCCTGCCATCTCTTCTCATCCTCCTCCTCCAGTCTTCACCAGGATTCGATCCTGGAGACCTCCGATGTAGGAGAGAGGTGTTCTGCCACCTGCGCCACCTCGGTTCCTGGTTTTCAGAACATCTCCTCGTCTCTCCCCTGTTACATCATCATCTTGCTGCATGGCTCCTGGGGCCTGGCGGCTCACAGGCACACAGAGCCTGGCAGCCTGTGCACTTTCTATATATATATTTTTTATTTTACTGGGAGGTCCCAGGGATCGAACCCAGATCCCTCCATATGGCAGACGGAAGCCCAACCATTTGAGCCACATCCGCTCCCCTGTTGGCTTTTATAAATGGTATTTATTTGGGGTAGAAGCTTACAGTTACCAGGCCATAAAGCATAAGTTACTTTCCCCACCAAAGTTTGTTGCCACTTGTTGGAGCAAGATGGCTGCCGACCTCAGTCAAAAGTTCAGGCTTCCTGGGTTCCTCTCTTCCCGGGGCTTACTTCTCTCCAGGCTCAGGATTGCTTCTCTCCACAGGCCAGCTGTATACTATCAGGCAAATGGCTCATCTCTTTTCTCAGGGCCTTCTCTTTCCTCATGACCAAGCCCCTGTGTGTGCTTACTTTCCCGGGCTCCAGCATTAAAACTAACATCAAAACTCCAACTCTGTTCTTTGCCATGTCTTTTATCTATGAATCCCCACCCACCAAGAGGTGGGGACTCAACGCCTACTGACATGGCCCAATCAAAGCCCTAATCATAATTTAATCATGCCCAGAGGAACAGACCAGTTTACAAGCATAATCCAGTAACTATTTTTGGAATTCATAAATAATGCCAAACTGCTACAGGCTATTTGTCTTATTATAAAGTTGTAAGAATTCTTTAAACATTCTGATATTTTTTTCAAGTATGTTTTTTTTTTTTTTGTTATTCTTTTTAATTTTTCAAGTATGTTTTATAAATATTTTCTCTCAGTCAGTGACCTGTCTTCATTTTAAGAGTGTCTTTTGTAAGAGCAAAAAGTTTTTAGTTTTGATGAAGTACAATTTATTATATTTTCTTCTACGATTTGTGCTTTCATCATTCTAAGAAATCTTTGCCTACTTTAAGGTTACAAAGATTTTGTTCTAGTTCTTTATAGTTTTAGCTCTTACATATGTCTATGATTCATTTCAAGTTGATTTTTGTATAGAGTATAGAGGGTCAAGGTTCTTTTTTTGCACGACTATCCAATTGTTGAAAACTCTCCTTTCTTCCATTGAATTACCCTGGCATCTGTGGTAGTTTGGGGCTTTTAGGGACCCCAAAGAAGATCATGTACTTAGAGCTAATCCGTTCCTGTGGGTGTAAACCTATTGTAGGTAGGACCATCCTTTTGATTAGATTACTTCAGTAGGGCGTGACCCAGGGTGGATCTTAGTCCTCTTACTGGAGTCCTTTATAAGTAAAATGAATATAGAGAGAGGGAGCTGCAGAGACACACAGGAGCTCAGAGAGAAACCCACAGGAGCTGAGAGAGAAAGCCACAAGAGGACAGAGAAAGTCAGTGGAAGCCAAAAGCTGAAAGCAAGGAGACCCGGAGGAGAAGGGAGAGACAGCAGATGCCACCATTGTGTCCTGCCATGTGACAGGAGTCCAGTATCACCAGCAGCCAGTCTTCAGGGAGAAAAGCATTGTCTATTGAAGCCTTGATTTGGACATTTTCATGGTCTCAGAACTGTAAGCTTATAAGTTAATAAATTCACATTGTAAAAGCCAACCCAATCTGGGATATTGCCTTGGTAACCTTTAGCAAACTAAAACAGCACCTTTGTCAAAATCTACTAACTGTTTCTGATTGGATGGATCTATTTCTAGGCTATCTATCATGTTTCACTGATCTATATCACTATCCTTATACCAATACTATATTGCTTTATAGTAAGTCTTGAAATTAGTGTGGGTCCTCCAACTTTTTTTTTCAATGTTGTTTTGGCTCTTTAGTTCCTCTGATTTTCCATATATATTTTAGAGTCAGCTTGCAAAATTTTACAAAAGAAGCATGATGGGATTTGATTTGGATTGGGTTGAATCTATGGAGCAATTTGCAGAGAATGGATATTTTAACAATATTGAGTCTTTTGATCCAGGAATAACAGAATCTTTTTCCACTTATTTAGATCTTCTTTAATTTCTCTCAGCAATTTTTGGGAGTTTTCAGCACAGAAATCTTATACCTATTTTGTCAGAGTTATCCCTATGTATTTTACAATTTTTTTGAAGCTACTGTGAATAGTGTTTCTTAACTTTCAATTTCCAGTTGGTTTACTGCAAGTATAAAGAAAAACAATTGGTATTTGTATACTAAGTTTTTAAAAAAATTTTAATTTCCAATCGTTCATGACTAGTATATAGGAATATCTGATTTTTGTATATTGATTTTGTATCTTGCAAACTTGCTGAACTCATTAGTTCTAGTAGATTCTGTGTTTTTTTTACACGTGTTATATCTTCTGTGAATAAAGAGTTTTATTTCTTCATTTTAAATCTATATGTCTTTTTTAAAAAACATTCTAAGAACTAGATTTTTTTCTTTTCTTTATTGTCTTTGTTTTTATTTTGAATTAGATTTTATTTATGCTCAGATTTTGTTCTTGGAAATTGCTATATAGTGACTTATAGTAGTCTGCATTTTGTTCTTCTGATGACTTGATTCAAGTCTCAGTGTGTTTTGAGAAGATTATAAGGTGTGGAAGCCCTGATACCTGGCAAAAAAGAGAACAAATTGAAGAGGAGCTTGGTATTTACTGTTCTATCTAGGTGATCTAGTATTTATTTATTATAAGCAGTCCAAAGAAGATATGTGTCCAATGTACAATATTTTATGTTTGACTTGGAATATAAACATTAACCCAAAGAAACATCAAATACAGTTCAAAAGCCCAAGAGGAAAGGGGGTAATGAGAAATCAGATCACTGAAGAATGTTTAAAGTATTGTCTTCCAAACACTGAAAAAAAAAGAAAAAAAAGAAAAAAAAAAAGTGCAAACAGAAAATACTAGTAAGATTTACAGGCACTTTGTGTAGAATGTGCAAAAGTTTGCAAAGTGTGTGTGTGTGTGTGTTGCTTTAAGAAAATTTTTTTCTTTTTCTTTTTTTCAGGAGGTACTGGGGCTTGAATCGAGGACCAGGGATTGAACCTGGGACCCTGCACATGGGAACCAGGCATTTAACCACTTGAACTACGTCCACTCCTGAGAAACTTTATTAAAGTTAAAGCTTCCTTTCTCTTAACAACTGAAAGTAATTTTTAAAAAGTTCAAAGTTTATGGATACTTAGTACAATAACATAGGTGAACCAAATTCAATTTCTTTCCTGGACAAGAATAACAAACCAATATTTAGGATGCCAAAAGACTCAACAAATACGACTGTCTAAAAGCCACCCAAATAAATTGTTTTCAGTTGCCAAAATGTTTTGTTCTTCAAGAATCACCATCTACCCAGCCGAAGATTTTATTTGAAGATAACAAATAGTGTGACCTTTAATTTGTATTTCTTTCATCAGCTTTTGTCTTGGAATCTTCCTCTTTTGCTTTTTTGAATCCTTTGCTTTACCCCGCCTCCTTGCCCCCTGGAAGCAGCCTTCTTGCCTTTATTCTTTACTGTTTTCTGTGAGGTATATGTAGTCAAATTTTGACAGGATAGCTGTCAAAATCTCCTGAGAGGGCCTCAATAGGGTCTTCGTCATCTGCAGATTTCTTTGATTCTGTGTGCTTCTTTGGAGGTGGCTTCATTGGTTTATCCTGATCATCATTATCCAGGGCTATATTTAGGTGGGACAGTGTTATCTCTTTCTCCTAGCTTGCCTCTACGTTCAGCTATAGTTTTTCCTTTACTTTATCCTCCATTGGTTTGTTATCACCTGGGTCAGGCGGCCTTTATTTTTTTTCCTTGCCTTAATGCACTGACTAGAACTTGCAGTACAATATTGATCAAAGTGGAGACCACCTTTGCTCACAGTCTTCGAGGGAAAACATCCAGCCTTTCACATTAAGGATCACATAAGCTGTAGATATTATCGTGTTGAGGAAGTTCCCTTCTATTCCTATTATTTTTTTTTTTTTAACCATTAAGGGAGGAGGAATTTTATCAACTGCTTTTTCTACATATATTGAGATAATACTGGCCTCATAGAATAAGTTGGGCAGTAACCTCTTCAATTTTCTGAAAGAATTTGTGTGCACAATTGTTATTTCTTGCTGAAACATTTATTAGGATTCACCAGTGAAGCACCCTGAACCTAGAGATTTTCTTGTGGGTGAGTTTTAAACTACAAATTCAATCTCTTTAATAGATATGACTGTCCAGGTTATCTGTTTCTTTTTGAACGAATTTTGGTAGTCTGTGTTTTTCAAGATATTTGTTCATTTCATCCAAGCTATCTAATTTACTGGTATCATGTTGTTCATAATGTTCTTTTGCTTTATAATATTTGCAGGATCAGTGGCAATGTCTCCTCAGTTGTAACAAATGTACCACACTAATGAAAGATACTGTTAATGTGGGAAAGTGTGGGAGGGGGAGGAGGTGGGTGTGTTTTTTGTTTTGTTTTAAAGATTTATTTATTTACTTTTATCCATTTGATATCCATTTCCTTCCCCATTTGCTGTTTTGTGTCCATTCGCTGGGCAATTCTCTGTGTCTGTTTCCTGCCATCTCTTCTTATCCTCCTCCTCCAGTCTTCACCAGGATTCGATCCTGGAGACCTCCTACGTAGGAGAGAGGTGTCCTGCTACTTGCGCCACCTTGGTTCCTGGTTTTTGGAGCCTTTGGAGCATCTCGTCTTGTCTCTCCCCTGCGTCTCTCTCCTGTTAGGTCATCATCTTGCTGCATGGCTCCTGAGGCCTGGCGGCTCACCAGCACACAGGGCCTGGCAGCCCATGCGCCTTCTATATATATATATATATATTTTTTTTAATTTTACCGGGGGGTCCTTGGGATGGAACCCAGGTCCCTCCATATGGCAGACGGACGTCCAACCATTTGAGCCACATCCACCCCCTCCCCTGTGTTTTTTGTGTAGTATTTATGTAATTTAAAGCTTCTTTGAAAGAAAAAAAAAAAGTAGTGATGTCTCCCTTTCATCCTAATACTGGTAATTTTTTTTCTTCTGTTAGTTTTATTGATCTTTTCACAGAACTGGCTTTTGGTTTCACTGATTTTCTCATCGATTTTGGTTTTCTATTTCAATGATTTCTGCTTTGATCTTTATAATTTTCTTCCTATACTTTGTATTTAATTTGCTCTTTTTTTTCTACGCATTTTTAAGGTAGATGCTTAGATAATTGATTTTAGACCTTTCTTCTTTTCTATATAAAAGTATTTAGCTATAAATTTCCCTGTAAGCACTGCTTTCACTTACCCCATAAATTTTGATAGGGTGTTTTCATTTTTATTCAGTTCAAAATATTTTCTAATTTCCCTTGGAATGTTTTCTTTGACCTATTTGTTACTTAGAAGCATATTGTTTGCTTTCCATAATTGGGGATTTTCCAGATATGTTTCTGGTTAGTGATTTCTAATTTAATTCTAATTTAGTCAAATAGCAAACTCTGTATTTCTTTTCTTTTATATTTGCTGAGGTTTGTTTTATGGCCCAGAATATGGTCTATCTTGGTGAATGTTCCATGTATACTTGAAAATAATGTCTATTCTGTTTATCAGGTGTAGTGTTCTACAGATGTCAATTAAGTCAGGCTGGTTATTAGTATTGTCTTCTATATCCTTGCTGAATTTTTGTCTCCTTACTCTATCAATTACCAAGAGAGTACTGAAGTCTCCAGTTATACCTATGGATTTATCTATTTCTCTTTTCAGTTTTTGCTTTATGTAATTTGAAGCTGTTATTGGATGCAAACACATTCAGGATTGTTAGGTATTTCTGATGAAGTGATCCCTTTAGATTGTGATAAAATTACCTTCTTTGTCCCTTGCAATATTCCTTGTTCTGATGTTGACTTTTATCTGTTCTTAGTGTAGCCACTCAGTTTTCTTTTGAGTGTTTGAATGATAAAGCTTTTTCCATCTTTTTAAAAAAAGGTTTTTATTTTGAAATGCTTTCAAGCATACAAGACAGTTACAAAACAAACACAAACCCCACACAGAGAACCCCAACCTACCCCTAAACCTCCACTGATTTTAACATTTTTGCCACATTGCCATCTCATTCCTTCCATCCATCCATCCATTTATCAATCCATTTTCTAACACTTAAGTGTAGATTGTATACATAATGTTTCTTAAACACATTTTACTGCCATGTACATTTCCTAAGAACAAGGACATTCACTTATGTAACCACTTCAAATGCAATTATTAAGTCCAAGAAATTTAACACTGACATAAAGCTTATAGTCCATATTCCAATTTTATCATATGTCCCCAAAACGTCCTTTTGGCCTATTCTCCTCCCTTATTAGATCCTATCCAGGATCACATAGTACATTTAATTTTTCTTGCCTCTAGTTGCTCATTCTTTGTATTAAATTGTGGGAACATATATACAATGAAAAATTTCCCATCTCAATCACTTCCAAGCACATCATTCAATGGGATTATGTATATTTACACTGTTGTAGTACCTCACCACCTTCCATTACTAAAATTTTCCCATACCTCCAAATAGAAACCATACACCCATAAGGCATTAATTCCCTCTTACCACTCCCCACTGGCCCTGGCTACCTATATTCTAATTTCTGTCTCTGAGAGTTTGCATATTCTCCAATATTTTCTTTATAGATACCCTGGGGCTTATTAAACTTAACATCCTAAAGTTGTTTAGATACCAACTTTACTTAAATGGAGGTATAGATTCCTATACCTCCCTCTGCCCTCCCCCACCTTTATGTGGTTCTTGTCACAAATGGTATTTATACATTGTGAGTCCAAAACCACTGAGTTATGATTGCATTTTTTGAAATTCACCTTTTATTATTATTTTTTTTAAAACAAATCAATTTTATTGATACATATTGATAAAGCATAAATCCATCCAAAGTGTACAATCAATGGTATTTGGTATAATCACAAAGTTGTGCATTCATCACTTCAATCATTTTTAGAGTATTTTCATTATTCCAGTAACAATAATAATAATAATAAACAAAAACCAAACGAACAAAACTTACCACCTCTCAATCTCATTATGCTTCCCCTGCCATATAAAGCTGCTATTTTGTTTCCTTCTCTCTAGTATATTTGTATTTATATTTTGTAAAAACAGTCACATATGCAATATCACCCATATTCATATTTTACATGAGGTTTCTCTATGTTTATAGTCCCATGTTACAGTTTTTAGCTTTTCTTCTAGTAATATACATGTCCTTAGACTTCCCTTTCAACCATTGCTATATCCATATATTAGCTCCGCTATTCACAAACACCCTGATGTACTCTCACCAGTTCCATTCATTTCCAAAGATTTACAAACAACATTTTAACCAATTCTGCATCGATTAACCCTCAGCTTTCCATTCTCTACCCTCTTTCTATTTTCTAGTGACCTATATTCTAATTATTAATTCCATGAGTTTACATAAAAGTTCATAATAGCACACAATCATACAATATTTGTCCTTTTGTGTTGGCTTGCTTCACTCAACATAATGTCCTCCAGGTTTATCCATGTTGTTATATGCTTCTTTTTTGTTTGTTTCTTTTTCTTTTTTTTTTTTTTTTGAGTAATGAAAATGCTCTAATATTGATTCAAATGCTGAATGCACAACTTTGTGATTATACAAAATGTCATTGAACAGTTTAGATAATTTGTATGGTTCATAAACAAAAAAATTAGTGTGGTTTGGGGAAAATACCAAATATAGGATATGGACTATAGTTAGTAGTGATACTTTGATGATGCTCTTTCATAATTTGTTACAAATGTTTCACAACAATGCAAGGTATTGGTGGTGGGGTGATGTATGGGAGCCCTGCATGAGGTTACCCTTGTTTGTTTTCATGTTATATGCTTCTTGACTTCATTTCTTACCACCGCATATTATTCCATCACGTGTATACACCACAATTTGTTTATCTGCTCACCGGTTGATGGACACCTGGGTTGTTTCCAACTTTTGGCAATCGTGAATAATGATCAAAGTAGAACATTGGTGTGCAGATGTCTATTCGTGTCACTGCTCTCAGTTCTTCTGGTTATATACCTAGCAACGGTATTGCTGGGTCACGTGGCAAGTCTATATTCAACTTCCTTAGAACTGCCAAACTGTCCTCCACAGTGGCTGTACCATTCTACATTTCCACCAACAGCAAATAAGCATTCCTATCTCTCCACATCCTTTCCAACATTTACAGATTTCTGACTTTTTAATAGTGTTCAGTCTAATAGGTGTGAAATGATATCTAGTAGTTTTGATTTGCACTTTCCTAATCGCTAGTGATGTTGAACATTTTTTCATGTTTCTTCGCCTTTTGTATTTCTTTGGACAACTGTCTTTTCAAGTCTTTGGTCTATTTTTTAATTGGGCAGTTTGTCTTTTTATTGTTGAGTTGCATGATCTCTTTATATATCATGAATATTAAACCCTTATATTTTCTTACATTGAGTCGGCTGCCTTTTCACCCTTTTGACAAAGTCCTTTGAGGTACAAAAGTGTTTAATTTTGAGGAGATCCCATTTGTCTATTTTTCCTTTTGTTGCTCATGCTTTGGGTGTAAGTTTTAAGAAACTACAGTCTACCACAAGCTCTTGAAGATGTTTTCCTACATTTTCTTCTAGGAGTTTTATGGTCGTCGCTTTTATATTTAGGTCCTTGACCAATTTTGAATTAATTTTTGTGTAAGGATACAAAAATACATATCTTTTGGATATGGCTATCCAGTTCTCCCAGCACTATTTGTTGAATAAACTGTTCTGGCCCAGCTGGGAGTGCTTGACTATCTTGTCAAAAAAAATAACTTGACTGTAGATGTAAAGGTCTATTTCTGAGTTCTTGATTCAGCTCCATTGGTCAATCTGTCTGTCTTCATGCCAGTACCATGCTGTTTTTACCACTGTAGCTAAGCAATATGCATTAAATTCAGGAAGTGAGGGTCCTCTAACTTTGTTCTTCTTTTAAAAGACATTTTTGGCTATTTGGAGCTCCTTATTCTTCCAAATAAATTTGAAAATTGGCTTTTCCTCCCCGTCTCAACTGGAAGCAGAGTGGGCATCACCATTCCCAAATTCTCAAGATTGGGGAATGAACAATGGACCACAGTAGACTTATTATTATTATTCTACTACAGACTTGTTCTGCATGACATGGCAGTGATGGACACAGACCATTGTATATTTTGTCATAACTTAAAAAATTGTGTGGGATAGAGTATAAAATATAAACTATAGTCCATGGTTAGTAGCAATGGTTCAATATGTGTTCATGAATTTTAACAAATGTACCACGGTAATGAAAGATGTTGTTAATGTGGGAAAGTGTGGGAGGGGGTGGGAGTGGGGCATATGGGAATCCCTTATATATTTTTTTATGTAGCATTTATGTAATCTAAAGCTTTTAAAAAAATAAACAAAATTAATTAAAAGAAAAGGAAAATTGGCTTTTCTATTTCTGCAAAAAAGGCTGTTGGAATTTTTATTGGGATTGCGTTGAATCTGTAAATCAGTTTGAGTAGAACTGACATCTTAACAATATTTAGTCTTCCAATCCATGAACATGGAATGTCCTTCCATTTATTTAAGTCTTCTTTGGTTTCTTTTAGCAATGGTTTATAGTTTTCTGAATACAGGTCCTTTATGTCTGTGGTTAGGTTTACTCCTAAATATTTGATTTTTTTTTAGTCGCTATTATGAATGGACTTTTTTATTTCCTCCTCAGATTGCACATCAGCAGTATATAGAAATGTTATTGATTTTTGTGTATTAATCTTGTATCCTGGGAAGCGGCTGTGGCTCAATCAGTAGGGCTCCCGTTTACCATATGGGAGGCCCTGGGTTCGGTTTCCGGGGCCTCCTGGTGAAGGCAAGCCCGCCCGCGCAGCGTGGTTAGCTAACCCAGCGAGCACAAGCAGCAAGCGGGGGATAAATGAATAAATAAAAAAATAAAATCTTAAAAAAAAAAACAAAAAAAAACCAAACTTGTATCCTGCCACTTTGCTGAACTTTGCTAACAGCTTTGTTGTGTATTTTTCAGGATTTTCTAGATAAAGGATCATATCATCAGCAAACGGTGAAAATTTTACTTTATCAGTTTTTGTTTGTCTCTAAAGACTTTGAATTCACCCTCATTTCTGAACGACAGTTTTGCTGGATACAGAATTCTTGGCTGGCAGTTTTTCTCTTTTAGTACCTTAAATATATCATACCACTTTCTTCTCTCCTCCATGGTTTCTGATGAGAGGATGGCGCTTAATCTTACCGAGGTTCCCTTGTATATGAGGCTTTGCTTTTCTCTTGCTGCTTTCAAAATCCTCTCTTTGTACCTGATATTTGTCATTCTGAATAGTAGGTGTCTTGGGGTAGGTGTATTCAGATTTATTCTGTTTGGGGTGCACTGTCCTTGGATATTGATATTTATGCCTTTCTTAAGGGTTGGGAAGTTTTCAGTCATTATTTCCTCAAGTATTCTTTCTGACCCTTTTTCATTCACTTCTCCTTCTGGGACACCAATAATGTGTATGTTTGTGCATTTTGCATTGTCATTCAATTCCCTGAGACCCTGTTCCATTTTTTCCATTCTCTTTTCTTTCCGTTCTCCTGTCTTTTCCAGTTCAGATGTTCCATCTTCGAAATCACGAATTCTGTCTTTAAGCAATTCAAATCAGCTTATATATGCCTCTAATGTATTTTAAATCTCATCTATCATGTCTTTCACTCCAATAAGGTCTGTTACTTTTTTTTGCAGGCTTTCAAATTGTTCTTTATGCTCACCCAGGGTCTTAATATCCTTTATTGCTTTAGTCATATTTTCTTTCAATTCTTTGAATTGATTTAGGAGAGTTGTGTAATTATTATTGATTAGTTATCTTAAATCCTCTTATCTCTTCAGGATACTTGGTTTATTCCTTTGGCTGGACCATCTCTTCCTGTTTTCTAGTATGGCTTGTAATTTTTTGCTGATGTCTAGGCATCTGAATAAGTTGGTGTATTTACTCTGATGGCCAGTTTTTCTCTCTTACCTATTGTTTTTTTCTTCACAGTTCTTCTTTGATTTTTGGTTCAACTTATTCTAACTCTTTAAAATTGCCCAGCTTAAATTATCAAAATTGGGCTAGGGACTCACTAAGGGGGCACAGATTTTCTGCTAGTAGTTAGGGTACCGAGAAACCCAAAATCAGTTTTTGCCCATGCAAATTCCAGACCAGCCAGCAGATGGTGCTCATCAGCACACATTTCCAGGGAGGTGTTTCAATCTCTGCTTTCCTGTATTTTGGTATGGCTAGAGTCAAGATTCAAAGTGGGTTAGAATATTATGCAGCTGTAAGAAGAGAAATGAAGTCGTGAAGCATATGACAATGTGGATGAACCTGGAAGATAGTATGTTGAGTGAAGCAAGCCAGGCACAAGAGAACAAATATTATATGATTTTACTATTATGTAATAAATATAATGAGCAAACTCAAAAAAAAAAAAAAAAAAAAAAAGATTCAAAGTGGGCTCGCTGGCCAAATTCACTGAAGAGAAGCCTCCCAACTCCTCCTCTCTTTTCTCTTATAACAGCTGATAGGGAAGAAGACATCTATTCCCCTCTCAGTTGGCTGCAGTGAGCCAGGGGTTTTACCCCAGTTTAATATCTTGGGGATGAGGGAGGGGAGCCGTTCCAAGCCACCGCGGGGGTTTGGTTACTCATGTTTGTTGTTTCTGGTTCTTCCCCTTTCTGTCCCTCACTCTCCCAGGAGTCATGTAGCACTGTCCTGGTCTGCTGACCCCCAAAGCAGGTCCCTCAGACAGCTTTTGACTCTTTGTTGTTTTTGTGGGAGAGTTGACCGCTGCTTGCCTTTTCCAATACCATTTTCCTAGAACTTCCTATCATTACATTTTAGGCATTTGCCTTTCAGATCTTGTAGGAAGTAAAAAGTGGAATTACCAACCAAAAGTACAATAGTACTGGCATTTATATTTACCCATATTGTTACTCTCACCAGAGATTCTTATTACTTCTTTTGGTTTCTATCTGTGGTCTAGTGTCCTCCCCTTTCAAACTATAGAACTCTCTTTAGCATCTCTTTCAGGGTTGGTCTAGTGGTGGTGAACTCCCTCAGTTTTTGTTTATCTAGAAATGTCTTAATCTCTCCCATTTTTGAATGATAGTTTTGCCAGATATAGAATTTTTGGTTGGCAATTTTTTGCTTTCATGATTTTTAACTGTCATTCCACTGCTATCTCATCCCATGGTTTCTGATGATAAAACGACACTTACTCTTATTGAGGCACCCTTGTATGTGGCTCATTGCTTCTCTCTTGTGGTTTTCTGAATTTTCTCTTTATTTGACATTTGACAGTTCGATTTTAAAGTCCCTGTCTGATAAGGTATAACACTTGTTATCTCTAGGTCTAATTGTGTTGATTGATTTACTGCTTGACAAAAGGTTCTTTTTTCCTTGCTTTTCTGTGTCTCTCATAATTTTTGATTGACTGCTGAACATTGTATGTAGAAGAGCAGTAGAGGACTGACATAAATACTGTTTACCCCCAGAAATGGGCATGACTCTTCTTCTGTCATGCCATTAGTGTGGGTGTTGAGTCAGTCTAGCCAGTAGTTGAAATGGGGTTTAGGTTTTTGTTGTTGCTATAGGTAACTTCAGTGCATCACAGACTTCAAATTCCTCCAGTGGTGGGCTGCTGCTACCTTGTGCTTACTGTGAGGCCTAGGGTGCCAGGTTTTTTTTTTCTGTATTCTTGGTCCACTCTCAGCTTTCAGCAGTCTTTGTACCAGAGAGTATATCTCTATTTCTTACTGCCCCTCCCCCCCAGTGATAGACTGCTGGTGCTTGTTACTCATGGCTAGGGTTATGGTAAGGGTGGGGTAGAATTCTTTATTCCTTTGGTCTAGTCTCAGTCTCAGGTGTTCCCTTGCACCTGAATCTCAGGGGTGATGATTTCTCAGTGTTCCTGCACTCCTTACCCTAATGGCAGTCAAATTCTGCCATGTATGGTGGGGACTTGCCTTGGGAGGGACAGAGTTTTCTGCCCTGCCTCCAGTGGTGGAAAATCTCTGCTTTGAATCAGTGCAGAGTCCTATGCTCAGGAGCTCGCTATTCCTCCTCACTGTCAGATTACCTATCCTAACAGACTTAGGGACCAAACTCTAATCCATAGCAATATAGGCACAGAGGTGGTTCTAAGTGACCTAAGGGGGAGGGTAGAGATTCTTTTTGCACTAAAATCAGGTCATTCGGGAACCCTATCTCTGCCTTCAGTGGTGTAAGACTTCTTAGAAGGCTGCCAAGATTATAAATGCTGTTGATATTTGATGAGTACATGAAAAGAGAGTAGGAAAAAAGGCAGAGAGAAATAATCCCTGCCTGTTCCAATGTGAAGCAGCTATGAATTGGCTGGGATCATACTGTGGAGGTAGCTCCTGAGACTCAAGAGTGTCTCGAGGGATGCCACAGACATGGAAGATTATCCTTCACCAAGGCCCAGGATTCCACAGAAAGTGTTTAGGATCATAAATCTTTTTGAGAACTCAAAATTACCTCTCCAAATAATTTTAATCAACATTTAAAATTTTTTTTCTGAAGGGTTTTTACCATGAATCACTGTGCACCAAATTAGATTCAAATAGAAGTTAGCCTCTTGTACAATGAAGACCAAAGTTAAAGACACATTGCCTAGCATCAAGCAGCTGTGACAGATGGATATTTATTTTGCTCTGAACTAGCTACATGATGTTTATATTTAGAACAAAAATCAGTTAACCTTTTATTGCAGCTATCAGTGTCAATTTATCATGAGAAAAACTTGGTTAGTTTTAAAATTGGACCTTTTAGCAGTATCAGAAGAATAAATGCCCCAGTGTACAAATCTGTAATTCAGGATAATAATGACCATGATCTGTCAGATCACTCTTAGCTCAAATCTAACCCAGTACCTGAGACTACTAAGTATGAAGACCAGGGCTAGATGGGTATGTACTATGCTATGGCTGAAGACACTAAAGCAGGTTATTTCAAACAAAGTGGCATTGATTTCATATATGCCGTATGACAAAGTGACCTTTCCAACATTGAGATATGATCTAATCTATGGATATCAATCCAGGAATGGAGCCTACATTTTAAAATTCCACATCTAGAATTCCACAGCTAGATGACTATAGCCAACCATCTTAAGAAAGCCTACCTGGATTGCACATACTTCCCTAACCTGACAGATGTTAATGAAATTTTAGCTCAAGTCTAAAGTGAGATTTAAATTTGTTATTTAAGGTTGTAAGATAGTACTTCAGAGATGGGGATATGGTATCCATAAGGATTGGAGTTTTATTAACAAAACACCTGGGTTTATGCAAAGAGAATTGATATGAGA
Organism: Tolypeutes matacus; assembly: GCA_026826555.1. Lineage (NCBI taxonomy): Eukaryota > Metazoa > Chordata > Mammalia > Cingulata > Chlamyphoridae > Tolypeutes > Tolypeutes matacus. The sequence continues at coordinate 19,839,625 of JAKSZT010054304.1, forward strand.
GCATCAACAATCAAGAAGTTGTGGTAGGAAAAAGAAAAAAAAAAAAAAAAAGGAAGAGGAGAAAAACTAAAAGGACCAGGGGGAACCACACAGGTGAATCTTATCCCAGAATATGGAAGGCCCTTGCTTAGGTACTTCTTGGAGATTCACTGATGATAGGCCTCAATTATGTTTATGTTTAGCACAGAGTCTATACGTACATATAGGTACCCAACAGATAGTTGAACAAATATTCTTTGCATGCTCAATTAGTTGGTAAATTACTTGAGTATATCCTTTTTGGTATTTTCCTCTCCATATATCACAGTGCTGGGAGCTTGGTATTTTGTGCAAAATTAATTAATTTATTTCTCTTACTTTAGCATATTAAGTGAGACACAATTCATAAGGTAGAGACTTCTTTCAAAAATGTGTGAGGTGCCTACCCCCCTCATAACAGACAAAGGCAAAGAAGATGAGAGAAGGATGAAAGGGAAAGGGTGCTAACATTTTACTAAATTAATGAGGGAATATATTGGTGCCCACAATGTGCTGGGGAGTACAAAAACAGTCTTAAGCCCATCTCTGAAAAGCTTGAGCAGGTCTATAGGGATTAGAACGGTTGCTGAATTTATGGTACCCTGGGAACCTCTATTTGTCAAGTGCCATAGAAGCAGCCCTGACATTGGCACAGGTGAAGATGAATTTTCATTCAGAGCAGTGAGTCTTCTGACTCCATTAATCCTCAGGGTTTTGATGATGAATTTCTTTCTTTTTTTAAAATTTTATTTATTTTCACTCTAATGCCTCCTCCTATTGCCCTGCAACAGCGTGGAAGGAACAGATGGTGCTTTACGTGGAAGACAGAGGGCTCATGAGGATACAAAGCCTGCCCACTCTGAAAGCACATGACTGCACGTGCAAGGAAAAGCCTTGATTTCCCCTGGGAGATACAGATGCAATGGTGTTAGTATTCCCCGTGGAGAGAGAGGAGGGGAAGAAAGCTAACAGGTCATTTTCAAGGAAGACCATACATATACCAATACACTCCTCAGCAAGGATCATGTTTAAGCACAAAATAACAGGAGAACCAACATGGGAAGATTCAAAAATGCCAAAGTAAAATATAGGTAAATAAGGGCTTTGGTCTGCTGCTACACAAAGTCCATTTAGAATGAACTGATAAGGACATACAATAGTAGAATACTGGCCTTTAGTTAACCTGTGATTGGCTCTGACCCAGTTTTAATCGGAAGAAGCTAGAATTTACAACCTGCTTAAGGATGGAGTTTGACAACTGCTATAATCAGAAGAGCTGTCAACACAAGGACAGCTGTCAAGCCAAACTGTAATTCATAAAAAATAATAGCTAAGCCCCCAAAGACATCCCTGCAGACACTGTCTGCACTCACTGGATTTAACCATACTTCGAGTTTATGAAAGTTCCAAGCAAAGGTTAAGGGTCCTAAAATCAAATCAAATCAACAAATAGCTACTGAGTGCCTACTAAATAAAAAGAGTTAAATAATAGTAAGTGACAATATGAATAGAATATGCCCAGCAGATTGCCTGGAATACAGTAGATGCTTCATAAATGATAATTATTATTATTACATATAAGGCTCTGTTATAAAAAGCCACACTTTATGATGTGGCTGGGCTCTTCTCTCCATATCGGACGGAGAGTCCCCTGAACCCCCCCCCCAAAAAAAAAGACTCTGTTATGACTATGTTGGTAACTAGCAAAAGGCTAATGACCTAGTAAAAGATCTAAATTAAAAATACTCACCTATACAGTCAACTGGTTTTGACAAACCTACCAAGCCCACGCTGATGGGAAAAAACAGTCTCTTCAACAAGTGGTGTCGGGAGAACTGGATATCTATAACCAAAAGAATGAAAGAGGACCCCTATCTCACCCCCTATACAAGAATCAACTCAAAATGGATCAAAGATCTAAATATAAAAGCCAGGACCATAAAACTACTAGAAGAAAATGTAGGGAAACATCTTCAAGACCTTGTAGTAGGTGGTGGTTTCTTGGACCTCACACCCAAAGCACGTGCAACAAAAGAAAAAGTAGATAAATGGGACCTTCTCAAAATTAAACACTTTTGTACCTCACAGGACTTTGTCAGAAGGGTGAAAAGGCAGCCAACTCAATGGGAAAAAATATTTGGAAACCACATATCTGATAAGGGTTTAATATCCAGGATCTATAAAGAGATGTTACAACTCAACAATAAAAAGACAAATGACCCAATTAAAAAATGGGCCAAAGACTTGAATAGATATTTCTCCGAAGAAGAAATACAAATGGCAAAAAAACACATGAAGAAATGCTCAACATCACTCATGATTAGGGAAATGCAAATCAAAACTACAATGAGATATCATTTCACACCTATCAGAATGGCCACTATTAAAAAGACAGAGAACTACAAGTGTTGGAGAGGATGTGGAGAGATAGGAACACTTCTTCACCTTCGGTGGGAATGCAGGATGGTACAACCACTTTGGAGGACTGTTTGGCAGTTCCTAAAGAAGTTGAATATAGACTTGCCATGTGACCCTGCAATACCACTACTGGGTATATACCCAGAAGAACTGAGAGCAGTGACACGAACAGACATCTGCACACCGATGTTCATAGCCACATTATTCACCATTGCCAAAAGTTGGAAACAACCCAGGGGTCCATCAACAGATGAATGGATAAACAAACTGTGGTCTATTCACACGATGGAATATTATGCAGCTGTAAGAAGAAATGAAGTCATAAAGCATATGGCAACATGGATGCGCCTGGAGGACATTATGTTGAGTGAAGCAAGCCAGACACAAAAGGACAAATACTGTATGAGTGCATTACTATGAACCAAATATATTGTGTAATATATTGTTTGATTAAAAAAAAAAAAAAAAATTTACATGTATCCAGTACATTTAATTGAGAAATGTATATATTTATTCATCTGTGTTTACTTTTTAGTTTTTAATTGTTTATGTTTTCAATTATTAAATGTACAAAATAAAGTTAAAAAAAAAAATCACTCCTATAAATGAAGATTAAACTTAAAACATTTAATTTTATGAAATATTCCGAGTGTCAAAATATTTTTGTTTCATTTATTTGTAATGCCAAAACCTCTAATGACATTATTTTAGTGTTTAATTATCTTGATTATAACATATATGTGTTTGTTTTTGTTCTTTCTACAATGATCAATATAATCTGAGAAAGAAAAATAGAGGTTGCTTTATTACATCAATTTGGGGCAAGGATTTTCCGAATCAGGGATAATTTTTATTAATGTCTAAACTCTCAGTGAACAGAAATAAGAATTTAAAAGCACATAGATGGACACATATATTGATATATGTATTTACTCAAGTACAATTCTGAAAAATAGTCTTGATTCACTGACCAAGGTTAATGATAAAGGATTTTAATTTATTTTTCAATTATTTTTAGGAAAGATTATCTTTCACAAAACAATGTCTGCTCTTTAAAAAGGACACAAGTATTTTAAGTTATTTAGGAAGGTATGTAAAGAGGGTTGAATGTGGAGTCCGACAACCTGCACCAGTGTCTCGGCTCTGCTACCTACAGCTTCTATGTTACCTTGTAAGGTCATTTCACCTCTACTTTGGTTTTTCATCTGCAAATGGGGGAAAAACCAACTAGCTCAGATATCTGTTGGAAAGATTAAAAGAGATCATATACAAGTAAACAGTAACACTACCACCTTATGTTTGTCTAGATTTGGGCTTAGTGTGTGTATAAACTTTTCAATAAAGTACAACATACATACAGAAGAGAACCAGAATCATATATATATACAGCTCAATGAATTGTCATAAAATGAACATATCCATGTAAATAGCACACATATAAAGAATTAGATCATTATCAGAATCTCGGAAGCACCCCTGCCCATGCCTCCATCTAGTTGCTACAGCCCTCCCCTTCCCCGCATCAAGGTAGCCATTACTCTGTCTCCTAATGCTAGAGATGAGATTTTCTTTTTGACTTTTATATAAATGGAAATATACAGTATGTACTCTGTCTTGCTTCTTGAGCGCAACATTATGTGTGTGAGATTCATTCAAGTTGTTGTATGTAGTTGTAATTCATTCATTGCTGTATGATATATTTTTTTTAAGAGCAACATAAAAGTATTTATTAGAACACATTCTTCCTTAAGAAGAAGTAAATTTCAAGGTAATGTAGCTTGCGTTATCAACTATACTTGAGATTTACTAAGTCAAATCAGGAAGAGGAGGTTACTACTAAAGAAATATAAGGTCCATTTTGTAATCTGCAGCCCAACAGAAAACACTTGTCCTATCCCAAAACATGAGCATTTTTTATCAACACGGACTCTCATTTTTGAGCTCTGCTGAGTTGTAAAAATGTGTTCCAGGTTGTAACTTGGCAAACATGACTTAACCTGAGAGTAATGCTTTAAAACAAATTTTTATAACATCTGCCATGTCCATTTTTAAGCAATACCTTCTGTTTCCACGGAACTTAAACACTGTTTTAAAAAATATTTTTTTATTCAAGTATATAATTCATACATGACATGCATAAACAATAAGTGTATAGTATAGATTGTGAACTTACAAAACAAACATACATAACATCATACAGGGGTCTCATACATCACCCCTCCACCAACACCCCACACCGTTATGAAACATCCACCACAAACCATGCAAGAGCATCATCAAAATGCTACCAACTATAGTCCCTATTCCACATCTGGTGTATTTTTCCCCCAACCCACCCTATTTTAAATAAATATATTCTATTAGAGAGGTTGCAAACCAGCAAAACAACCATACACATGTGTAGAACTCCCATACAACACCCCCTCACCAACACACCATGCCATGCTGGAACATCTGCCACAAATCATAAGACATTATCAGACCACTACCACCAACCATGGTCCACAGCACACACTCGGCACACCTTCCTCACACACCTCCATTATCAACACAGTACATCTTTGGCATTGATGCAAGAACACGACAGTACTGCTGTTAACCACAGTCTATAGGTCGTACCAATTGTAGTTCTCCCATGCTTCTCCACACTCCCACGACCCTGCAACAATGATGCACATCTACCTCAGCTCACAGAAGGGCAGTCTTGCATTTGTACCCTCAACCACAATCCCCACCCACCTCTGGGTTCACTGTGCCACTCAGTCCCTAGATTATTCTCCAGCTTGCTTTCAACTGACATTTACTTCCTCAGACTACCCTTTTCAGCCACAATCCCATTTATAAACTAGTTGCTACTCACTATAATGTATGACCATCAACTCTATCCATTTCCGCACTTTTACAGTCAAGTTAATTAAATCTTCTACATACATTAAGTATCAGGAGTTCTTCTCAACCCTCCTCTTATCTCCTAATAACCTATACTCTAAGTTTTAACTCCATGCGTTTATTCTTGGTATTTAGTTCCTATTAATGAGACCATCAATATTTGTCCTTTTGTGTCTGGCTTACTTCACTTAGTATAATGTCTTCAAGATTCATCCATGTTATCACGTGTCCCAATTTCATTTCTTCTTGCTGCAGCATAGTATTCCATTGTATGTATATACCACATTTTGTTTATCCATTCATTGGTTGATGGACACTTGGGTTGTTTCCATCTTTTGGCAATTGTGAATAACACCGCTATGAACATTGGTGTGCAGATGTCTGTTTGTGTCATAGTTTTTAGTTCTTCTGGATATATTCCTAAGAGAGGAATTGCTGGATCATATGGCAGTTCTATATTTAGCTTCTTGAGGAACTGTCAAACTGTCTTCCACAGAGGCTGCACCATTTTACACTCCGACCAACAGTGAAGTAGTGTTCCTATTTCTCCACATACTCTCCAGCACTTATCGTTGTGTTTTTTAAATAATGGCCATTCCATGCAGTGTTAGATGATATCTCATTGTTGTTTTAATTTGCATTTCCCTAATAGCTAGTGATATGGAACATTTTTTCATGTGCTTTTTGGCCATTTGTATTTCCTCTTTGGAGAAATGTCTATTTAAATCTTTTGCCCATTTTTTAAATTGGATTGCTTGCTCTTTTATTGTTGAATTGTATGATTTCTTTATATGGAATGGAAATCAAACCCTTATCAGATACGTGGTTTCCAAATATTTTTTCCCATTGAGTGGGCTGCCTTTTCACTTTCTTGATGTCCTTTGAATCACAGAAGTGTTTAAGTTTGAGGAGATCCCATTTATCCATGTTTTCTTTCATTGCTCATGCTTTCAGTGTAAAGTTTAAGAATGCACCACCTACCACCAAGTCTTGAAGATGTTTCCCTACATTTTCTTCTAGGAGCTTTATGGTACTTGCTTTTATATTTAGGTCTTTGATCCATTTTGAGTTAATTTTTGTATAAGGTGTGAGATAGGGGTCTTCTTTCTTTCTTTTGGCTATGGATATCCAGTTCTCCCAGCACCATTTGTTGAATAAACTGTTTTTTTCCCAGCTGGGCGGGTTTGACAGGCTTGTCAAAAATCACTTGGCCATGGGAAGCGGCTGTGGCTCAATCAGTAGGGCTCCCGTTTACCATATGGGAGGCCCCGGGTTCGGTTCCCAGGGCCTCCTGGTGAAGGCACGCCTGCCCGCACGGCATGGTTAGCTGATCCAGCGAGCACAAGCAGCAAGGGGGGGATAAATGAATGGATAAATAAAATCTTAAAAAAAAAAAAAAAAATCACTTGGCCATAGAGTGAACCATCAATTCGGTTCCATTGGTCTATGTATCTATCTTTATGCCAGTACCATGCTGTTTTCAGCACAGTAGGTAGGCAATATGATTTAAAGTATGGAAGTGAGAGTCCTACAACTTCATTTTTCCTTTTTAAGATGTTTCTTGCTATTCAGGGCCTCTTACCCTTCCAGATAAATTTGATAATTGTGTTTTCCATTTGTTTAAAAAATGCTAATGAATTTTATTGGGATTGCATTGACTCTGTATGTCAATCTGGGTAGAATTCACATCTTAATGATATTTAGTCTTCCAATCCATGAGCATGGAATATTCTTCCAATTATTTAGGTCTTTTTCGATTTCTTTTAGCAATGCATTATAGTTTTTTGAATACAAGTGCTTTACATCCTTGGTTAAGTTTATTCCTAAATATTTGATACTTTTAGTTGCTATTGTAAATAGAATCTTTTTCCTGACTTACTCCTCAGATTGCGCATTACTAGTGTATACAAACACCACTGATTTTTGTGTATTCATCTTGTATCCTGATACTCTACTGAAATAATTTATTAGCTCTAGCAGCTTTGTTGTAGATTTTTCAGGACTTTCTAGATATACAATCATGTCATCTGCGAATAGTGAAAAATTTTAATTCTTCCTTCCCAATTTGGATGCTTTTTATTTCTTTTTCTTGTCTGATTACTCTAGCTACAATCTCTAGAACTATATTGAACAACAGTGGTGACAATGGGCATCCTTGTCTTGTCCCTGATCTCAACGGGAAAGCTTTCAGTCTTTAACCATTGAGTACAATGTTACCTGTGGGTTTTTCGCATATGGCCTTTATCATGTTGAGAAAATTTCCTTCATTTCCTATTTTTTTGTAATATTTTTATCAAGAAAGGATGCTGTATTTTGTCAAATGCCTTTTCTGAGTCAATCGATAAGATTGTGTGATTTTTTCCTTCGATTTATTAATGTGGTGTATTATGTTGATTGGTTTTCTTGTGTTGAACCAGCCTTGTATGCCTGGTATAAAACCCACTTGATCATGATGAATAATTCTTTTAATGTGTTGTTGGATTCGATTAGCTAGTATTTATGGAGGATTTTTGCATCTGTATTCATTAGAGAAATGGGTCTGTAATTTCCTTTTTTTGTAATATCTTTATCTGGCTTTGGTATTAGGGTGATATTAGCTTTGTAGAGTGAGTTTGGCAGTGTTCCTTCTTGTTCAATTTTTTGGATGAGCCTGAATAAGATTGGTATTAAATCTTTGAATGCTTGGTAGAGCTCACTTGTGAAACCATATGGTCCTGGACTTTTCATTTTGGGGAGCTGTTTGATAACTGTTTCAATGTCTTTACTTGTGATTGGTTCACTGAGGTCTTTTATTTCTTCGAGGGTAAGTGTCAATTGTTTATACATTCCTAGGAATTTTTCTATTTGGTCTACATTGTCTAGTTTTTTGGCATAAAGTTTTTCATAGTATCCTCTTATGATCTCTCTTATTTCTGTGGGGTCAGTAGTAATATTTCCATTTTTATCTTTTATTTCATTTATTTGCATCTTCTCTCTTTTTTTCTTAGTCTAGCTAAGGGTTTGTCAATTTTGTTAATCTTCTCAAAGAACCAACTTTTTGTTTTGTTAATTCTATTGTTTTTTTGTTCTCATCTCATTTAATTCTGCTCTGATCTTTGTTATTTCATTCCTTCTACTTGCTTTGGGATTAGTTTGCTGTTCTTCTTCTAGTTCCTCCCACTGTGTAGTTAGGTCATTGATTTTAGCTCTTTCTTCTTTTATAATATAAGCACTGAGGGCTATAAATATTCCTCTCAACACTGCCTTTGCTGCATCCCATAGGTTCTTAAATGTTGTGCTCTCATTGTCATTCGTCTTGAGATATTTATTGATTTCTCTTGAAATTTCTTCTTTGACCCACTGATTATTTAAGAATGTGTTGTTTAATCTCCATATATATGTGAATTTTCCCTTTTTCTGCTGCTTGTTGATTTCCAACTTTATTCAATTATGATCAGAGAAAGTGCTTTGTATAATTTCAGTTTTGTTGAATTTATTGAGATCTGCTTTGTGACTAAATATATGGTCTATCATGGAGAAAGATCTGTGAGCACTTGAAAAAATTGTATAGCCTGCTGTTTTGCCATGCAATGTTCTGTATATGTCTATTAGGTTTAGTACATTTATCATATTATTCAAGCTCTCTGTTTCTTTATTGATACTCTGCTCTGATGTTGTATCCAGTGCTGAGAGTGGTGTATTAAAGTCTCCAACTATTGTTGTAGAGATGTCTGTTTCTTCCTTCAGTTTTTCCAGTGTTTGCCTCATGTATCTTGGGGCATCCTGGTTAGGTATATATACATTTATGATTGTTATTTCTTCCTGGTGAATCATCCCTTTTATTAATATGTAATGTCCTTCCTTGTCTCTAATAACTGTTTTGCTTTTAAAGCCTCTATTATCTGATATAAGTATAGCTACCCCAGCTTTTTTTGGTCACTGCATGCATGGAATATCTTTTTCCAATCTTTTACTTTCAATCTATTGGTATTTTTGTGTCTGAGTCTCTTGCAGACAGCATATAGATGGCTTATATTTTCTTATCCATTCCGCCATTCTGTGTCTTTTGATTGGGGAGTTTAATCCATTAGCATTCAATATTATTACTGTAAAGGCAGTTCTCATTTCATCCATTTTGATCTTTGCATTTTATTTGTCATTTTATTTTTGACACTTATTATTGCTGTTACTGATACAGTCATTGTTTCTAGACTCTCTTCCAAGCCTCTCTCTCCTGTCTTTTCTTTTCAGGCTGTAACACTCCCTTTAGTATTTCCTGCAAAGCCAGTCTTTTTGTTATTAATGCTTGCAGTTTCTGTTTATCTGTGAGTATTCTAAACTCACCCTCATTTCTGAAAGATAATCTTGCTGGATATAAAATTCTTGCAGATATTCTCTTGCAGTATCTTAAATACATCATTGCCTTCCTGTCTCCAGACTTTCTGATGAGAAGTTGGCACTTAATCTTATTGGGTGTCCTTTATAGGTTATGCATTGCTTTTCTCTTGCTGCTCTCAGAATTCTTTCTTTGTCTTTGGCATTTGACATTCTGATTAGTATGTGACTCGGAGTTGGTCTATTTGGATTTATTTGGATGGGAGTACGTTGTGCTTCTTAGACATGGATATCTATGTCCTTCAAAAGGGTTGGGAAATTTTCTACTATTATTTCTTCAAATATTCCTTCTGCCCCTTTTTCCCTTCTCTTCTCCTTCTGGGAACCCCATGACACGTATGTTTGCAAGTCTCTTGCTGTCATTTAGTTCCCTGAGACCCTGTTCAATTTTTTCTATTCTTTTCTTCATCTGTTCTTTTGTTTGTTCGCTTTCAGAAGCCATGTCTTCGAGCTCACCAATCCTTTCTTCTGCTTCGTCAAATCTGCTGTTATATGCCTCCAATGTATTTTTAATTTCATTTATTACACCTTTCATTCCCATAAGGTCTGCTATTTTTCTATGTATGCTTTCAAATTCATCATTTTGCTCATCCAATGTCTTCTTAATATCCTTAATCTCTTTAGCCATCTCATTGAATTTATTAAGGTTGAACAGCTATGATTAGTTGTCTCAACTCCTTTATGTCATTTTCAAGCTTCTCTTGTTCCTTTAACTGGGCCATATTTTCCCATGGCTTATAATTTTTTTTCTTGGTATTTTCGCATCTGGCTTGCTAGATTTATTTATTCTGGGTGTAGTTTCTCCCTTTAGTTTAGGGCTTTCTTGTCTTTTCTCCGTGGCTAGTTGTGTAGTAGGAGCCAAGGATGTAGCTGGTGCTGTAAGCTATGGAGGCCGAATGTGCCCACGTTGCCCCAGAAACGAAGACTCTCCCACCCCTCTCCCCTGTCAGAGGCAGGGACAGAGCCGCAGCCATGTATAATAATCCAAGTTGGGCAGGACAAGACTGCCTGCAGTTGCCCAGAGAGACTGATAAAGCTTTACACCCCCTCCTCCCCTATCCTGGGTGGGGATGGAGCCACAGCTGTGGGCAGCAATCTATGCCATGTGGGTCTGAAATGACCACAGTTAAACCGATGTAGCACCATACCCCCTCCCTGCCAGGGGGGAAGTGACCCTCTGGAGTGCCCAACAATCTAATCCATGTGGGCCAAATACACCTGCAGTTTCCCTGAGAAGCTGTGGAAACACCAGCCCCCTCCCTTCCCATTGGGGAGTGAGGGTGGATCCACAAGTACCCACCAGTCCAGGCTGTGTGGGCTAAAAGCAGCTGCAGTCACCCAGAGACTGGGCAAACACAGTCCATCTCTTGTCCTATTGGGGATAGGGGTGGAGCCACAGGTGCCTAACGGTCAGGTTTGTGTAGGCAGAATATGCCTGCAGTTGCCCTAAGAGGCTGAGGGAACACCAGCCCCCTCCTATCCTATGGAGGGACAGAGGTGGAGATGGACTCAAAAGCATTCAACAAACCAGTTCGTGTGGGCTGAAATCTCCTGCCATTGCCCGGAGAGGCTGAAGATACCCAGTACCTCTCCTGTCCTATTGGGGTGATGGCATGCAGCCCCAGGTGACTGACTATTCAGTTTGTGCCTGCGGAGAGCACTTGCAGTTGCCTGGAGAGCCCAGTGCTGGTCCCGCCTGCCTTCTCCCTGCTGGAGGTGGGGCCAGAGCTCAGTCCAGGGCTGCAGTCGGATCTTGGTGGAAAGAAGCCAGTCCCTAACTTCACTGGCTTTTCAGTCAGCCAGGCTTCCCCTCATGCTGGGGACAGAGTAAAAATGGCGGCTACTGGACTCTTTCCAACTTGGAGAGGCTCAAACCCTGGCTGTTTCCAGGATTATACTTTAGCCAGCCGAGTCCACTAATCAGTAGCTGAGGCTAGTGGACAAACAACTGTCTCTTCCTCCACCATTTATGGGTAATGGAGCTTCTAACTCCAGCCACGGAATAGCTGCGGAGGCAGCTTGCACTGCTAGAGTAGGATGGGCACCGGCCTCTGCAGCGTGGCTTGCAGTTTCCCAGAGAGGTTGTGCAGGTCCCCCCCAGCTTCCTCCCCACCAGAGATGGGGATGGGGTTTAGGCTAAAGCTGTAATCCGACCTGGGTGGAAAGAAGCTGGTCCTTACCAGCACTGTGATTTTCAAGTGCTAAATTTTAATAAGCCCCACTTCCCCTCAGGCCGGGGGCAGAGTAAAATTGGCGGCTATGGTCTCCTTTGGACCTGGACAGGCTCAAAATCTAGTTGTTCCTAGGATTATACTTTTGCCCACCGAATTCATCAATCAGTAGCTGAAATCGGTGCCACACCGTGTCTTCCTACCCCCTTTTTTTTGGGAAATGGAGCTTCCAACTCCAGCCACGGAATAGCTCCTGAGGTGGCTTGCACCACAGGCACTGACTTCCGCAGCATGGAGGGCTCTACTCACGAATCCTCTCTGCAGATGGGCAGTCTCCTTCTTCCATACGTTCAAGAAATAGTGCAGGATACTCTTCTGGTCTCCTGGGGCCCCCAAACAGGTGCTTTGGGCAGCTCTGGGTGATTACCAACTGCCCTGCAGCACAAGCAGACCCCAGAAGCTCCTCCCTCTGCCGCCATCTTGGCTCCTCCCTCCTGCGGTATAGTATTTTATTGAATGAATAGGCTTATTATCCTGGTCAGATCTGATAATTCCTGAATATGAAGATTGAAATGCTTTATTAATTCAGGAAACTATCAATCAGTAAGTCTTCAAATATTGATTTTCCCCAAAACTCCTTCTGGAACTCTCATTTTAAAATGAGACATTTCTCATTCTATTCTCAATGTCTCTTTTACATTTCTCATCCCTTCATCTTTCTGTGTTGCTTTTTTGATAATTTCTTTGGGACTATCTTTCAGTTCACCGATTATTTTTGACTTGTGTCAATTCTGCACTTTACCCTGTTTGTTGATGTTGAAATTTTTTGCATTTTCCCCATTTAAGTTCTATTTAGTTCTTTTAAAAATCTGTTTTTTCTTGAAGTATCTTATTCTTGTGCTTTTGACCCCCTGCTTTTATACAGAGTTATTCTGATAATTTCTATTCAATAATCTTACTGTCTGAAGTTCGACAAAGTCTAATTGTGTTATTATGTTTGTTGACATACACCCACATGTATTTTGTAATTTTGGATTATGAGTTCATTTTCTGCAGGGCTTCATTCTGTAGGAGTTTTGTGATGCCTGGATAGAGGACATGTCCTCAAGAGAAGGTGAACATTTGGTTCTGTCAGATTTCTTGGGGAGTAAACCAGCCCAGGTTACTGACATTAATTTCTTTACTTGAGGATTCCTGAAACAACCAGAGATTATGAATTTGAACATGAAACCCTGTGTGAGACGTGTTTTTTTTTTTTTTTTTTAATTTCCACTCAGATTCTAGTCTGAGGTAGATAGTGTCTTTGTCTTCCTTCCTTACATGGGTGGGCCAACTTTTTCTTTTTTTTTTTTTTTAAAGATTTATTTATTTATTTATTCATTTATCCCCCCCTTGCTGCTTGTGCTCGCTGGGTCAGCTAACCACGCCGTGCAGGTGGGCTTGCCTTCACCAAGAGGCCCCGGGAACCGAACCCGGGGCCTCCCATATGGTAAACGGGAGCCCTACTGATTGAGCCACAGCCGCTTCCCATGGGCCAACTTTTTCTAACCTAAGTTTTTACTGAGGGTGTAACTCTTTGAAGGTCCTAGCTTTATGTACAGTTCCAACTTCTCACCACTTCTGGCTCAAGGAGCCTCATGTCCATTCTGTGTTGGCATTGAAATCCAAGGCCATGGTTTTCCTAGATTAGATAAAGTGTTATCACTCCTTCTTTATTGGGGGTGGGCAGGAGAGAGGTAAAAGAGTCTGAGGATTTCCCTTACCCTAAAAAAAGACATTTGGAATGTTTTTTTTCCCCAGAAAATAGTAGGTGCTCAATATATATTTGTCGAATGAATGAAATATAGTTAAGAAGGTAATGCAGCCTATGATATTTAGATACAAAATAATTTAAATTTAATTTTTGAACAGGTAGTATATTCACTAGTTCCAAATATGTAAGTTATAAAAGGGTTTATAGAAAAAATTATTATTTAATCCCTGTCTTCTAGCCCCAGTTCTTCCCTTAAAGCAACCAACCTTATCAGTTTTTGTGTACCCTTCCAAGTATATTTCATGCATCTGCTAGCATATATATATAGATATATTCATGGTAGCATATTATATACACTGTTCTGTCCCTTAACCCTTTCATTTAACATATCTTAGAGATTTGTCCATCTCAGTACATAAAGAAAATATAGCTTATTGAAGCCAGTCAGGACTTTTGAAAAATCCCCATCATATTGTTATTTATAAATGAATTATAAATGTATCAATCATAAATGGTCACATTCTCACATCCCTAAAGACATTCATCCCTAATGGTTAACACTAAGGATGACAGAATAATTTATCTGGATTCTCATGGGCACATTCAGTCTGGTTTAGCTGCTGCTACAGTTTCTGGAAGGGAGAGATGAAAGCACATACCACAGAGTAGGCACTAAAAATATCTGAATAACATGAATGAAAGAAGGAATGAGGGGATGGAAATAAGACCTGATTGAGCAGAGCATGTGGATGCATTGGCAGGGTTTGTCTTTCTAAGCAGAACAAGGTGAAGTCCAGAACTTATGGCAAATATTTTGGTGTAAAAGAAAGTTGGCCTCTTGAAGCAAAGCATCAGGAAAAAGGGATAGCCCTGAATTTTGAGCTGATGGTATCATAAACACTGGAGAGTTTCTTCTTTCTCCTTTCTGATTCTGATTTGACTTTTGCCTGATTACTCCAGATTGGCCATCATAGCTGTGGGGTGCCTAAGTGAAGTTTTTTTTTCTGGGTCTAAAATTAAGATTTAAACTAGGCAGCTCTCAGCTATATTAGAGGAGCTATGTGAGAAAATGATCATAAAAACGTATTTGAGGAGTGAGAGATGAATGCTATGGAAGGAAGCCTGGGAAGGCATTTCTCTCCCTTCCTAGTAAATCTAGAGAAATGAGTTAGAAAATTCTGGCTCTCATAGGCAAGATTATTACTTCTCTGAGATTTCATTTCCTCATTTGTAAAATAGGGGCAACAATAACTACTTTAGAAGGCTGTTTAGATAAAGGAGCCTACAGATTACTTGTATACTGTACTATGAACATTAAAAAAAATATTGTGGTACATCCAAAAATTTCCATTTTAACCACAATCAGGTATGAAATTCAGTGGTATAAATTACAATCTTAATATTGTGCTATCTATATCACCATCTATTACCAAAACCTTTAAATCTTCACAAACAGAAACTCTGTAGTCATCAAGGAATAACTCCTCATTCCCACATCCCCATCCCAGTGCCTGGTAATCTGTCCTCTATCTCTATGTATTTGCTTACTGTAGGTATTTATTATAAGTGAAATCATACAATATCTGTGCTTTTGTGTCTGGCTTATTCCACTTAGCATAATGTTTTCAAAGTTCATCCATGTTGTAGCAGGTATCAGAACTTTATTTCTTTTCTATGGCCAAATAATATTCCACTGCATGTATAATACTAAATTTTGTTTATCCATTTGTCTATTGATGGACATTTTAGTGGTCACCTGTTGATTGACCTGTCTACCTTTTTGCTGTCATGAATAAAGCTGCTATGAACATCAGTGTACAAGTATCTGTTTAAGTCACTGCCTTCAATTATTTTGGGTACATATCTAGGAGTGAAATTGTCAGGTCATATGGTAATTCTATCTTTAACTTTTTGAAGACTGCCAGACTTTTTCACAGCAGCTGCAACACTTACATTCACACTAGCAAGGCACAAGGGTTCCTCATTCTCCACATCCTTGCCAACATTTCTTATTTCTCATTTAAAAAAAGATAGCCATCCTAGTGGGTATGAAGTGGTATCTCACTGTGGTTTTGATTTGCATTTCCCTAATGGCTAATGATGTTGAACATCTTTTCAGGTATCTATTGGCTATTTGCATATCTCTTTGGAGAAATGTCTATTCAAGCCCTTGGTCCATTTTTAAATTGGGGTGTTTGTCTTTCTGTTGTTAACTTGTAGTCTTTTATATATTCTGGATGTTTACTCGTTACCAGGTATATGATTTTTAAACATTTTCTCCCATTCTGTAGGGTGGTCTTTTCACTTTCTTAATCATATCCTTAGATGCACAAAATATTTTAATTTTGATGAAGTGAGATTTATCTATTTTTTCTTTGTTGCTTGTGCTTTTGGTCCCATATCTAAGAATCCATCACTAAATACAACATCCTGAAGATTTTCCCCTGTGTTTTCTTCTAAGAGTTTTATGGTTTTAGCTTTTAAAATTAGGTTGTTGATCCATTTTGAATTAATTTTATTTATGGTGTGAGGTAGGGATCCACCTTCATTCTTTTGCAGGTAGATATCAAGTTTTCTCAGTACCATTTGCTGAAGAGACTATTTTTTCCCCATTCAGTGGACTTGACACCCTTGCCAAAAATCAAGTGGCCACAGAGACGAGGGATTTTATTTCTGGACTCTTAATTCTATTCCATTGGTCTATATATCTATTCTTATACCAGTACTACACTTTTTTGATTAATGTAGCTTTGTAGTAAGTTTTGAAATAGGGAAGTGTGAGTCCTCCCACTTTGTTTTACTTTTTCAAGATGATTTTTGCTATTCAGGGCCTCTTGCAATTCCATATACATTTGAGGACTGGCTTTTTCATTTTTGCAAAGGTAGTGTTTGGAATTTTGATAGAGATTTCATTGAATCAGCAGATTGCTTTGGGTAGTTGTAGCAGTTTGGCAGTTTGATATAGTTATGAATGTCAAAAATAGATATTGGGTTATGCTTGTAAACTGGTCTGTTAATCTGGGCATGATTAAGTTATGATTAGGGCATTGACTGGGCCAAGTCAGTAGGGTGTTGAGCCCCACCCCTTGGTGGGTGGGGTCTCAAAGATAAAAAAACATTGCAAAGGACAGAGTTGGAGTAGTTTTGATGTTGGAGTTTTGATGCTGGAGCCTGGGGAGGCGAGCAGATGGAGAAGCTTGGTCACGAGTAAGGAGAGAAGGCCCTGGGATAGAGACAAGCCATTTGCCTGATAGTCTACAGCTGGTCTTGTGGAGAGGCAGAGCCTAGAGAGCCTCACAGTCTACAGCTGACCTTGTAGAGGAATCAGAGGAGCTGAGCCCGGAGAGAAACGGAGTCCCGGGAAAAGAGGAACCCAAGAAGCCTGAACCCTGGCAAAAGTCGGCAGCTGTCTTGCTCTAACACGTGGTAACAGACTTTGGTGAAGGAAGAAACTTATGGTTTATGGCCTGGTAACTGTAAGCTTCCACCCCAAATAAATACCCTTTATTAAGACTACCAGATTTCTGGTATTTTGCATCAGCAACCCCTTTTGGATGACTAATACAGTAGTACTGACATCTTAGCAATATTAAGTCTTCCAATCCATGAACACAGGATATCTTTCCATTTATTTAGGCCTTCCTTAATTTCTTTCAGCAATATTTTATAGTTTTCAGGGTACAAGTCTTTCACCTCCTTGGTTAAATTTATTCCTAGATATTATATTATTTTAGATGCTACTATAGGTGGAATTGTTTCTTGTTTTCCTTTTTCAAATTGTTCATTTCTGCTGTACAGAAACACTGCTGCTTTCTGCATGTTGATTTTGTATCCCATAACTCTGCTGAATTTGTTTATTAACTCTAGTAGCTTTCTTTTTGATTCCTTGTGATTTTCTCCATATACGATCATTTCATTTGTGAATAGAGACAGCTTTGTTTCTTCATTTTCAATTTGGATGCCTTTTATTTTTTTTTCTTCCCTAATTGTTCTGACTAGAACTGCCAGTACTAGGTTGAATAGAAGTGGTAAAAGCAGGCATCCTTGTGTTCCTGATCTTGGGGGTAAAGCTTTCAATCATTCACCATTATGTATGATGTTAGCTGTGGATTTGCCTTATTTTTCAGCAACTTTATTGATATATAATTCACATACCATACAATTTACTCATTTAAACTGTACAACTCAAAGGTTAGTATATTCACACATAAGTGCAGCTATGGTCACAGTCATTTTTTTCATCAACTAAAAAAAAACACCTTGTATCATTTAGTTATTAACCCACTATCTATCCCCCACCCACCTCAGCACTAAGCAACCATTCAACTACTTTGTGTCTCTATAGATTTTCCTATTTTGGGCTTTTAAATGTATGGAATCATTTGGTATGTGGTCTTTTGTGACTGGATTCTTTCATTGACCACAATGTTTCAAGATTCATCCATGTTGAAGCATGTACCAGAATTTCATTTCTTTTTATGGCTGAATAATATTCCATATATGGATATACCAAATTTTGTTTATCGATCTATCAGCTGATAAGACATTTGGGTTGTTTCCACCCTTTGGCTGTTAAGAATAATGCTACTATGAACATTTGTGTGCAAAATTTTGCATGGACATATGCATTCACTTCTCTGAGGTATATACCTAGGAGTAGAATTTGTGGCTGAAATAACTCTTGTTTAACTTTTTGAGGAACTGCCAGGCTGTTTTTCAAAGTGGTTGCACCATTTCACATTCACACCATCATTGTTTGAGGGTTCTTATTTCTCTATATTCTCAAACACTTGTTATTATGACTTTTTGAATGCCATCCTAGTGAGTATAAAGTGGTATCTCATTGTGGTTTTCTTTGGAATTTCCCTGATAACTAATGATGTCAAGCATCTTTTCATGAGCTTATTGGCCATTTGTATATCTCCTTTGGGAGAAATGTCTATTCAAGTCCCTTGCACATTTTCAACTGGGTTGTTTTTCTAAGTTGTAAGAGTTTTTTGTTTTTAAAAAAATATATATTCTAGGGGGCACAGATGTGGCTCAAATGGTTTCCGTCTCCCATATGGAGGGACCTGGGTTCAAACCCTGGGAAAAAAAATATATATATATATTCTAGATGGAAATCCCTTATCAGATATATGATTTGCAAATATTTCCCCCCATTCTATGGGTTTTACTTTCACTTTTTCGATAGTGTCTTTTAAAGCAAAAGATTTAATTTTGATGAATCTAGTATTTCTTTTATAATACATGCCTACCAATAAAAAAAAAGTCTCAGTTTTTTTTTTTCTTTTTCTTTGGAGGTACCAGGGTATGAGCCTGGGACCTTGTACATGTGAAGCTGGCACTCAACCACTGAGCTATACCCATTCCCCAGTCTTTTTTTTTTTTTTCTGAAATTTAAAGAAAAAATTTATTGAAGATCTGAAAAAACAATTCCTATAAGAAAACTGCAGCTATACAATGCATTGTATCTATCATGTTAAAATGTGTATTAGACACAAATACAAAAACCATAAGACGAGCTACCATTCTTGAACAATCAGAGCAAAGATAAAACGCCTAAGGAACATGGATGATTTGCAAAGGATGGGCTCTTTACTTTAAGCACCATTAAAAAAAATAAATAAAAAAAAAGGAGCACAAACAGATGAGTGTGTTCAGTTATATACACCGAATTGAACCCTTGGCACTAATCAGAGCATTTTTGTCATATAGCATTAACGCATATTATAAAAATGCGTAGTGTCAAAGGAATAGAACCACCAGCATTCAAAAGCAGTTTTAAATAAATAAAATACTCTACAGCAAGTATTTTACAGAGTGACTCTACAGCAAGTCACTCTGTTGGCCATCACTGAATACACTGGTAGCAATTTTGAAATGAAAAAATTAAAATAAAGAAAAGAAAAAAGGAGCATAACCCTTTTTATTTTCTCTGTTCAAAATTAAACAGAAAACAAACATACATCAATTCTATTATACACTAACATTTTCAAAGTACATCATTTGAACAAAAATGTGTTAACACAGATTCAAAGAGAAGTGTCAGCAGTCTCAAATAGCTTTCTGATGGTACTCAGGAGGAGCCACTTCATAATCGCTGGCAATAAACAGAGTTGCAGAATTCTTTGCCAGATAGTTTAGGAAATCATTAAGATAGTTCAGTAATAAAGCAAGGCTCTTCTCATCCAGAGGCCAACATTGCTCCAATTTGTACAAATAATCTCAGTAGACATGGAGCTCCATAAACCTGAGACATGGATGCATCAGGGTGATCTGCAAGGATTTCAGCATACTGAGGGCTCTCAAATTTGTAGAGTAGGTGAGTGCCCAACATTACATTGAAGTCTTCTTTTATCTCTGCCACAACTTCATTAACAGCATATTCCTTACTATCTGTGTTTCCTCGTGATTTCTTGTAATTTGCATAATCCTCTAGAATGGAATCCACATTCTTCTTTGCAGGAAGATAAAAGAGCTGTTTTTGCCTGGTAATTAAGTCTCAATCATCAACAAGCCATGGTTTTAGTTCTTCAGGAATTTTTACTTTAACTTCAACTCTGTTCAGGAATGTTCCTAGTTTTCAACAGTTGGATCTACTTGGGCCCTTTTCTTCCGAGGATGCTGAGGTGTCTCACTGGTACTACCACCATCTCCATTTCCAGGTGCTTTCTGTGTGTTCTTTTTTGTTTTCACTTCAATATTTTTCTGCTGCACACCAGATGTCTTCTTTCCTGGGGCAGCCCCTTTCATCTTCCCCTCTGCATGTTGCTCCTGATTGGCTTTTTGAAGTTCTCTGTTTCTGCAAATTGGTGTCCACGTATTTGAGTACTCTGCTTTCTGGAATCCATTCATCCCAGTTTTTATTCCACCCACTGTAATGTATAAAGTATTTCATTTGTTTGTCCTTTATGGCAACCTTTACACACTTTGCTTCATAAAGCAGAGGCCCATGAAAGCACAACACTAGCTCACCCTCCTGGAATTTAGGCTTCGAGTCCTGCTTTGGTGCCATTTATAAGTGATTCGCTGCCTCCTCCTTCTCCCACCACCCCCGACTACCGCCCCCTACTCTCTACCCTATCCAACTCATTCTCCAGTCTTAATGTTCTTTTGAAACCCCTTTTTAAAATTTAAAAAAGTTTATCTTTGATTTTTCAGTATTTAACTATGATGTTCCTAAGTGTGGTTTCCTTGGAAGTCATCCTATTTGAAGTTCGCTGAGCTTCCTGAATTCCTTGTTGTATTTCATCATCATGGCCAAATTAAGGTCAAGAATGTTTGCTCCTATGCTTATCTGCAAATAGAGATAGTTTTACTTCTTCTTTTCCAATCTGGATGCCTTTTGTTTCTTTTTCTTGCCTAGTTGTTCCAGCTAGTAATTCCAGTATAATGTTGAATAGAAGCGGCAAAAAGCAGGCATCCTTGTGTTGGACCTGATCTTTGGGAAAAAATTTTCACTCTTTCACTATTGAGTGTAATTTAGCTGCTGGCTTTTCACTTATGCCCTTCAGCAGACTGAGGAAATTTCCTCATGTTTTTATCATGAAAGGGTATTTAACAAAATCCAACACCCTTTTTGTGTCTATTGAGATGATCATATAATTTTTAGTTTTTATTCTATTCATGTGATTTATTTCCTTGGCTGATTTTCAGGTGTTACACTAACCTTGCATTCCTAGGATATATTCCACTTGGTCATGATGTGCATAATTCTTTTTATTTGTTGCTGGATTTGGTTTCCTAGTATTTTGTTGAGGATTTTTGCATTCATACTCATAAAAAGATAATGATCTTTAGTTTATTTTTCTTGCAATTAAAAAAAGATTATTTAATTACTTTTTATCCATTTTAACCCCCATCCCCCCCCTTTTTTTTGCTTTTTTTTTGTCCATTCGTTGGGCAATTCTCTGTGTCTGTTTCCTGTCCTCTCCTCTCATCCTTCTCCTCCTGTCTTCACCAGGATTCGATCCTGGGAAACTCCGATGTGGGAGAGAGGCATTCTGCCACCTGTGACACCTCAGTTCCTGGTTTTTCGGAGTGTCTTGTCTTGGCTCTCCCCTGTGTCTCTCTCCTGTTACATCATCATATTGCTGCATGGTTCAGCAGGGCCTGGGGGCTCACCCGCTCGCAGGGTCTGATGGTGCACCTGCGCACCTTCTGTATTTTTATTTTACCGGGAGGTCCCAGGGAGAGAACCCAGGTCCCTCCATTTGGGAAACGGATGCCCAACCATTTGAGCCACATCTGCCCTCCTCTTGCAATATTTTTGACAAGTTTTAGAATCAGGGTAACACCGGCTTCATAAAATGAGTTGGGAAGTGTTCCTCCTATTTTTTGGAGGAGTTTAGTAAGGATTGGTGCTTATATGTTTATAATTGTTCTAACTTCCTGATCAACTGGACTTTTTATCATTATAAAATTATTCTCTTTATTTCCAGTAACATTAAAAAAATTTTATTTAAAATCAATTTTGTCTGATATTAGCATCATAAGCCCAGCTTTCTTGTGGTTGCTGTTTGCATGATCTCTTTTTCCATCCTTTTATTTTTAATCTATTTGTATCTTTGAATGTAAAGTTTGTCTTCTCCAGGTAGCATATAGTTGGATCTTGTTTTTTAATCAGTTTGACAATCTCTGCTCTTTGATTGGATTGTTTAATCAATTTACATTTAATTTTTTTATTGATATTGCTGGATTTATATCTGCCATTTTATTTTCTTTCTATACATTTCATTTCCTTTTTGTTCCTCTATTCTTACTTCATTGTCTTCTTTTGTACTAAGTGAATATTTTCTAATGTAGCACTTTAATGATTTTTCCAATATATTATTTTGGGTGATTTTGTTAGTGATTGCTCTAGGGCTTACCATAATAAATCTTGCAGTAGACTGAATTATGTGCCCCAATAAAGACAAGTTCTTAATCTTAGCTTACATTCCTGTGGGTGTGAACTCATTGTTAATAGGACCCCTTTTAAGATGTATTTGTCATAGCAGCCTACAAACCAAGACACAGCCTAATGAATCAGAATCAGCTTCAGCTTTATACTAGTTTAATTCTAGTGATATAAAAAAATGTTACCCATATATAGTTGTATTCCCTTTCTATCCTTTTTGTGGTGTTGTTATACTTATTATCGCTATTAATATTATAAACCCAACAATACATTGTTATAGTTATTACTTTTACCATCTGTAGTCAATTCCTTATCCCATTACAGCATTGCTCCCACCTGTCTCCTTTGTGCTATTATAGGCAAATATGTTAGATATATTAATTTCTATATGTTACAGGCCAAACAATATGTTATATACATATTATTTTAAACAAATGCTTAAAATTCTTTTTATTAGAGAAAACTTTTTATTAGAGAATGCTTCACAGATTTGCCTATCATCTTTGTGCAAGGGCCATGCTAATCCTTCTCTTTATTGTTCCAATTTTAGTAGATGTGCTACCAAAGTGAGCATTAAACAAATGATACTGTCTTTTCTAATTTTATAATTACAATTATGGGTGCTCTGCTTTTTCATGTAGATTCAAGTTACTGTGTGGGGTCACTTGTTTTCAGTCTAAAGAGCTTACTTTAGTATTTCTTGTAAAGAGGGTCTATTAGCAACAAATTCTTTTAGTTTTTATTTACCCGGGAATATCTTTATTTCACCTTCATTTTTGAAAAACAGTTTTGCTTGATATAGGATTCTTGGTTAATAGCTTTTTTTTAGAGCACTTTGAATATGTTATCCCACTGCCTTGTGGTCTCCACTGATTCTGCTGAGAAGTTAGCTGTTAATATTATTGGGTTCTCTTATAAGTGACAAGTTGTTTTTCTCTTGCTGTTTTTATTTTTCTACTTGTCTTTTACTTTCAGCATTTTTCCCATGATGTGTCTGTCGGTGGATTTTGTTTGTTTGTTTAACCTACTTAGAGTTTGATGAGCTTTCTGAATGTGTAGGTTATTTTTCAATAAATTTGGGAAGTTTTCAACCGTTATTTCTTCAAATATTTTTCTTTCCTCTCCTCTGGTACTCCCATTACATGTACGGTGGTGTACTTACTGATGTCCCACATTTCCCTGAGACTCTTTTCATTTTGTTTCATTCTTTTTTCCTCTCTGTTTTTGGCTTGCATAATCTCTATCAATCTATTTTTTTTTTTAAGATTTATTTTATTTATCTCCCCCCCACCCCCACGTTGTTTTTGCGCTCGCTGTCTTGCTCTCTGTGTCCATTTGCTGTGTGCTCTCTGTGTCTGCTTGTCTTCTCTTCTTCTCGTCTTCTCTTGAGGAGGCACCGGGAACCGATCCTGGGACCTCCGACGTGGGAGAGAAACACTCAATCGCTTGAGCCACCTCAGCTCCCTGGTTTGTTGTATCTCTCACTGTCTCTCCTCTTTGTCTCTTTTTGTTGTGCCAGCTTGTCGCATGGGCCAGCTCACCATGTGGGCCAGCTTGCTTTCACCAGGAAATGAACCCGGGACCTCCCATATGGTAGACGGGAGCCCAACTGCTTAAGCCACATCCGCTTCCCTTAATCTAACTTTAAGTTCCCTAATTCTTTCTTCTGCCAGTTTAAATCTACCTTTTTAAAAAAATTAAAAAAAATTTTTTTAAAAGAAGCTTTAGATTACTTAAATGTTACATAGAAAATATAGAGGGGAGCAGATGTGGCTCAAGCTGTTGAGTACCTGTCTCCCACATGGGAGGTCCTGGGTTCCATTTGTGATACCTCCTGAAAAAACAAAAACAAACAACAAGCAAAACAAATGAGAAAAACAAAAAACAAAAACAAAAAAACAACTCAGGGGAGCCGATTTGGCTCAGTAGTAGAGCATTGGCTTCCCACATACGAAGTCCTGAGTTCAATTCCTAGCCCCCCAGTACCTAAAAAAAAAAATAATATATATATATATGGGATTCCCATGTGTCCCACCTTCTCCCCCTCTGACACTTTCCCACATTAACAACATCTTTCATTACTGTGGTACATGTGTTACAATTGATGAACACATATTGAAGCATTGCTACTAACTGTGGACTATAGTTTACATTATAGTTTACACTCTGTCTTGCACAATTTTATAGGTTATGACATAATGTATAATGGCCTGTATCCGTCATTGCAATGTCATGCAGGACAATTCCAATGTCCCAAAAATGCCCCCATATTATACATATTCTTCCCTCTCCCTCCCCTCAGAACCTCTGGTGGCCACTGCCTTTTCTATCAATGATAAAATTTCTTCTAGGGAGCTGATATGGCTCAGTGGGTGAGTGCTGGCTTCCCACATACAAGGTGCCGGGTTCAATCCCCAGCCCTTGTACCTCAGGGGAAAAAAAAAAAGCCTTCCATTGCTAGAATAATAATAAGTCTACAATAGAATAATAATAAGTCTACTTTAGTCCATTGTTCATTCTCCAATCTTGAGGATTTTGGGATGGTGATGCCCACTCTGTTTCTGATTTTGAGAGGGGGCTTAGATCTCATGGGGAAGATGGATGGGATGATCTTGCCTAGCTGCAGACATTCTCTGTTCCTTGGGATAGGCGTTGTCCATCACCATCTCCTTGTTAGTTGTCCCGGGTGAGTCCAATGAACTGGAGTTGGTGTTGCAACTCTGCTGAGATTCAGGGCTTAACTGGCACATGAATGGGCCAAAGATTTAAGTCTCTGGGACATATATTGAACAAGTATAGTGCTAATTATAGATTCAAATAAAAGGTGCAGAAAAGCCATATGTAGGGAAACTATAAATGAGTCTAACTCTGTTACCCTGGGGAGCATAAATTCCAAATTAAGGCCCACTGACAGGGTGCCAAATTTCTGAGCTTGTCTGCCCTGCTTATAGTGTCTAGATGTCTCTAGAACCCTCAGGAGCCCCGCTGCTTGAGGCACTGTTTACTGTGGCAGTCAATGAGATCCTGTTGAGACGCGCATAAGCGTAACCTCTGGAATGACCTCTTGACTCACTTTGAAATCTCTTAGCCATAAAAACTCATTTGTATTTAATATTTCCTCCTTTTCGTCAAGGTCTTTTTCCAGATGCATTGCTAGCTGGTACTTGGTAATAATCCCTCGGTGCAAGGGAGATTCATTCCTGGGTGTCATGTCCCATGCCGGCGGGGGGAAGGTAGTGCCTTTATATGCTGAGTTTGGCTTAGAGAGAGGCCACATTTGAGCAACAAGGAGGCTTTCAGGAGATAATTCTTAGGTAATATATAATACTAGGCTAAGTTTCAATTTCACAAGAAAAGGTTCATAAGTACAATCATCAATATCAAGGGCATGGCGTTAATGGTCTGTTTTCCTTCACTAGGCACTGCCCATGTATTTGAGGGATTCTTGCTGTTCCATTAGAGAATGTAGCAGGACTCCTCAAGATGGGAATTCAATATTCTTTTGGTTATTGTGTGGGTCTCCATCCACCGAGACAACGCTCCATGATCACTGGAACATATTCATACGCCTTAGAGGCATGCCCCATGTGCATCTCCCCATACATCCCCTCAAAACTGACACCCCGTACCACTGATCCTCCCCTGCCATAGCTGTGACCCTTCTGTGAACCAAACCCTATCTAAAAATGAAGCAAAAAAACAAAACAAAACAAAACAAAACAAAAAAAACCCAACCAAATAAAAGAAAATGAAATAATGATAATTTGAAAAATAAAAAACATTTGAAATAAAATAAAATTTTTTTATACATTGTGTCTTTCATCACTGTAAGATCTGTTATCTTGTATGTACAGTGACAATTTCTTCCATATATTCCCCCAGTGTCTTGTTTTTTTCATTTTACCTTCAAAGAAGCTTTAGGTTATAGAAAAGTCATGTAGAAAATATAGAGGATTCCCATATACCCAACGCCCTCCTGTTTTTCCACTCTCCCCTATTAATAACATCTTATATGTGGATGGTATATTTGCTAAAATTGATGCACAAATATTGAAGCATTGCTATTAACCATGGTGAATGGTTTACATTATGGTTTACATTTTGCACTGTACTCTTTTATAGGTTTTGACAAAATTTAAAATGGCCTGAATCCATTATTGCAAGACCATACAGAACCATCCTAATGCCCTAAAAATGCCCTGCATTCTACCTATTCTATTCTTCCCTCCCCCTACCCTTGGAACCCATGGTAACCACTAAATTTCAATTTTTGAAGAATAAGATTCATAGTTATTTGCAATAATATTGAGGGCTGGACATATTGGTCTGTTTTTTTTTTTTATCAGGCACTGCCTATGTTCTGGAGGGATTCTTGTCCCTTTAATTGAGAACATAGCAGGACTCTTCAGGATGTGAGTTTAATATTTTCTTGTTTATTGTGTGGGTCTCCACCCACTGAGATAACACATTATGACAAGATGAACACTTACGTATTCCATAGAGGCATGCTCCAGATGCACCCAATCCCACATATCCCCCCACACCCGATGCCCTATACCAGTAACCCTCTCCTGCCATATTTGCCAAAAGAACATTCCCACCATTGTAATTTTAACCACAGACCCGAAAATCCTGAGTTCACCTGTTCCTTCCTCTAACACTCCCCCTAGTGCCATGGATAGTCCAACCCAACACCCCCACCCTACTCCCCCTCACAGACCAGCACTGCTGAACCAGTCACATCACTGCACCACTCTCATGCCCATCTACTGCCCAAGCTCACCCTTCCACCTTATCCTAGATTTTGCCCATATGGGCATTAGCTCACCACCCTCTACTCCCTTTCTGTCTCTTATTAACCTAGCTTCCATACTCTAGCTCTGTGAGTCTGCTCAATTTGCTTATGTCATATCAGTGAAGTCATGTAATATTTGTCTCTCATTATGCTTCCCTTTCTTGGGTCTCTTGCTGTGTCATCCAGCTGCGCCAGCTTGCTGCGCCTGCCCATTGCGCCAGCCTGCTGTCTTACTTGTTTTCTCTAGGAGGCACTAGAACCCCTGCTCCCAGCTTCTGTTGTGTCTCTCATTATGTTTTTCTTCCTGTGTCTCCTGTTGCATCATCCTGCTACGTCAGCCTGCCATGCCTGCCTGCCACGCCAGCCTGCTGGCCTCTCTAGGAATCACAGGGAACCAAATCACGGACCTCCCATGTGGCAGGTGGGAGCTCAGTCACCTGAGCCACTTCCGCTTCCCCCTAGTAATTTTTAAATTTCAGTTTTGTACTTTTCAACTCCTGAATTTCTTTCTTTCTTTTTTAATAATTTCTACCTCTTTATTGATTTTTCTATTTGATGCAACATTGTCATGATACCTTCCTTTACTTCTTTAATCATGTTTCCTTTAATTCTATGAACATATTTATAATGACAATTTAAAGTGGTTTTCTGTTAAATCTGATATTTGGTCATTCTTAGAGGCAATTTCTGTTGCCTGCTTTTTCTGGAGTATGAGTCATACTTTCCTGGTTTCTTTCTTTCTTTCTTTCTTTTTTTTTTTGCATGCTTCAAGTTTTTGTTGGAAACTGGACATTATAAATAATATATTGTAGCAACTCGGTACTGTCCTGCTTTCAAGGCCTTGTTATTTTTATTGGCTTATTTCTTTCTTTAGAGACCAGTTGGATTATTTCAATGAAGTCTCTTCCCCCTCCACAAACTGTTAAGCCTCTGAAGATGCTCTTCTAAAAGGCACAGCTTTGTGTATCTCCAGTCACACTGAGATGACAGCAATACTGGTAGAGCTCTCTTCTATACTTTTCCTGACCACACCCATCTTGAAATTCCACTAATTATTGACTGATTCAGCTATTGTTTAACAATGCCCTGGAATATATATCACTCTACAATGAATCCAATCAAATTCTGGTTCCTTTGAAGGAATAGTTTTCAAGGACAGTGTTTGTTACTTGTTCTGACTCCAGCAGGGTTCTTCCCAGTTGTATTATTCCTTGGTTCTCTCCAGCAAACAATCTGGCCTACAATCTAGGCTATATACTCATTAAATCCAAAAATGTCCTCCCAAATGCCTTTCACCACAACTTTCACTGTTCTTGAGAGCATTCTTAGGTATGAACTTCTCCATGCCTGTTGCAAATTAAGCTAATTCCTTTGGAAGATTAGGAACTCTTTTACAGTCTGCTTCTCCCCCCAGGCAAAAAAAATCTCTGAGTCAGGGCTCTGGAGTTGGGGACAATGGCAGCTTCCCTTAGAGTGACACTCTGCTCTAGGAGCTGAGCGCTTAGTCCTGAAGTCCTCTTGGCTTCCCTCCCCTTGTGTGGCACCACTATCCCATGAGGTGGGGATGAGTGATCAGGATCCCAGTATTCTCAGTGCATCACTCCAAGGAAGAATCTCCATTCCACAAGTGGGAGTTGGGTGGAAGAATGGATCCCCTCCTTTCATTTGCAGTCTCCTGAGACTTAGCAACAGATAGCTGGGTATAGGATGAGAAACGATAAAATTATGCTCCTTCCTCCTGAGAAAAAAGCCCTTTGAGTGGGAGCTGGGGATAGAGGGAACCCTGTGTTCTTGGTTGGAGCAGTCTGGAATGGAGTCTCCAATTCACTGAGCTGGGAGGGAAGAGGGAGAAAAAATACCAGACTATTACCTGTCTTACCAAATTTTCATAGATTTTCTTCAACAGATGTTTCTTCAATTTGCTGTTTGCCCTTAGGACCATTTCCAGAGACTTTAAGTAGTTGTTCTTTTATAATTTTCATCAGTTTCACTGGGGGACAGGTTAGCAGAGCTCCTTATGCTGTCATGACAGAAGCTGATCTCTGCCTTCATTATTATAGCTTTAAAAAAAAATCTTGATATTTGAAAGAGCGAGTCCCTCTTTCTTGCCGTTCTTCAAATTACTTTAAATATTCTTGGCTCTTTGTTCTTCAGTATGAATTTTAGAACAGGCTCTATAAAATACTGCTGGGATTTTCATGAAAATTCTCTGAATTTATAGTTTAGCTTGGAGACAACTGATCTTTATCATATGAGTTTTCCAATTCATTAACGTGGACCATCTCTTCTTTTATTTACGACTTTAAATAAAGTACTGTAATTTTTTCTATAAAGGTTTTACATATCTTTTGTTAAGATCAATCCTAAGGTTTTGTTGCTATTATAAATATTTAAAATATTTAATTTCCTGTCCCTTTTTCCTCACTGATGTTTAAGAATGTATTTTTAAAAAAAACTGATATTATATTCAGCAACCTGGCTAACCTGTATTATTGGTTTTAAAGATTTGATTGTAGAGTCTTGGATAGTCTCTGTAGCTAATTATATTGTTTGAGAATAACGATGATTTTGCATTGATGACGTTTCAATCTTCATTATTAGGCTATTAGATCGTATAATAACTAGCCCAATATTTAGACTCCTTGGACAACCCAGTGGCATCTTGGCCACCTGTTACTGAATGGCAGTCTAGGATTGCGAAGACAGGCAAAACAGCCTAATGTATTTCCTTCTAAACAGTCTGAAAGTAGTTGATTCTTAATCAGGTTTAAATATTGATGGCTGTCTTTTATTCAAACAAATTCACACCCAAATAGAATCTTATATATTAATACATTGAAGTTTACAAAATACTTTAACATCTTTTATTTGAGTGAATTTACTCAATGGCTAAGAACCATATTAGTTCCATTTTACAGATAAACCTTCATTTTGCAGATTACTTAAGCAATGATTACTTAACTAGGATAATGAATAAAAAATCAAATCCATTTTTATTCACTTTAATTTCATCAAGAAAGTATTTCTTGTAGGAGAGACTCTAGCTCCTACTGTGATAATGATTAACATTTTAGTTGCCAATGACGATATCAAGAATGAAATAATGAATTTTCAATGGTGGGGTTGTAGGAGGCTCCATTTCTATTGATTGTATAGAAAAGCTTAATTTACTACAAATGTCCCCATAAAATTTTAATATATCACCAAACTTACAGTTTAATTTTTTTTTTAACAAGTTATTGTACCTCTGCTGTCTTCTAGGCACTTTTCTAAGCACTACAGATACAGTGTTGGACAGAGAAAACTGAAATAAATAAATAGAGGAAAGTTTCAAATATTATTAATTTAGAACCATCTTACCATAATGTAGAGCTGTTTGACCTTCATTGTCCTATAAAAGAAAGAAGCAATACATTTTAGAAGTTTAAGTAATTGCGAAGGTATCAAAACACATACACTGTATCAAATATATTTGGTAATACCAAAGTTCCACAGGTTTATCAGACATAGGAAAATAAAAAGTCAATTCTTTGAGCTTCATAGTAACTTTTGACCAAGCTCTCTACCTTAGAGAATAGGAGAATATTGAATGGCAACTTGTGCACTGCAGCAGCTACAGAAGGTGACAGGATAACCAAATCTGCAGATATGAAACAAAAAAGGACTCCTTAAATTGTTGCAGTTTGATTACCCAGCTAGTGGCAGAAAAATTGATGCTGTATATCATTTACCTTGGTCAGCATCAGCATTAAGATACTTTCTCTGAGCTTATGCCCAAATCTAAGTTTGTGATTTATAGTGAGAATGAGTAGTACCTTTTTAATTCCTTTTCAAAGATTCACAGATTCAAGGCTATGACATTAGGTTTCCTAACCAGATTAAATACCATAAGGAAATGTGATTTTAAAGCACATAAAGTTCCAGAAGTTGTTATGAAAGCTAAAAGTTCCCATTATAATACTGAGAAAAGGTCAGCATTTTATTTAAATTTGTTCTTTTAAAAACAAGATATTCTAACTATATATACTAATTATAGCACAGATGAGTAAGGGTGGGGGTTGGCGTCTCAATTTTTTTTTGGCTATGGTTCTCTGTACTTGATCCCCTAGGAATCAGCCATCCATGCAGTAAACTGCTGGTGATGGTTGGCTAATGTGTCAACTCGGCCAGGTAATTGTGTCCAGGTGTTTGGTCAAGCAGGCACTGGGCTAATTGTAATACAAGAGCATTTAATGGACTTCAGTCACCAGTGAGTTTACTGCATGGATGGCTGATTACAACTGCATCAATCAGGGAGATTGCATTAGCAATGGATGACGCTTTTATCCAATCAGTTGAATACCTTGAAAGGGGAAGTGGTTTCAACATTCAGAGAGAATTTCCCAGCTCTCTTTGGACAGCCAACTTCTCCCAGAAATTCATCAAGGACCTTCTACTGGATTTTCATCGGAGCCCCTGGTTTGCAAACTGCCTGCAGAATCTGGACTTATGCATCCCCACGGTTGCGTGAGAGACTCTTATAAAATCTCATATTATTGACAGATATCTCCTGTTGCTTCTGTTTCCCAAGAGAACCCTGACTAATACAGAAGGAAATTAAGAAGTTGCCACAGGGAACTTATTTTCTGGTTCAATCCTCTGCTAAGATAGGTAGTAAGAAAAAAAACATCCTTTAAGGGCTTTTAACACCTAAACAAGCTTGGTGGATTGGAGGTGAGGTGGGTGTGTAGGTGGCTTGGGGAAGATACGTAAGAAGTAATTTTGAGGAATGCTGGGGGTAGGGTAGATTTGGCTGAGGTACAACAGTGTCTTAAGCTTGGGATGTCCATCAAGCATCATAAAGAAGATAAATTCTATGTGAAGTAAAAGATGGAAAGCAACACCAGGAGGTGAGAAAGCATAAGTGATAATTTTTGCCTAACCTTTGTCTCTTTAGATATAGTCCCTAATAGGCTTCCCTTGCCTTGACCTGCCCTGAGGGTGAGGAAAGAGAGAAGAAGAGAGCTAAGGCAGCTATAGTGAACAGAATCAGAATGATGTTTATGCAGGGCAGCATGACAATATGATGTTGTGCTCCAGAGTATTCTGTCTTGCTTGGCAAGAGCCAAGGGTAATTCCATAAGAACTGTACTGACCATTATGGCTTAAGATATCTACATTGCCAGTTTTCATTGTTAATCAAAAGTATATGTAAATGTATGTGTACACACATACATACATACATCTGACAGTTTTACACATGAACATTTAGTTTAAATTGAATGCTCAGCAGTAGAAAACAATTTCAGAAAGGTTTAATCTATATCAATTTCAGAACTCTGTTTATACATCCATTATGCAAAGTTACATTTTCTATAATTATCC
Organism: Tolypeutes matacus; assembly: GCA_026826555.1. NCBI lineage: Eukaryota > Metazoa > Chordata > Mammalia > Cingulata > Chlamyphoridae > Tolypeutes > Tolypeutes matacus. Next base: position 19,872,309 of record JAKSZT010054304.1, read on the forward strand.
ATCTTTAGAAAGCATAGTTCTCTGGCTGCCTGTGCATAACTTTCATGTTTAATCACTGTGTTCATTTATACTAAAAGTTCCACTATAGTGGCTGCACCATTTTACCTTGCCACCAGTAATGAATGAGTGTTCTTATTTCTCTGCATTCTCTCTAACACTTGTAATTAAAAAAAAAAAAAAAAAAAAAAGTAGCCATTCTAGTGAGTATGAAATGTTATCTCATTGTGGTTTTGATTTTCATTTCCCTAATGGCTAAAGATGTTGAGCATCTTTTCATGGGCTTTTTTGCCAGTTGTACAATCTCTTTGAAGAAATGTCTATTCAAGACTTTTGCCCATTTTTAATTGGGTTATTTGTCTTTTTACTGTTGAATCGTAGGATTTTTAAAAATATAATTTGGATATTAACCTTTATTGGATATGTGGTTTCCAAATATTTTCTCCCATTAAGTAGGATGTCTTTCCACTTTCATGATAAAAACCTGATTCTTTTAATTTTGAAGAGGTACCACTTATCTCTTTTTTCTTTTGTTGCTTTTGCTTTGGTTTATATAAAGCCTATGAAACCAGTGCCTAATACAAGATCCTGAAGATGCTTCTCTATGTTTTCTTCTAAGAGTTTTATAATCCTGGTTCTTATTTTTAGGTCTTTATGCATTTTGAGTTAATTTTCATAAATGGTGTGAGATAGGGGTCCCCTCCTTCATTCCTTTACCTATGGATATCCAGTTCTCCCAGCACCATTTATTGAATAGACTATTCTTTCCCAGTTCTGTAGACTTTGCAGCCTTATAAAAAATTAATTGGCCATATATGTGAGGGTCTATTTCTGAACTCTCAATTAGATTCCATTGGTTTATATACCTATCCTTGTGCCAGTACCATGCTGTTTTGACCACTGTAGCTTTGCAATAAAGTGTTGAAGTCAGGAAGTATGAGTCCAACCTTCTTTTTCAAGATGTTTTTGGCTATTTGAGGTCCCTTACCCTTCCAAATAAATTTTATGATTGGCTTTACCATTTTGGCAAAGAAGCTGTTGGAATTTTGATTGGGATTGCGTTGAATCTGTAAATCATTCTGGGTAGAACTGACATCCTAACAATATTTAGTCTACTAATTCATGAGCATAGAATGTTTTTCGGGATTTTCTATATATAGGATCATGTCATCTGCAAATAGTGCAAGTTTTACTACTTCCTTTCCAATATGGATGCTTTTCATTTCTTTTCTTGCCTAACTGCTCTCGTTAGAACTTCCAGTACAATGTGGAATAACAGTGGTGACAGTGGGCATCCTTGTCTTGTTCAAGGTCTTAGAGGGAAAACATTCAGTCTTTCAACACTGGGTATAATATTAGCAGTGGGTTTTGCCATATATGTCCTTTTTCACATTGAGAAAGTTTCCTTCTATTACTATTTTTCTAATTTTTTTTTTTTTAATCAATAAAAGGTGCTGGTTTTTGGCAAATGCCTTTTTTTCAATTGAGATGATCATGTTTTTTTTCAATTGAGATGATCATGGTTTTTTTATTTTTTTTTTATTTTTTAATCCCCCTTCAATCTGTTAAGTGGTGTATTTCATTAATTGATTTTCTTATGTTGAACCACCCTTGCATACCTGGGATAAATCTCACTTGATTATAACTGGGTAATAAATATTATTTCTAAGCTTGGAATGTACTGCCTCTCTTTATTTATGATATCTGTAATTCTGTAATAGAAAATTAAACAAAAAACTAATCTTATAGTTTAGAAGTCTGCAAATTCAGTTTATGATTCTTTTTCTAAGAATTTTTCTTGATATGTAAGTTAAGCCTTTAGCTGTAGAATCCAAGCATACACCTTTCTCTCTTAAAAAAAAAAAAAGTAGGCATACTAACACTTCATTTAGCTGACATCTTTAGGGAATGTGGTATTTTATGTTAGTGGATTTTTCAAAAAAGTGGGAAGTTACCCTTTAAGCAACTTAAAACCAAGACCCTTATAAACTGTTTTGCACACATTTTTTCCCAAAACATCTTACTTCTTATCACTTTACATGGAGAAAACGGAAGATGATAGAACCTTTTCTTGGTAATTCAGAATTATCATTATAAACTGAGTCCCTCCAGTGCAGGAAACTTATTCTATTTATTATTGCAGCTCCATGCTTAGAACAATGCCTGATGCCAAGTAAATAGCTGGGAATATATGAATGAACAAAAATATCATTTATTGTACATGCTGTAATATAATGTTATTGCAGTACACCAACGTATATAATGCTCTTTGACCTGCAACTAAATGACTCTAGAATACTTTAGTGTTTTGTTGGGTTTGATTTTAGTCATCTTTTTAACAGCTTTTCCAGAGCCACAGGGTTATCAATTATTCTTCATTACTGTCAGTGTGCCTGAAGTCTAAATTTTTTACTTCTAATCTGCTGAGGACTGGAAATCTGACAAGCAAGACTCTCAAGCTGTGTCTAAAATTAGGAAACAGTCTTTGAGCAATGGACTAGTGATGTTCTGAGGGTTTCCCAACATGATTAATAGTAAGCTTCATCACAGATATGTGTATTTTATCTTGTATTTTGGTTTGGGCTGTATGCTCAATCAGTGATTTTCAAGGTTTTTTAAGCTATGGAAGCTTTAGTTCAAATGGAATCTGGAGGGACAAGTACATGCAGCAAATACAAAAGCTGTGCTGGTCATGCTGAGAAGGAGAGAAACCTGAAGCACTTGGACACCTGGCATTCTGGCCTCTCTACCAATTGGGAGCATTATCACCAAAAGGGGCTCCCACAGTGCAGAGTTTGAAATTACTTTCTAGAAACTTCCATTACTGGGTAACAAACCCCTGGATAAGTTAGAGTCACTGCTTCACCAGATCTCTTTCAATCACTGAACATTTACATAATCCTCCATAAAATAACAGAACTAATTTGTTAATCAATAACTATAACTTTTTCTGACTAGCTGTCCTGAATAAAGGATAGAAAGTAATAGCATATCTTCTTAAAAGCTGAAAAAATACTTAATTTGGAGATGTGATTCTCTGAAGATCTTTCTCATTTGGGTAAGTAGTATTTCAAGCATCAAAATTAAATTTGAATGCAAAGTGTACAGCTAAATTAAATGGAAAATTAGCTATACTTTCTGTCATCATACCTTCAGTACAGAAGTCTATTTTCCATATGAACTACAACAATAAAAGCTAACTTTAATAAATGATAAGAAAATAGATAACACTGCAAACATGACAAGCAAATGGCTGAAAGGAAAACAATCAAATGCAGCACCTGTTGATTATTTATCCCTTTTAAGACAACTGAGAAGATTTACATCTACACAAATATTCTCAAGAAAAGTTTGCTTGGGAAATTGCAGCTAAGATGACTGCATTGACTTCAACATGATACTAAAGTTGCAAGACAAAAGAATTGGAGTAGAATAGGCACAGTGTAAATGAATAGTTGAAACTAAAGAATGGATAATGTATGTGCTATGCCCATAAAGTGGTCTTCTTCATTTCATATAACCATTCAGACTCACAAGATTACCATATTAGCATACTTGGCATCAGGATTTCAGATAGAAACCACACAGAGCTTGCCATCAGGGCAGTGTCAGACAGGACCCCTTGTGGTAATTCATGTAGGTAACAGACTGCTGTCCAGGAATTATCTTCTGTTTAGGCGAGTTCAGGTGTAAGGAGAAGAGATACCCATCAGTCAATGTGGGACTTTAACTTGGCTTAAAAGTCCTGATGCTTTGCAGTAGCCATTATATCCTGTGTAAATAGCGTTCAGGGTTCCCACAAGGCGCATCCCAATTAGAAGAAACTCAGGACAGTCCAAAACATTGTGTCCTCATTATCAGGTTTTTATCATTCCTTTGCAGTTTCTTTTTTTAAAAAAATAACACTTAAAAATTTTTTTAAGTACTTTAGGATTACATAAATGTTACATAAAAAATATAGGGGATTCCCATATGTCCCACTTCCCACCCCTCTCACACTTTCCCACATTAACAACATACTTCATTATGCAATTTCTCTTAGGCTAGTGACAATTTATCAATCAGGGGTCTTTTTAAAAAGTAGACTTCTTTTTTTAAGAGCAGATTTAGATTTACAGAAAAATTATGCAAAGTACAGAGAATTTCCATATACTCTACCCCAAGACCCCACCACAGTTTCCCCTATTATTAACATCTTGCATTAGTGTGGTACAATTGTTACAACTGATGAACCAATATTGATATTTTATTAAAGTCCAAAGTTTATGTTAGGGTTCACTCTTAGTGTTGTACAGTGCAATGGGTTTTGACAAATGCACACTGTCATGTATCTAAGATTACAGTAAAACACATAATATAGTTTTACTGCCATAAAAATGCCCTGTGCTCCACCTATTCATCCCTTCCGCTCTGGCTTATGATAACCCCTGGCAACTGTTATCATGTTATTGTCTCTATATTTCTGCCCTTTTCAGAATGTCACAGAGTTGGAATCATACAGTATGTAGCCCTTTCAGACTGGCTTCTTTCACTTAGCAATATATACTTAGAGTTCCTCCATGTTTTTTCACAACTGTTAGCACTGAATGATACTGCATTGTATGGATGTACCACAGTTTATTCATTTACCTACTAAAGGACCCCTTGCTTGCTTTCAAGTTTTGGCAATTTTGATTAAAGCTGCCATAAAAATTTGTGTGCAGGTTTTTGGGTAGAACTAAATTTTCAATTCATTTGGGTAAATATCTAGGCGTACAACTGCTGGATCATATGGTAAGATTGTTTAGCTTTATAAGAAACTGCCAAACTGTCTTTCAAAGTGGTTGTACCAGTTTGCATTTCCACCAGCAATGAATAAGAGTTCCTGTAGCTCCACATCCTTACCAGCATTTAGTATTATATTTTGGATTTAGCCATTTTAACAGTTGTAGTAATATCTCATTTGTTTTAATTTGCAATTCCCTAATGACATATGATACTGAACATCCTTTCATATACATATTTGCCATCTGTATATATTTTTTGGTGAGGTGTCCATTCAGATCTTTTGCCTATTTTAAAATTAGATTGTTTATTTTCTTATTGTTGAGTTTTAAAAGTTCTTTGTATATTCTGGATACAAGTTCTTTATCAGATGTGTTTTGCAAATATTTTTTCCCAGTGTGTGGTTTGTCTTTTCATTCTCTTAATACTGATTTTTTGCAGAACTATTTTAACAAAGTTCAACTTATCAGTTTTTCCTTTCATGGATCATGCTTTTGGTATTCTAATTAAAAAAAAAAATCAGTGCCAAACTTAAGGTCATCTATATTTTCACTGATGCCATCTTCTAGAAGTTTTACAGTTTTGAGTTTTACATTCAGGCTTATGACTCAATTGGAGTTAATTTTTTGTGAGAGGTGTAAGATCTGTGTCTAGATTCATTTTTTTTTCATATGGATATCCAGTTGTTCCAGCACCATTTGTTGCAAAGACTATTCTTTCTCCATGAAATCACCTTTGCTCCCTTGTCAAAGATCAATGAACTATATTTATGTGGGTCTCTTCCTGGGCTCTCTATTCTGTTCCAATGACATATCTGTCTATTTTTTTTGCCAATACCATACTGTCTTGATCACTATAACTTTTATAGTAAGTCTTGAAATTGGGTAGTGTCAGTTCTCTTTGTTCTGTTTCAGTACTGTGTTGCTATTCTGGCTCTTGTGCTTTTCCATGTCTTAAATCAGTTTGTCACTATGCACAAAATAACTTGCTTGGATTTTGATTGGGATTGCATTGAATCTATAGATCAAGTGGGGTAGAATTGACATCTTAATAATATTGTGTTTTCCTATCCGTGAACATGGAATAGCTCTCCATTTTTTTAAAGATCTTTAATTTCTTTCATCAAGGTTTGTTATTTTTTTCATCAGATTTTCACCAAAATCCTTATATAGATTTTGTACATATTTTGTTAAGATTTATACCTAAGTAAGTCATCTGAGAGTGTGTGTTAATGTAAATGATGATGTGTTTTTAATTTTAAATTCCAGTCATTCATTGCTGATATTTGGGAAAGCAATGGACAATTATTGTATTCTGTAACCTTGCTATAATCGTTTATTAGTTTCAGGAGTTTGTTAGTTTTTTGGGATTTTCTACATATATAATCATTTCATTTAAGAACCAAGTCAGTTTTATTACTTATTTCCCAAACTGTACTCCTTTAATTTTTTCTTATCTTTTGTATTAGCTAGGGCTTCCAATATGACATTGAATGGGAATGATAAGAGGGAACATCTTTGTCTAGTTCCAGATTTTAGGGGGAAAGCATCTAGTTTTGCAGCATTAAGTATGATGTTGGTTTTAGGCTTTTTGTAGATGTTCTTTATCAAGTTGAGGAAATTCCTAGTTTGCTAACAGGAGTCATTTTTATCATAAGCAATGTTGCTTAGTGTTTTAGTTTCCTAGTTCCTAAAACAAATACTGTACAATGGGTTGACTTAACAACAGGAATTTACTGGCTCATGGTTTCAGAGGCTAAAAGAGTTGCTTCCTCCCAGGGTCAGTATATTCTGGCTGACTGACAACTCTGGGGTTTCTTGGCTTTTCTTTCATATGCCAATGCACATAGTGGTGTCTTCTCCTTTCTCTTCCAGGTCCCTGGCTACTCCCTATGGCTTCTCTCTCCATTTGACTTTTAATGTGTTTATAAAGGACTCCCAGTAATCTGGATTAAAGCCCAACCTGGTTCAGTTGGGCCGTACCTTATCTGAAGTAACCTCATCCAAAAATCTTATTTACAATGGGTTCAAAACCACAGAAATGGGTTAAGATTAAGAACTTGTTTTTCCTGGGTATATAATGCCAAGCCACCACACTTGGTAATATAATTGACATTCTTAACTGCATAAGGTCACCAGGGAACAAAGACATTTTTACTTAAGGTCAGATTTTCATTGAGCAGGGAAAATAGTAGTCAGCCTCATAATGTAGCTTTATATTTATATAGCCAGAACTTCCACCTAGAAGTTTAATTTGAAATACTTTGGAAATTATCATAGGAGTCTGCCAACTCTACTGTCTGTCCCACTTTGACCATAAGAATTTCTTCCATGGCACAGGTTTTTGGTTCTTTGTGTCTCTAATTAATTAATTAATTGTCTAGGATCTTTGAATACCTGAATGAATTGGGAAATGATATTATATTTTACTACTTCATTTAATTGTTTAAATCAGAGGAGGGGGTCGGATGTGGCTCAACTGGTTGGGCGTCCGTCTCCCATATGGAGGGACCCGGGTTCGATCCCCGGGACCTCCCGGTAAAAAAAAAAAAAAAAAAAAAAAAAATCAGGGGAAATCTGATAGAATAATACTAAATAATACTAAAACAATACTAACAATGCTAAAGCATATCTTGAAAAATAAATGCATGAGGATACTTAAGAAAACAGAAGCCTAGCAATTCTATTCTGGGAATTTATCCCCAAAGAAAAAAGGGCCCATCCCCAAGTCCTCATGTAAATAAATGGCATGTCATTTGGCACTATTATTTACTCAGCTGCTCAAGCCAGAAATGTGAGATCCCTCCTTGGTTTCTCTATTTTGCCCTGTAGCTCTAATCCATAATTAATTACTGGTTCTATTTCCAAAATATATATCTAAATACCTATTTCTCTTCATACCCATTGTTACCACCTCCATACAAACCTCCGTGATTTCTTACCTGGACTAATGCAATAACTTCCTAATTGTCCCCTCCTCTCATTCCACTTCTGGCCCACTCTAATCTATTCTTCACAAAGTATTATTGTGACCTTTTCAAAAGTTAAATTTAGAACATGTTCACTAAACCCTTCAGTGACTTCTTATTTCTCTTAGAATAAACCCAAAATTCTTACTAGGACAGCAATTCTTAAAAGTTTTTGTGTCAGGACCCCTTAATACTTTTAAAAATTATTGAGGACCTCCATAATTGAGGACGTAATAATTGAGGAACTCAAGAGCTTCTGTTTTTATCATTTAGATCTATCAATATTTACTATATTAAATATTAAAACTGAGAAATTTAAGTCTTTATATGATATCAAGAGTGACAATTTTAAAAATGAAAATGATATTTTCCAAAAGACAAAACATACTGAGAAGAGTAGCATTGTTTTACATTTTTGTAAACCTTTTTAATGTCTATCAAAATAGAAAACAATTGGATACTGACATATACTTCTGCATTCACTCTCTTGTGAGACCACATATATGTGGCCTCGAGAAAACACCACTGTATGCTCATGAGAGAATGAGTGTGAAAACAGCAAATAATGTCTTAGAATTATTATGAAAATAGTTTTGTCCTCATGATCCTCTTGAAAGGATCACAAGGCCCCCCAGGGGTTCACATTCCATACTTTGGCTTAGAAAATCCTGTATAATTTCACCCTGTTTAACTTTCTAATCTTTTTTTTTTTTTTTAAAGATTTTATTTATTTATTCATTTATCCCCCCCTTGTTGCTTGTGCTCGCTGGGTCAGCTAACCACGCTGTGTGGGCGGGCTTGCCTTCACCAGGAGGCCCCGGGAACCGAACCCGGGGCCTCCCATATGGTAAACGGGAGCCCTACTGATTGAGCCACAGCCGCTTCCCCAACTTTCTAATCTTATCCATAAAATGTTCTCTCTGCTCTCCAGATGGCTGGCTCCTTCTTATCTTTCAGGTCTCAACCTGCCATCTACATAGAGAAGTCCTCTTTGGGGGGAAGATTATGGATAACTTAAAAAATAACTTATTTGTATTCTGTAAACATTTCTAAAATATATTGAGAATACTTTTGTATTAAGAAAGAAAAAGTAACTATAAAAACTCCTTTTGTACTCTCCCTGACTCTGCATATCATCTGTATGTTTACAAACTTATTTTTCAGTGATTTGATTTTGAATGGAATAATCATTATGTAACTCATCCCAATAAAAACTGATCAAGGAAATTATAATCATGGTTACTTGTAAACAGCTCTTTACAATTACATGTTAGCATTACCTCCCACACTCCAAACCACAGCTTGTTGCTATGTTCCTCAGATCACCATGCCTAATTTGGGGCTTTTGTGTTCAGATGTTGTGGGCTGAAGTGCTTAAGAGTTTAATGTGAAATATTGAGATTTTTGATCTTTCAACTTAGGGCATGTCCACCTGAAATCAATTACAGCAGAGACATGCACATAAGAACCATGACTCCAATCACAGAATTGATTGGCAAGTGGGGAATGGAAAGACGGGAGGCCAACCAGGCTGTCCTCTAATTCTATTACAATGTCTGCCTTTCAAGAGTACTGGAGAAAAGGAGGTAGACCTAAAAAAGACATCAAGAATTTTCTTCAACTCTGAATTGTTTATATATCTACCCTGATATGTCTAAAGAAAGGTATCTGAGTGAAACAAAGAAAAGACCATTGCTTAAAATTAACCTATGGTCAAAGCATAGTCTTTAAGTACCAAAGCTCTTCTCTTCTTCATCTTTTTTTTTTTTTTTTTTGCCTGCAAATAATATACACTCAAGAAATGTTTGATCAATTAACTTGGATTTTTATGACTCAATTATATAAAATCTATTCATTTTTAATCTTTAACAATCATATTAAATTTACTATAATACTCTTACCATTATAATTATAATGCTTTAATAAAATGAAACACATTATTTTGTATCTACAAAATCTTTACCTTTGATACTCTTGTGTGTTAAAATGGAATTTGTATTAAAGCATAAATGTGACTCAATATTTTTTCTTGGTAACCTTGAAACAGAATATAGGAACTAAAACATTAGACATTATAGACATTCAGTTTTAAAATATATTACAAAGAATAAATGGAATTGAATGTCAAGAATGAGTAAGTGAAAGCTTTTACTCATCTGGTTTACAACTTATATCAGCTGATTTTTCTAGATTTAAACTGATTAAATTTTTTGGTTGCTTCATTTCAAATGACCACACCAGAAAAAGGTTGTTTGTCATGGTTATTTATGCTTTTCCTTACTGTTTTAGCTTAAAGGAAATGTTTAAATTTAATAAATATGAAGTTGTTAAAAACAGCAGAAAAACTATTCCAATAAATTAATATTGGTCACATGTTTAAAACTCTTTGCAAGGATAAAATAAAAATATCCAGCTGAATTCAAAATAAAATAACAAAATAAAGATAAACCCTAGAAAAATTCACCATGCTTAAAATCCACTCTACAAAAGCATAAAAACATGCAACCCCTAAATGGTTCCAGATCTTTCCTATTTCCAAATAATTAATGGAAACCCATAAGGAACACAAAAAAAATGTCAAATTATAGGAAATGTAAAGTCTCAGACTCTCAAATAAGGAGAGGAAAAATTTGCCCATGATCCTCCCCACCCCCAAATGATTCTTCACCATCACCTTTAAGATAGTAGAGAATCATGTGAGCTCTCTTTCATCTGGCCTGTTTCTCTGTTCTGTAACTCTTGTAGGACTCTAAACTAGCACTTACTACTTAGAGATTGGGTTCAAAAACAGCTACTCTTGTTTATAACTCTAAACAGAACCTTGAACCTTCACAATCCTTGCTTAAAACTTTCCCTCCATCCTTTATCTTTTACCTTATTTTATTTATGAATATGCCTGTGGGTTTACCTTCTCCTTTGAAAATAAGGACCACAGGATAGTTTAAGTTGATAGACCTTATTTCCTTTGTCCCTTGTATCCATCACAGAACTCTGCATATAGTAAAAGTTAAATACGAGTAAATAAAAATAAACTACTTGCAGGAAAACAACATATAGTTATACTTCTCTAATGCAGAGACTTGATTATTAGCATTCTCAAATACCTGGAACAGGGCCCAGAGTACAGGAAAAAAAAATTGCTGATAAGGACCACATTAAACATGTTGTAACTAGTTGGCTCACTGTTTAGAAGGATTCTTCTAGTTGGTTTGAGAAAGCTATGAAAGGCTAGTCTTTGCCTATGAAATATGAGATATAACAGGAGGCAGAGAGGCATGAAAAGTAAAAAGTGAAGGAAAGTATGAAGTAGAGAACAGAAGCAGTAAGAAGGTGAGCAAAGCCTAGAGCTAATGGCTGCAACAAGCAGCTGCCAGTAGAGACTAGAAACTGTGACAGAGGTGGCAAATTGTAGACATTTTAGACCACCATAAAGTGGACTGGGCTGCATGCAAACCAGTAGATTTCAGCAATCTCGAGAGAGAAAGAGGATCTTTAGTCCTTTGTCTCACACCATCTATAAATACCCACAAAACAGACTATGTAAGATGGAAGCAATGAAGTATAGAATATATTTTAGAAAAAATATTTTACAGAAAAACAGTTAAAAATAAAAAGCAGAATTGGGGGGCGGATGTGGCTCAACTGGTTGGGCGTCCGTCTCCCATATGGAGGGACCTGGGTTCGATCCCCGGGACCCCCGGTAAAAAAAAAAAAAAAAAAAAAAAAAGCAGAATTCAACTGTTTAGCTATTTGAAGCCAAAACTAATATAGTATGTTTTATTTCCAAAGGGTGCTAGATAGTTCAGTTTACTAGAGTTGAATGGGAAAGAAAAAGGAACAAACATGGACTGAGTGCCTATTATGTACTGTAAATTATACAGATAAAATATCTTTTAATACTCACAACAACCCTATTACCTAAATATTATTCCCATTTTAAAGCTAAGTAAAGTGAGACTCATAGTGATTATATAACTTGCCCAAGGTCCCAGGGAAACAACACAAATGACTACAAATGAGGAGAAATGTTGTTAAAAATTGTTCATTTCCTTTGGTTGAGCACTTCTAGGAATCTATTCTAAAAAAAAAAAAAGCAAAACACTTTAAATGTTTAAAAGCTTAATGAAAAAATGAGCTCTTGCCAGTATTATCTGTAATAGCAAGAAATTAGAAACAATTTAAATGTCCAACAATATAGAAGTAATACATCAGTTGAATAGATTAGAATGTTGCCATTTAAATTGATGATCATAAAGTATTTATAATTTAGAGAAAATCATTACAATATTATTAATATAAGATGAAGGAATCAAAAATGTTTTTACAATAAGATCTTAACTATGTAAAGCAAACAAAGAAACCAAAAAATATTTCATATTGAAAACATTTAAAAAATCTACTAAAATGTAAACAGTAGGTAAAGTCTATGCATTTTTCCCCTTCTTTTTACTTTTCTGTATATGCTAAGATTCCTGTGACAAGCAGGAATTACCTGTATAAGGGAAAAATAAAAAAATCTTGAAACTGTTTCAAAGTTACATTTTAAAACAACACAGGAGTTTGGCCTATAGCAGCTACCTGAAAACTAAGAGCATGTGCTAGAAATTTGGAATTCTCAAGCTAAATTTTAGAACTCCATTTGAAGGTGAGAGATATGATACGCATACCAGGCTAGAGAAATAAGTTTAAAATATCTATAGGCTAGATCAGTTGAATGTAACAAGCTGAAAGTTATCAGATGTAAATATAAGATCTTGTACTTAGGGAAGCGGCTGTGGCTCAATCAGTGGGGCTCCCGTTTGCCATATGGGGGGCCCCGGGTTCAGTTCCCGGGGCCTCCTGGTGAGGGCGGGCCCGCCTGCACGGCGTGGTTAGCTGACCCAGGAGGTGAGCCCGCCCGAACGGCGTGGTTGGCTGGCCCAGCGAGCGCAAGCAGCGGGGGGGGGGGGGGGGGTGTGTGTGTGTGTGAATGAATAAATAAATTAAAAAATAAAAATAAAAACAACAACAACAAAAAAAAAAAAATAGTTTTTAAAAAAAAAAAAAAAAAAAAAAGGATCTTGTACTTAGGTCCCCAAAGTCACAAACTACAGCATGGAGGAAATATTTTAGGAGCAGTATAAATAGAAGACTCTGAGTAGCTTTAGTAGGGAATAAACTCAGTGAGTTGAGTTTGACACAGCTAATCAAAAATAAATTAAATTTAAGAAATGTATTAATAATTAGATAATATTATTATGAGGAAAGTGATAGTGCTTGTGGTAGGCAGATTTTTAGGATAACCCTGAATGTCTCACACCCCTGTATAATTCCCTCCCCTTGAGTGTGGGTGGGACCTGTGAATATGATGGGCTATCATTTCCATATTATGTTATGTCATGTGGCAAAGGTGAAAGGATTTTTTCAGATATAATTAAAGTCCATTAACAGTTGACTTTGAGTTATGCAAAAGGAAGAGTATCTTAGATGGGCCTGACCTAACCAGGTGAGCTCTTAAAAAGAGTCTAAAGGGCAGAGATGTGTAGAGAGAAAAACCTACAAGAATAAAATCCTGATGCATTAGGAGCTAGGTCTATGGGGAGGGATGGCTCCTAGGAGCTTAGGGCCTCAGTCCTATCACTGCAAGTAACTAAATTCTCCCAACAATTTGAAGGAACTTGGAAGAGGACACCAACATCCAGATGACAATGCAGCATGGCTGATACCTGAGCAGAGGACCCAGCTAAACCATGCCCCAACTTCATATTCATGGAGACTAGAAGATAATCAATGTGTGTTGTTTTAAGCTGCTATATTTGTGGTAATTTGTTATGCAACAATAGAAAACTACTGCTTGGGTTAGTGTCAGGAGTAATGAGCTGTGGGTGAAAAATACTGTGAAAGGTATATATAAAGAGCCTGAAACAGGCATTATCTGAAAGGTAGGGTGACTTTAAATTATATCATGTGAGGAATTAAGACAGGGTAACTAAGCTCCACATTGCAGAACATACAAAGGAAGAGTGTGAGAAAATTACAGAGAGTCAGATATTTAAATTCTAACAGGAATATTTTTACAAACATAAAAAGGCTGCCCTGATATTCCTTGAATTCGCTATCACTGAAAGTGCCGAAGCTTAGTTGGATGACTAGTAGGCATAGCACAGAGAAGATTCAAGCATTTTTAGACGGCCTGATAAATAACTTTTAAAGACTATCTCTTTCTTAGGCATTTGCATCTTTAAATACCGCATGTGTATAAAGATGTACTTTCTATTTATGGCATGAAAATTTGTAGTTCCTGGTACATTGTAGGAAGCTGGTAAATATTTGTTGAATGAATGAATGCATGAAAGAATAAAAGAATGAAAGAAAGGGATGAGGATATTAATATGCTAAGGTCTGATTTGGAACTACTTTGAAAAACTTATATGACAGTTACAAAAAAAAATACCAACCCATACAGAGAACTCCAATCCTGAATCTCCAGATAACCTAAGTATCTTTTTTCTTTTTGTTCAACGTTTTTTACTAGAGAAGCTATGAGTTTACAGAACCATCATGAATAAAATATAGGATTCCCATACAACACACCACCACGAACATCTTGTGTTGGTGTAGAACATTACAAGAGATGACACTTCTGTTTTATAATTGTACTTTTTTTTCAAACAGTAGTTACCTTTGTTACATTTGATGAAAGATTATTAAAACAGTATTATTAACTATCATCCATAGTTTATTTACTTAGGTAAAATTTCCCCCATATATCACCCTATTATTAACATCTTGTATCAAGATCATACATTTGTTATAATTAATGAAAGAACATTCTTATACTATCCTAATTCTCTTTTCTTTTTTTTTTTTTTTGTTCTTTTTATTGTTATTTGTGTTTCCTAATTCTCTTTTAATGTTTCCTTTAGGGTAAATTTAAAATAAAACCTTGGTGGCAATGAGGTAGGTGGCTGCTATCTCTGGGAGAATGAAATATGTCTTTATCTAGCAAATAATGCAAATAGGGAAATGGAAAGAATCCTGGACTATAGTTCAAAGAACTAAATTTTAGACTTGCTGCCATCACTCCGGCCACTTTTGTCATACAGGATAAACTGTTGAAATGATTTATCCTGGGATTCAAGTTGATTTGGGAGGCATATTAAAGCAGGAAGAAAATCTTGGGAAAATCAGAGAATTTAAGGATGAGATAAAGAAGAGTAGGATTAGAAAGGTCGAAGAAATATTAGATGTTAAGAATAATCATCTAGAGCTTCCAGCTGACCAAGGTAGCAGGGTAAGATGCTCCAAGGTGAAGATACCCCATAGATTCTTTCGAAAACTAGCAAAAACTGGCAGTCATCTTCATCAGAATTACAGAAAACAGTTAAAAGTTTGCAGTAACTAAGCAAGTGCCAAATCAAGAAAATGCAGCTTTTAAAGTGGTAGGAGAAGCACATGGTACCCTTGTTAGTATGGAGCCACTCTGCAACCCATTGTGGGTCTCTGGCTCTGTTCTAGAGGGAGCAAACTAACCCCTATGTACATACTGGGGTGCTTGTATGTTGGTGCCAATCTATCAGGTGCCTGAAAGCATGAACCAGGAAATATTTTTGGTTCACCCTCCCAGAACCTGCCTTGCAGGCACAAGCAGCTTGTGGTCAGCTAAATCAGTGAAAGAAACAAGTAAGTCAAAGATAATTGGGTCATGGGATTACCTGCTTAAATTATAAAAAAGAGTGCCAGGGAGGGGGGAAAAATCTATTTCATAAGGAGTAGAGGGAGCATTCAAATTCCTGTGAACAAGGAATTCCTAAGGCCAAGAGAAATACAAGCCCAGGAGACGACTCAGGCTGAGAAAAGATAGGGAGGACCCTGTACTTCACATTCGGCTTGGGCTGATCTTGACAGGGGGCTGAACTCTGAAAGAGAGCACCAGCCTACATAGGGCATATTAGCAAAGACAGAGAGAGGTGTTTTTTTGGTGTTAGTTTGTTTTGGCTAACTCCTGGCACTCAAGGAAATCACTAGCTGGATATAAACTTAAGAAACAGACAGCTCAGGGATTAAATGCCAGAGTTAACACTTTAAAATATGAAAATGTACAGCATGCAACAAAAAATTAAAAGGCAAACAAAGAAACAGGAAATGATGGCTGATAGAAAGGAACAAGATAAAAATCCAAGCCAACATGAAGATGACCTGGTTTTGGACATATTAGACAAAGAATTTAAAAAAAAAAAAAAGATCCTCAATATGCTCAAGGAGATAAAGGAAAGCATAGAGAAAGAACTGAAGGATATCAATAAAACAATGAATGAACAACATAAATCTCAATAAAGAGATGGAAATTTAAAAAAGGATCCAAGCAGAAATATTAGAGAGGAAGACCACAATAAATAAAATGAAAATTTCTCTAGAGGGTTTCAACAGCAGTTTGGAGCTGACAGAAGACAGAACCAGGGAATTCGAAGATAAGAGAATTGAAATGATTCAGGTGGAGTAGTAAAAAAAAAAAAAAAAAAAAAAAAAAAGTGAACAGAGCCTAAGAGACTGGTGAGGCACCATCAAGTGTACTAACAGATGCATTACGGGAGTACCAGAAGAAGAAGAAAAATGAAGGAACATTCAAGGAAATAATGGCAGAAAACTTCTGAAATTTAATGAAAGACATGCATATGCACATTAATGAAGCCCAAACAGGATAAACTTGAACAGAACCATTTTCAGACAAGGAGTAGGCAAACTTTTGAATGCCAAGGACAAGGAGAGAGTTCTGAAAGCTGTAAGAGAAAAGTTATTTACAAGGGAGTCCCAATAGGATTAAGTAACGATTTCTCATTAGAAACCATGGAGGCAAGAAGGCAGTGGGACAAAATATTTAAAGTGCTGAAATAAAACAACTACCAATCAAAATTTTATATCTGGTGAGACTGATTTAAAAAATGAGGGATAGATTAAAACATTCCCTGATAGGGAAGCGGATGTGGCTCAATCAGTAGGGCTCCCGTTTACCATATGGGAGGCCCCGGGTTCGGTTCTCGGGGCCTCCTGGTGAAGGCAAGCCGGCCCACGCGGCGTGGTGAGCTGACGCAGCAGGACAACCCAGCAAGGGGAGACAAGCAGACACAGAAAAACATCCAGCAAATAGACACAGCGAGCACAAGCAGCAAGGGGGGGATAAATGAATAAATAAATTTAAAAAATCTTTAAAAACAAAAACAAAAAACAAAACAAAAAAAACCCCAAACATTCCCTGATAAACAACAGCTGAGGGAGTTCATCACCACTAGACCAGCTCTACAAGCAGAGCTAATGGGAGTGAAAGGGACACTAGACAGTGGATAAAAGCAGAATAATATAAAGACCATATGTATAATTATAAATGCCTTTACTAACTAATATTGAATTTTTTGACATTAACTCTTATTTTTAGTTCTTTCAGGTTCTAAAATGCAAATATATAAAACATAATGATATATCTATGGTTTTAGACATACAATATCTAAAGACATAATTTGTAACAAGTACAACAAATAGGTGGGAGGTCAGGGGGGTATGGAAATAGTGTAGGTGTATGCTCTTGAAGTTAAGTTGGTATCAGATCAAACATAATTGTTATAGATTTATGATATTAAATTTAAACACTTTGGTAACCACAAAGAAAATATATGAAAAATATATACAGAAATAAATAAGGGCACAAAATAGTACAATAGAAAAAATCAAATAATTATGAAAGTAGTGATAAACAGAATTGAGGGAAAAAAGGTGTAAGATTTACAAAGACAAACTAATATGAAAATGGCAGAAGAAAATCCTACATAATCAGAAGTTACTTTAAATATAAACAGACTAAAATCTCTAGTCACAAGGCAGAGCTTGACAGAATGGATAAAAAAGTATGACTCAACTATATTCTGCTTACAAATCACAAGTAGGTTGAAAGTGAAAGGATGAGAAAAAACATACCATGGAAATAGTAACCAAGAAAGCTGGGGTAGCTACACGAAAATCAGGAAAAATAGACTTAAAAAAAAAAAAAAAAGATTTATTTTATTTATTAATCTGCCCTCCCCCCACCCATTGTTTTTGCGCTTGCTGTCTTGCTCTCTGTGTTCATTCGCTGTGTGCTCTCTGTGTCTGCTCGTCTTCTCCTCGTCTTCTCTTTAGGAGGGAACCGATCCTGGGACCTCCGATGTGGGAGAGGCACTCAATTGCTTGAGCCACCTCAGCTCTCTGATTTGTTGGGTCTTTCATTGTCTCTTCTCTGTCTCTTTTTGTTGTGCTAGCTTGCTGTGCCGGCCAGCTCACTTTCACCAGGAGGCCCCAGGAAACAAACCCAGAACCTTCCATACGGTAGACGGGAGCCCAATCACTTGAGCCACATCCGCTTCCCAGGAAAAATAAACTTTTAAGTCAAAAACTGTTATGAGGGACAAAGAAGATAACTATACTGAAAAAGGGTCGATTCAAGAAAACATGACAATTATAAATATATATGCACCTAACAGCAGAGCCCCAATATATATAAAGCAAATATTGACAGATTTGGAGAATCAGATGGTTGTGCATAAACAGTAGGATACTTTAATACACAACTTTCAAAAATGGATAGAACATTTAGACAAAAGAGCAACAAGGAAAAAGAAAGACTTGAATAATACTATAAATCAACTAGTCTTAACAGATGTATATACAACACTTTCGTATCAACAGCAGCAGAACACACATTTTCCTCTAGTTCATGTGGATCATTCTTCAGGATAGACCATATGTTAGGTCACCAAATAAATTAAAAAAATACTGAAATCATACAATGTATCCTCTCCAACTATAATAGAATGAAGCTAGAAATCAATAACAGAAAAAGAAATGGAAAATTCACAAATATGTGAAATAAAGAACAAATTCAATCAATGGGTCAAAGAAGAAATCACATGGGAAATTAGGAAATATCTTGAGGCAAATGAAAATGAAAAACCAACTTACCTAAACTTATAGGATGCAAGAAAGGCAGAACCAAGAGGAAAATTTACAGCTTTAAATGCTTAAATAAAAAAAATGAGAAAGATGTCAAATCAGAGACCTAACCTCAAAACTGGAGGATCTAGAAAAAGAAGAGCACTAAACCCAAAGCAAGAAGAAAGGAAAAAACAAAAACTAGAGCAGACATAAATTAAATAGAGAATAAAAAAACAACAACAGAGAATCAATGAAGTCAAAACTTGGTTCTTTGAGAAGATCAATAAAATTGATAATCCTTTAGCTAGACTGACAAAGATAAAAAGAGATGATACAAACAACTAAAATCAGAAGTGAAATGGTATCATTATTGCTGACCCCACAGAAACGAAAGGATTGTAAGGGGATACCTTACAAACCCTGCCCAAACTCTTCCAAACACCTGAAGAGGAGGTAATATTTCCTACCTCTTTCTATGAGAGAAACAATACCCTAATACCAAAGCCAGATAAAGATAACACAATAAAATAAAATAACATTGGAGAACAATTTCTCTTATGAATTTGCAAAAATCCCCAATAAAATACTAGCAAAACAAATCCAACAGCACAGTGAAAGGATTACACACCACAATCAGGTTGGATTATTTATCTCAGGTATGCAAGGGTGGTTCAACATAAGAAAAATCAATTAATGTAATACAGCACATGAACAGAACAAAGGGAAAAAACCATATGATCAACTCTGCTTATGCAGAAAGGGTATTTGACAAATCCAATATCACGTCTTGATAAAAACCCTTAGAAAACTAGGAATAGAAGGAAATTTCTTCAACATGATAAAAGGCATATATGAAAAACCTACAGCTAACATCATGCTCAAAGATAAAAGACTGAAAGAAAGCTTTCCCTCTAAGATCTGGAACAAGACAAGAATGACAACTGCCACCACTGTTATTCTACATTGTACTGGAAGTTCCAGCCAGAGCAATAAAGCAAGAAAAAGAAATAAAAGGCAGCCAAATTGGAAAGGAAGAAGTAAAAGTTCCACTATTTGCAAATGACATGATCCTATATATTGAAAGGCCCCCCAAAATCTACAACAAAGCTAACAGAGCTAATAAAAAAAAATCAGCAAAGTGGTAGGGTACAAGATCAACATACAAAAATCAGTAGTGTTTCTATATATCTATATACTAGTAATGGAAAAGTTTAAACAGGATTTGTGTTCTTTTTTAATTGCTTGGTAAAATTCACCTGTGAAGCCATTTGGTCCTTGTGGCAGTTTGATGTAATTATGAATTCCAAAAATATAATTGAATCAGTTGTAAACTGATCTGTTAATCTGGGCATGATTAGGTTAGGATTAGGGTGTTGAGCCCCACCCCTTGGTGGGTGGGGAATCAAATATAAAAGGCAAGGCAAAGGATAGTTGAAGCAGTCTTTTGAGAAGCAGTTTTGATGTTGGAAAGAAGGCCCCAAGAGAAGAGAAGCAAGCCGTTTGCCTGATCGTCTACAGCTGACCTTGTGGAGGAAACAGGAGCTAAGCCCGGAGAGAAACGCAGCCCCGGGAAGAGAGAAACCCAGAAGCCTGAACCCTGGCAAACGCCGGCAGCTGTCTTGCTCCAACACGTGGCAATGAACATTGGTGAGAAAAGAAACTTAATGCTTTATAGCCTGGTATCTGTGGACTTCTACCCAAAATAAATACCCTTTATAAAGACCAACCCATTTTTGGTATTTTACATTAGCACCCCTTTGGCTGACTAATACAGTCCTGGACTTTTCTTTGCTGGGGGATTTTTGATGATGGATTCAATCTCTTTAAATGTGATTGGTTTGTTAAGTTCTTATATTTCTTGTAGCGTCAGTGTAGGTTGGTTGTGCATTTCTAGGAATTTGTCCATTTTATCAAGGATGTCGAGTTTGTTGGCATATAGTTTCTCATAATATCCTCTTATGATTCTTTTTATTTCTGTTGGATCAGTCGTAATTTCCCCCCTTTCATTTCTGAATGTATTTATTTGCATCTTCTGTCTTTTTCTTTGTTAGTATAGCTAGGGGTTTGTCAATTTTATTGATCTTCTCAAAGAACCAGCTTTTGGTTTTGTTGATTTTCTCTGTTGTAGTTTTGTTCTCATTTTCATTTATTTCTGCTGTAATATTTATTATTTCTTTACTTCTGCTTGCTTTGGGATTGGTTTGCTGTTCTTTTTCTAGTTTCTCTAGTTCAGTTAAATCTTTGAGTTTAGCTCTTTCTTCTTTTTTAATGTAGGCATTTAGGGCTATAAATTTCCCTCTCAAGACTGCCTTCACGGGAAACGGATGTGGCTCAAGAGGTTCGGCGTCCGTCTACCATATGGAGAGACGGGGGTTCGATCCCTGGTACCTCCCGGTAAAAAAAAAAAAAAAAAAGACTGCCTTCACTATATCCCATAAGTTGTGATACACTGTGTTCTCGTTTTTCATTTGTCTCAATATATTTACTGATTTCACTTGCAATTTCTTCTTTGACCCGCTGGCTATGTAGTAGTGTGTTGTTCAGCCTCCACATATTTGTGAATTTCCCTTTTTCCTGTTTATTATTGATTTCCAGTTTCATTGCATTATGATCTGAGAAGGTATAATTATATAATTTCAATCTTTTTATATTTATTGAGAGCTGCATTGTGACCTAACATGTGGTCTATCCTGGAGAAAGATTCATGGGCACTTGAGAAGAATATATAACCTGCTGAGTTTGGATGCAGTGTTCTGTATATGTCTCTTAGGTCTAACTTGTTTATCATATTGTTTAAGTTCTCTGTTTCTTGTTGATCTTCTGTATAGTTGTTCTATCTACTGATGTGAGTGGGGTGTCCAAGTCTCCAACAAATATTGTAGAAATGTCTATTTCTCCCTTCGGTTTTGCTGGAGTTTGTCTCATGTATTTTGGGGCACCCTGGTTAGGTGCACAGATATTTATGACTGTTATATTTTCGTGGTGGATTGTCCCTTTTATTAATATATAATGGCCTTCTGTATCTCTCATTACATTTTTGCATTTAAAGTATGTTTTGTCTGATATTACTATAGCCCCCCCCCCCGCTATTTTCTGGTTACTATTCGCATGGAGTAGCTTTTTCCGACCTTTCACTTTCAGCTGGTTTGTATCCCTAGGTCTAAGGTGAGTTTCTAGTAAGCAGCATATGGATGGCTGATGTTTTTTTATCCATTCTATCAGCCTGTATTTTTTTTTTTTTTAAAGATTTTATTTATTTATTCATTTATCCCCGCCTTGCTGCTTGTGCTCGCTGGGTCAGCTAACCACGCCATGCGGGTGGGCTTGCCTTCACCTGGAGGCCCCAGGGAACCGAACCCGGGGCCTCCCATATGGTAAATGGGAGCCCTACTGATTGAGCCACAGCCGCTTCCCAGCCTGTATCTTTTGATTGGGGAGTTTAATCCATTCACATTCAATGATATTACTGAAAATGCATTATTTACTTCCTCCATTTTATTCTTTGGTTTTCATATGTCATCTTGTTTTTGTCTCTCTTTTTACTCTTTTGGTTATCCTTTCTGCTATTCTTTCTTCTATAGTCTCCTCCAAGCCTCTCTCCTGTCTTTTTCTTTCAGGTTCTAAGGCTTCCTTTAATATTTCCTGCAAAGTTGGATTCTTTTTTGCAAACTCTCTTAGTTTCTGTTTGTTTGTGAATATTTTATACTCACCTTCATATTTGAAGGACAGTTTTGCTGGATAAAGAATTCTCGGCTGGCAGTTTTTCTCTTTCAGTTTCTTAATTGTATCATACCACTGTCTTCTTGCATCTATGGTTTTTGAAGAGAAATCTGCACTAAGTCTTACTGGATGTCCCTTGTACGTAATGTTTACTTCTCCCTTGCTGCTCTGAGAATTTTCTCTTTATCTTTGACCATTTGCCATTCTGAGTAGTATGTGTCTTGGAGTAGATCTATTTGGGTTTATTCTGTTTGGGACATGTAAGTTCATTTCTTTTGTGAGAGTTGGGAAATTTTCAGCTATTATTTCCTCAAATACTCTTTCTGACCCTTTTCCCTTCTCTTCTCCTTCTGGAACTCCTGTAACACCCTCTGGAGTGACCAACACTCTAATCCATGTGGGCTGAATGCACTTGCAGTTGCCCTGAAAGGCTGAGGGAGTACTGTCCCTTCCGCCCTTTAAGGGGTGGGAATGGAACCACCAACGCTCAACAGTTCAGTCCGTATAGGACTAAAGTGCCTGCCATTGCCCGGAGAGGCTGAGGAAACACCAGCCCCCTCCTATCCTATTGGGAGGTGGGGGTGGATCCATAGGTGCCCAACATTTCAGTCTGTGCTGGCCAAAAATGCCTGCTGTTGCTCAGAGAGGCTGTGGAAACAGCTGTTCCCTCTTATCCTTTTGGGGGGTGTGGGTGGATCTACATGTACTCATCAGTCCAGTCCATGCAGGCAGAAAGCACTCACCATTTACCAGAAAAGCTGAGGAAACACAGAAACCCTCCTATCATATTGGGGGGTGGGGATGGAGCTATAGGTGTCTGAGTATCTAGTCTGTGCAGGCTGAAAGCGCCTCCAGTTGCCCAGAGAGGCCAAGGAAACATAGCTCCTCTCCTATCCTACTGGGATATGGGGATGAAGTCTCAGGTGTCTGACTGTTCAGTCTGTGCTACCCAAAAGTGCCTGCAGTTTCCCAGACAGGCTGGTGCAAGTCCCTCCAACTTCTTCCCTGCTGGAGGTGGGGCTGGAGCCTAGGCTAGAGCTGTGATCCGACCTGGGTGGAAAGCAGCTGGTCCCTACCTTCACTGTGATTTTCAGTAAGCCCCACTTCCCCTCATGCCAGGTGCAGAGTTAAAATGGCAGCTACCAGCCTCTTTCCAACTTGGACAGGTTCAAACTTTAGTTGTTCTCAGGATTATACTTTACCCAGCTGAATTTACCAATCAGTAACTGAAGTCGGTGGCCAACCATCTCTTCCTCCCATGTTTTTGGGAAATGGAGCCTACAACTCCAGCCATGGAACAGCTCCCAAGGTGGCTCTTGCCACCATTGGAGGATGGTCACTGGTCTCTACGGCGTGGAATGCTCTACTCAAAAATTTTCACCGCAGATGGGCAGTTTCCTCTTTCCATTCTTCCAGTGATGTTGCAGGATGCTCTTCTGGTCTCCTGGGGCCCCCAAACAGATGCTTTAGATAGCTCTAGATGATTACTAACTGCCCTGTAGGACGTGCTGACTCTTGGTGCTCCTTACTCTGCTGCCATCTTGCCCCTCCTTCCCCCTTCAGTTTTGCCAGTGTTTGCCTCATGTAACTTGGGGCATCCTGTTTAGGTGCATATACATTTATGATTGTTGATTCCTCCTGGTGAACTGCCCCTTTTACTAGTGTATAATGACCTTCCTTGTCTGTAGTAATAGCTTTGCTTTAAAAGTATATTTCATCTGATATAAGTATAGCTACTCCAGGTTTTGTTTTGTTTTTTGGTTATTGCATGTGTGGAATATCTTTTTCCAGTCTTTCACTTTCAATATATTTGTATTCTTGGATCTAAGGTGAGTCTCTTGCAGACAGCATATAGATGGCTTATATTTTCTTATCCATTCTGCCATTCTGTGTCTTTTGATTGGGAATTTAATCCATTAACATTCCATGTATTAATGTTATTAATGTAAAGGCAGTTCTTACTTTACCCATTTTGATCTTTGGGTATTATCTGTCACATCTTATTTTCACCACTCTTAAAAACTTTTATTTATTTTTAGTAATATAATCTTCATTTATAGACTCTCTTCCAAGACTCTCTCTCACCTGTCTTTTCTTTCAGGCTATAGCACTCACTTTAGTATTTCCTGCAAATCCAGCCTCTTCTTTACAAACTCTCTCGGTTTCTGTTTATCTGTGACTATTCTAAACTCGCCCTCATTACAAATGGCCAGACTGAAAGACTATCTTGCCAGATATAAGATTCTTGTCTGTCAGTTTTTCTCTTTCAGTATCTTAAATATACCACTGCCTTCATGCCTCCATAGTTTCTGATGGAGAAATCTGCACTTAATCTTATTGGGCATCCCTTGTATGTGATGAATTTCCTTTCTCCTGCTGCTCTCAGGATTCTCTTATCTTTGGCATTCAACTTTCTGATTAGTATGTGTCTCGGAATAGGTCTATTTGAATTTATTTGGATGGCTGTTGTGATGGTTAGGCTAATGTGTCAACTTGGCCAGGTAATTGTGTCCAGGTGTTTGTTCCAGCAAGCACTGGGCTAATTGTAATACAAAAGCATTTATGGACCTCAATCACCAGTGAGTTTACTGAGTGGATGGCTGATTGCATCTGCATCAACCAGGGAGATTACATCATCAATGGGTGATGCTTTTATCCAATCAGTTGAATGCCTTAAAAGGGGAAGTGATTTCAACATTCAGAGAGAATTTCCCAGCTTGTCGTTGGACAGCCAACTTCTCCCAGAAACTCATCAAGGACCTTTCATCGGAGCCCCTGGTTTGCAGCCTGCCTGCGGAACCTGGACTTGTGCATCCCCACGGTTGCGTAAGAGACTCTTAAAATCTCATATTATTGACAGATATCTCCTGTTGATTCTGTTTTCCGAGAGAACCCTGACTAATACAGCTGTACACTGTGTTTCTTGCACAAGGATATCTATGTCCTTCAAAAGGGTTGGGAAATTTTCTTTCATTATTTCTTCAAATATTCCTTCTGCCCCTTTTCCCTTCTTGTCTCCTTCTGGGACACTCATGACATGTCTGTTTGCACATCTCTTGCTGCCATTTAGTTCCCATAGTCCCTGTTCAATTTTTTCCATTCTTTATCTGTTCTTTTGTATGTTTGCTTTTGGAGTCCCTGTCTTCAATCTCACTGATCCTTCCTTCTGCCTCCTCAAATCTGCTGTTATATGCCTCCAATGTTTTTTTTTTTTTTAAGGTACCGGGGCCTAGGATTAAACCCAGGACCTCATATGTGGGAAGCCAGCACTTGACCACTGAGCTACATCAGCTTCTCTGTGTTTTTTTTGTTTTTAGGAGGCACCAGGAATCGAACCTGGGACCTCCCATGTGGGAACTAGGCGCTCAACCACTTGAGCTGCATCCGCTCTCTCCAATGTATTTTTAATTTCATTTTTTGTGCCTTTCATTCTCATAAGATCTGCTATTTTTTTATGTATGCCTTCAAATTCTTTGTACTCACCCAGTGTCATCTTAGTATCCCTTAATCTCTTTAGACAACTTAATGAATTTATTAAGGAGATTTGTTTGAACATGTATAGTTAGTTGTCTCAACTCCTTTATGTTATCTGGAGGCTTAGTTCGTTCTTTTGCCTGGGCCTTATCTTCCTGTTTCTTGGTATGGATTTTAATTTTTTGTTGGTGTCTCAGCATCATGATTCACTAGATTTATTTATTCTTGGCCCCCTTTCTTCTCATTAATCTAGTTCTTTCTATTTGGTTGGCTTTGTGCCTCAGCCCCTCTTTACTAGTTGATTCAAATTAATTTAGAACCTTATAGTGGTTCGTGTTATAGCCAATATGAATTTTTTCATCTCTTTTTCACCTGTTTCTTGTCTTTTCTCCCTTCCTGGTTGCAGAACAGGAGCCGAGGATGTAGTTGGTACTGTAAGCTGTGTGTGGGGGTGCAGCTGCCTGTGTTGCCCCAGGAACCGATGAAGCTTCTTCCACCTTTCTCCCCTCCCAGGGTTAGGGACAGAGATGCAGCCATGTGCAGTAATCCAAGTCATGCAGACCAAGCCCATCTGTAGTTGTCCAGAGAGACTGATGAAGTTCCATGCCCCTTCCTCCCCTACCTGTGGCAGAATAGAGCTGCAGTTTTGGGCAGTAAATTATGTTTTGCAAGTCAAAACTGACCACAGTTCCCCAGGTAGGCTGATGAAGCACTGGTCCCCCTTCCCCTTTCCAGGGGTGGGAATGGAGCCTTTGTTGTGCCCAGCAATCTAGTCTGTACAGATGTAAGTGCCTGTAGTTGCCCAAAGAGGCTGGTGCAGGTCCTCCCAGCTTCCTCCCTTCGGGAAGTGAGGCTGGAGCCTGGGCTAGGGCTGCACTCTGACCTGGGTGGAAAGAAGCTGGTCCCTACCTTCACTGTGATTTTCAATCAGCCCTACTTCCCTCATGCCAGGGCAGAGTTAAAATGGAGGCTACTGGCCTCCTTCCGACTTGGACTGGTTTAAACTTTAGCTGTTCTTAGGACTGGACTTTAGCCAGCCAAATATACTAATCAGTAGCTGAAATCAGTGCCTGACCATCTCTTCCATCCCCATTTTTGGGAAATGGAGCTTCCAACTCCAACCAGGAATAGCTCCCGAGGTGACTTGCGCTGCCAGTGGGGGTTGGCATCAGCCTCCCTGGCATGGAGTGCTATACTCATAAATCTTCACTGCAGATGGGCAGTTCCTCCTCCTGTTCTTCCAAGGATATTGCAGGATGCTCTTCTGGTCTCATGTGCCTCCCAAACAGGTGATTTATATAGCTCTGGGTGATTACTAACTGCACTCTAGGACAAGCTGACTCTTGGAGCTCCTTACTCTGCTGCCATCTTGCCCTCTCCTCTCTTATATAATTTTTACCCTAGAGCTGGCCCCTCACTTTTTTTTTTTTTTTAAATGTCACTAACTTCTTTTAGAAAGAGAGTCAGTTGCTCAGCAGAATGTTCCACAGTCTGGATTTGTCAATTTACTTTCTTTTGATGTCATTTACATCATTCTTAAATAAATATGTTTATATAGGTTTTACTAGATTAGGGTTCAAATTTTGGGGGCAAGAATATTTCATTGGTACAGAGATATTTGAGAGGGTGAGTATGGAAATATATGTGTGAGGTGTATGACGGGTAAACATTACAGGCCAAAAGAAACCCAGCAAAGGTGTGGTTAGAGATAAGTAAGTATGTGGTACATTTCAAGGAAATAAAATAAATACTCTGACTAGAGACAGTGTTTTCAACTTTATACCCTGGTTCCATTCCCTAATTTAGTCCTGTTGAAATCAGGATCTCAGGGAAGGAAGCCCAGATATCTAGATTTTTACAAAGTTCCTGAAGAAATTCAGTAGGGTACATGTAAGTATTTTGCTCTTGGTATGTCAAGGTCATTTTTGTTTCTGGCATTTTGGGCATAGCTACACAACTTCTCTTTATTGAAATTTTAGCTTAATTGTCACCTCCTCAGTAAATTCTTACTTACCACCCAGTTCAAAGTAACCAATCTGTTTTATTTCTTAGCACTTGCCTAACATCTTGTTTGCTTACTTGTTTTGGGTATGTTTCCCTCACTGGAATGTATGTTCCAAAAGAACATGAGTGGACCTTATCTATCTTGATCAAAGTGGTAATTCGAAAGCCTAGAAGAAGCCTAGATACATAGAAGGAACATACTACATAGTCACATAATGAATGGATAAATTTGGCAGATTTAGGGAATTATTTTAATACTTTTTTATAGATAGAAAATAAAAATTATTCTTTATGCTTGTCTTCACTAAGATTGGGATAGTAAGTATAACTTTTTTTTTCTTTTTTGAGAATTTCTCTTTGCCACTTTGGGTATTTTGCTATGTCCCCTTCCTGGATTACAGAAAAAATTGGGGGCAACATTTCATAGAAAAAAAAATGCAACTCTGAACATCTATCTAATCAGTTCAATAACAATTTCCAAATGTACTTAATGGACTATTAAATCTGTAATTAGAAAAGAAATCAAATTTGCTAGGCTGCAAAAGATGTCAAAATTATGTATGCTCAGAGTAAGATATTTTAAAATTAAAATTTTATTTAATTAGTGTTCCTCAGAGAAAGATATTTTAAAATTAAAATTTTATTTAATTAGTGTTCCCATAATCTATATTAAAATTTATTTGTACCCTGTTGACTTACAAAAATATAGGCAGGGCAGAGTAAATAAACAGAAAGAGTTTGTGGTGCTTAACAACATTCGATGACATAAAACAGTTAATAACAACCCCCACACTCTACCCCAAAGGAAAGCCCAGGAAAGAAAATGATTTAAAGAAGTAGGAAAAAAATATAAATAAAGCAAAAAAACTTTTATATAAGTTGCTTTAGAGGGTTTGAAAACATTCCTTCCCTTCACCCATACTTTTGTGAGTTAAAGTTAATAGATTTCTATTGCATTCCTGTTGTCACTATTGCCAAATGCTTTCATATGGATGAGGCAGATACCTGGTTATTTAAGGAGCAGGATAAATGGACCAAGACAGCGTTCCCTCTCACCAATTCACTAGGGAACATTTGAGAATTCCACCTGACATGAGGACAGCACTGTGCTCTTAAACAATCTGCAGTATGATCAGATTGTTCCCCAGTGGGGGAGGTAGGCCACAGCTCACTCAAGAGTCATTGATTGGATTAACAGCCTAATTCCCAACAGATGAATAGAATACTGATGTCTTGTCAGCCCAGATCACAAAAAGAAAACACAATCTGCTGCTACAGCTCAGAGATTTAACCCTCTATTTACCACAAAGCTACAATTTCAGTTTTTAGTACTGTAATTTCTTCAGAACTAATTTTCCCATAAATAATATCAAATATGGTCTGGTCACCATCTATATACTTCTGTCCTCCTTTAAGATAATTTTCTAAAATGTTTAAAAACATGGAAAGATAGATTTTTTATTCCAGTTTTTACTGTCCATTATTAGTCTTGCTTTTTTCCTGGGTTTCCTACGGAAATATTAAATAAGGTGCCTTCTTTGGGGCCTAATAAAATAGGATGTGGCCTATTGGAAGAAAACAAAACTGACGCATCCAAAACTAACAATATTTTGAGCTATTTTTTTCTGGTAGAAGTGACTACTTTTATTAAGGAGAATGATTCTATATTAAGGGCAATAGATTCTTAATGAATATTAGCTTTAGTTTATTCCCTTGACTCCACCTCTACTTTCAGACCCTTCTGTAATTTAGTAACATTTGTTCCACTAAGAATCAAATAAAAAGGTCTTATTTCTGATAATTTTAAAAAATAACAAAACATCTCATTAAAAACACCTATGAATTAGAATTCTATAATAAAAATATATGCAACATCTTCTATAAATAGTGAAGAAGACAATGATGCAGTATTACAGACAGCTTTAATAATATTTTATTTTGTATATCTTTCTTCCTATAACCTGCCAATGTAACAAGAAAGCATGAGTTTCCTCAGTTGTGAGTAAAAAAAAACTGAGTAGTGGCTAATATGCCACTGGTAGTGGCTAACACTGTTTACTGCACTAAGCAATTTACATGTGTTCTCTCACTTAATCCACCCAACCACCTTAAGAAATAGGTGTTTCATTTACTCATTTCACAAATGAGGAAATTAAGGTCTAGTTAGGTTAAGTAACATGTCCAAACTCACATGATTTGTAAGTTGTAGAGTCAGAACTTAAATCAGGTCTCCGGCCCCAAAACTTAAGCTCTTAAACACTACTGGGATTCCATAGATTTCCTTGTATATATCTTCATCTTTACATGAAGGTTTTTCAGTATTCTGAGGTATTAAAATTAAGATTCAAAACTCTGTTACAGTCTGTTATTGTACTTTTGGGAAAATATCTCTATGTGCAAGAATGTCATAAACTGACTTTTTCTTTAGGAAATTTCTTCAAGATCTCATGCAAGTCCCCTAAAATTAGCTATATCAAAACCAGAAATCATTATCTTTTTTTGCCCATGGTTTTGGAGTCACATTTAACTTCTATCCCTTTTCTTTATCTCTTACATTGTCTTTCATCAAGTGAGGCTGCTTCAATTCTCCTTTTGTACTATATCTTTGATTCTTTTTCCACTGTAAGGGACGCTATATCATGGTCCTAACCACCTAACCACTGACTCCTTCCTACAAGAGCCACCCTAATAATTTAGCTGGTCTCCCATCCCTTTTGCAAACAATGTCTTAAACATGCCAATTGTCTATTTAAAACTTGGAAGCACATTCCAATTGTGTAATGTCCAATTGAAAAGTTAGAAAATTTCTAACTATAGATTTGTCTAGCTTTGTATAAAATTAGGCATATTTATACAAAAAATTAATTTAAAAATTAACATTGTATATACAAGAAGTTCAGATCAGTTCAAATATGAGAACATATTATATAATGAGTATAGATTTTGATATTATTAGGTATTATAATATTACATATTAGATTATAACCTAATTCCTTATGGTAATATATGCTTCTTATAATAGTCATTACATTAATGGGCATTTTTGAAAAGTAACAATTAAAAGGAAAAGAAGATTAAATCTTTTGGAAAGAGTCAAGGAAAAAGCTCAACTAACACCAATTAAGAAACTGTTCCATTGATCATACACTTTGGAGAGATTGTATAGTATATGAACATATCTCAATAAAACTGCTTAATAAATAAATAATTGTGCAAGAATAGCCAGAAACAGCAGCTATGTACAGCAGGAGAAACAGACAGACTGAGAGGTGAAGGATTTTCTTGTTTGTCTTTTTTATTTATATTATTGTTATTGAAATAATTGAAGTGATAAATGCACAACTATGTGATTATACTAAATACCACTGATTGTACACTTTGGATGAACTGTATGCTTTATTGATATGTACCAATAAAATAGATATGTTGTTGGTTTTTTTTAAAAGAAACTGTTCACAAAATACGGATGGCATAAAATGTCTTCAACTATATTACCTAGCCTTCCACAGACCTTTCTTGATTCAGACATGTTTTTCTTTTAAGAAAGAAAAGAAAAAGTTACATTTATCACTTTATAGAACACTTTCATATATATTAATTTATTTGAAACTAACATCTGAAGTAAGTAGGGCAGGTATTAGTAGCTCCATTTCATGAATAAGGAAACTGAAGTCCAGCAAGGTTAAATGACTTGCCCAAAATGATATAGCAAGCCAAACAGCAGAAAATTAGGACTTAAACCTTTGTCTTCTACACAAATGGAACAAGTAAAGAAATTATAGGTGTTGAGACTTCAATGTCTAATTCCCATTTCTAGAGTACAGGGAAAGGTTATAGTTGAATTTGGATAAATAAAACATTAATTATTAATGTTCTGGCTAATCAAGATCCTTCCTCCACTCCTGTCCCAAATATACTGTCAATGTTCATTCAGTTAAGCATGAAGAAGTCCAACTAAGAGGAAAAAGGACAGTCACTAAAAAAGATAATTTTATACTCAAATAAAACAAAGTAAAACAAGTGTTTAGAAGATACAAAGATCACGATCACATTCTGAATCAGGACAGGATCTTTTACCTCTAAAAGGAGGTAAAATCAATGTTCCACAGAAGCTAGAAGACACTCAGGAAGATGATCCCCAAAGCCTCTCTTTCCTTAGTATATGAAAGAAGTGACAATAGAGTGCAAGAAGCAGCAGAACTGCTTCCTTGCATGCTAAAGACTTGGGAGCACTTTCATGGTGGCTGGAGACTTGAAGCTATAATTGCCAGCAGAGGGAGACACTGAGCATTTCATAAGCTCTCCTGATTCTTTGTTCCTGCGTATTCTGGAAACTCTTGACCTCAGGGGAAAATTTTTATAACCCTCAATAACATAAATTGGGCATTCAGAAATCTTTGCACTGGATTCTTGTCAGGCATAGATTTACCCAACAATGCTGGAAACCAGTGGTAGGCATGTCCACTAATCCATCTCTAAAAAATAATACTGTGAAAGGCATATTGTTTTTAAAAATATCCATAAGTTTTCACATTTTACATGTCTACAACTTTAAATTCCTATCATGTAATATGAACACAAAACAGTATTTTATCAGATATTCTTGAATAAGTCATATTAACTTTGGTAATCCTTTTAAAACACAGTAATATTGGCAATATCAAGCAAAAGCCAAAGCCAAAACAAAATTTAAAAACCCAAAATAACAAATAACTTTATAAACAAGGAAAATCAAATCAATGGTATGTCTATCCTTTGTGGTAGTAGAAATGTACTTGTTTGATTGTGGAAACCAGGTTAAAGATGAAGACTTGGACAGATGTGCTCCGAAACTAGCAGACTACAGGTTTTATAAATACATACAGAAATAATTAAAATATAAGGGGTTTAGAGGGATTAATCTCCTTTAAATAATCTCTGCCACAAAGCCTGTAAAGACACTGCTGGCACCAGGCCCATGTTAGACCAGCTGTCGGATATCAGAGCAGCAGAGAGAATGACTGCTTCTACTTCTGTACTGACCTCTTCTTACGCAGTGTTTTCCAGATCCCATCTTCAGCCACTCACTATACACCACAGGGAAAGTTTAGCATGATAATATCTGGTACAATGTGGAGGATTATCAATCATTTGACTTGATTTACCTATCCTTAATTGAGGAAAAAAAGTAAGAGAGGAAGTTGGTGGTGGAAGGGAATCACAAACTATAAGGCTCAGAAGACCAGGGAACAGCAGGAAGGCTCCAGAAAAGTGCTGATTACCTAATTCCATTCATTTAACTCACAGACAATTTTAAAGTCACCTTTAATTATTTTCAAATTGAGTTTTAAGTGATGTAGATAGTGCCCTTACTCCCAAAGGAAGCACAAATAAATTGATAACTCTAAAAACAGTAACATTCATTTTGTTTCAAAGCTAGCCACAACTTCAACAAATATTTTAAAAGGTGACAGTGCCAATGAATAAAACAAGATTTTTATAATAAAAAAGCATTTTTTCAGTCAGATTTTTTGGTCCCCTCTGTATCTCTATAATACAGTAGTTCCATGACTTTAGAAGGAAACCATTAAAAAAAAAAAGCTTTGAGGATGACATGAAATCAATGTATGTAAAAGTCCTTTTAAAAATATGATGTGTTACGCAAAACATAAAAAGAATTTATTAGGATAGAATTTATTGGACTGATGGAAGAAAACAGAAGTGTGAACCAGAAAAACATTATGAATCACTACGAAACATTGTAAGAAGAGACAAATACACATGTACTTATTAACATATGTTTTCTTCCACCAGAAGAAAATCAGACTTGTTACTTGATGGTTTTCTTTAAATAAGTCTATCTGAGCCTCTTTTATTCTAAGTTTGCATCTATGGCTTTTGGATAAGTCAACAAACCTTTCTCTGCTATAATTTCTTTTTGTCAAATAACGGTTACATTTTTGCCTCCTATTTATTTTACAATTTAGCTTTAAGGACAGGTGAATAAACAGCATCTGTCAAGCTCTCTACACTTAAAAGTAGTAAAAGTAGACTATTATATCAACTCTAAGTGTTTCAAAGTAAATACTGCGGATATAGCAAGACAGTGAAATATTCTGGATAACATAATTACCGTATTTGCCATACAAGAAAGACAATTTTCAAAGAATCAAAATAAACGTAATTTGTTTTTTAATGAGTTAGAAAGTGCTTTGGGTTTTTACATGGTAAAAGGACAGAAGTTACTGTTAAAAAGAAATTTTCTGAACAGCTTTATTCTATTGTGCAACTTATCTTTAGTTTCTATTCTTTTTTTTTTTTTAAAGATTTTATTTATTTATTCATTTATCCCCCCCTTGCTGCTTGTGCTCGCTGGGTCAGCTAACCACGCCGTGCGGGCGGGCTTGCCTTCACCAGGAGGCTCCGGGAACTGAACCCGGGGCCTCCCATATGGTAAACGGGAGCCCTACTGATTGAGCCACAGCCGCTTCCCTAGTTTCTATTCTTTTTAATAACACATAGGGACCCTTTTCTCTCCCATACCATCTCTAAAATAAAAGTTCTATCTTCATGTTTTTTTTTGTTGTTTTTTTTCCCTTTCTTAAGACTGGGTTGTAGAAACTATCAATGAGGGGGCCAAGTGTCAAATGAATGCCTGTCAGATGTATTGATATCCATCAGCACATTTTACACTGGCCAGAGTGCTCTCAGATGTTAATGACTTTCAGACTAAATGATTTGATTCAATTTCTGAACCACTGATCCAGAGGTGAGCATCTCTTTTCACATATCACCTAGGCCAGTGGATCTCAAAGTATGGTCTCTGGACCAGTAATATTAGTACCACCCTAAGAACTTGTTAGAAAGACAATTTCTCGGGCTCCGCCCCAGACCTACTGACTCAGAAACTCTAGGGGTGGGACCCAGCAATTTGTTTTAATAAGCTCTAGGGATTTTGATGCTACCATTTGAGAACTAAAGCCCTATACTTGTAGATTCTCTGTAAATGAGCACCATCTTTTGGACAAACAGAAGTAAATATCAACCTCAGTAAATAAATGTGACAAAAAGTTCACTAATATATTATTTTAAATGATTTATCTATTTTCCCTTAATTTTAAAATTTAAACATACTTGACAGGATTTCTTTTCATCTTCCAATGAAAGGCTGCCCAGAGACACTATTATAGTCTGCTGCACTGTTTTTATAGTTCTGTAACATAAGCTGACATTTATTGGAGCTTCACATAAGATTTTTCCATCAACGGATGTGTTGGAAGAGCAATAACCGAGTATGCTGTGTTGGGCAAATACTTACACATCAGAACGCTTTTCAAAGCCATCAGGCAAAGGGGGTCAGTTGAATTTTTTTACTGCGAAGGCTAATGCTTTAAGAGTGTCTTGATGGAATCAAGGAAATTGGATTGTCCCCCCATTTGCTGGGCTAAAACAAGCCTTTTTATTTATCCCATTAGAGGAACACAAGAGAAACCTTTTACATGTCACTAAAAATTTCCCTGCATTGCAAAACCCAGTCAAAAGGGTTTTAATATTCTCTGAGAACTCTTTAAGTAATGCAGTATGTCAAGGTTTAATAAATTGTATAGGTGGGGATAGTTTTCCTTAACAGCCTTTTTTTTTTGTTGGGGGTGGGGAGGCAGGTGTTTATACATGTTTAGCCTTTTCTATATGGGGAGGAGGAGGTCAGGGTACCACCTCAAACAGCACAGAACTCAACTTCAGCCCTAATAGTAAATGAACCAAACCATAATGGAATCTGTAACGTATTTTGAAACAGAATTTAAGGATACTTTTTAAAAAGAAAATATTTTAAAATGTATTGAAAGTGATGGTTATTCTTTTTTTTTTTTTTTTTTTACAAGTGATGCTTCTATGTTGAGCTTCTTGAAAACTTTATTAAGAAATCTGGCCTTGAACAAAGTCACCTCCAAAGGAGAGCTGAGAGACTATGCATTCAACAACCTCCCCACAGAAAGAGGCACTACACAGCAAAAACAGATACTGTGTATTCTTAACTGATGTAGAGAATGGTTAAAACCTATGATGATAAAGCCCCATATTTTAAAACTTTCAAAATACTTAAAAACATCAATTAATAAAAACAAGTTGATTTTTATGTTATATGGATTACACGTATCCTTATAAACATAATAATGAGGTGGTCTAAATTTACTTTCTATGACCACATTTATTTTGGTGTTTGTTAACAGATATAACCATTAAACATTCTAGGTTTCTTTTTATACAATTTTCCCCCCTTCAATAAAAAAATCAAAAGTACTTCCAATCACAAAACAAAATGTTATTAAATATCAGAATGGAGGCTTAAAAAAAAGACGTCACTTTATTTTGAGATAGATATGTGGCTATTCGTAGATGAGAGGAGTTCCTTTCCTGGATCATGACCTTAATAGAAATATATTTAACTATAATCAAATGAGAGGCATATATCTACTTTACCCCTAACTCTACTCCATCACCCAAAAGAGAAAAGAACCTGGCCAAAGACATAAAGACAATATATCTAGAATTTTGAAATGGAATCATTAATAATTAAATTATATCAACTATTCTTTTTACTACCTGCTTTTAAAAAATACCTTTAGGGAGCAGATGTGGCTCAAGCAGTTGAGCACCTGCTTCTCACATGGGAGGGTCCTGGGTTTGATCCCCGGGACCTCCTAAAAACAAAAACAAAAACAAACAACAAGCAAACAAACGAAAAAATCAACTCAGGGGAACCGATGTGGCTCAGTGGTTGAGCGCCGACTTCTCACAGATGAGGTCCTGGATTCAATCCCAGTCCCCTCAAAAACAAAAACAAAAACAAAAAACAACAACCACCCCCTCCCCCCCCAAAAAAAACAGAAAAAACCTTTAGTTTACAACAGGGTCAGGATGGTGTGGAGTTCAACAATGAAACAGAGGAATTCCTCGGGTTGCTATTGCTACTTCACTAATTGCTTGTGTTCTGAGTCTACCTTATCACCACAGCTGTTTCAGAGAGAGAGAGGCTGAGTGAAATGTCAGCTAACAAAATAAAGATGTGAAGCAGGTTGGGAAAAAGAAAGATCAGCCTTTTGTCATGTACAAATGAATCATCTATCCCTATATTTTCAATAAATATACTTTATTAATTAGAATTAGTAGTTAAATGCTAATATCCTCTTTTATGGAAACTCTAGCTTTATTAAGTTCCTAACAACTTAATGTATTTCATTATTAATCATTCTATTTTTTATACATAGGGAGAGATAGTTTTCCTTTTTATTCTTTTTTCTTTCAGTTTTCCTTTTTTAAGTGCCTGTGAGCAATGACAACTCAGAAGCTCTAGATGAAATTCTGAGTTATTAGACCCTGAAAGTTGAGATGATGAAAGTCTTCCAAGTCTGTCAGCATTGGTAAAAGTACTATTACTTAAAGAAAAAAACTGATAAGCAAAGGGAAAAGAAGTTGAACATGGAAGTAGTGGGTATCTTAAGAAGAGTGGTTCTATAAAAAATATTTAATCATTAAAAGATCCTATCATTGACTTAACTTTACTGCTGTTTCCATAGGAGAACCTATGCTAATCTCAAATCTTGACATTCAGGTGAATAGAAAAGTTGAGAATAAATTTAGTGTTCCCTTTGCTAGAAAGCAGATATTCTTACTATGGATTCTTGGATCCCTAGGACATCCATGGAAGAGCTTCAGCAAATGTATGGATCTATTAAAACTGTTTATAAAAATTCTTCCCACATGTCCTCCTTCTCTGGCATGATAACTTTTCTTATATTCTTCTTATAAAGTTTAAAGACCACTGTTGTGGGATAGCAGTATAGATAAAACAAGATTTGCGATGAACTGGTTAACTGCTGAAACTGGGTGATGGGTATG
The DNA here is from genome assembly GCA_026826555.1 of Tolypeutes matacus. NCBI lineage: Eukaryota > Metazoa > Chordata > Mammalia > Cingulata > Chlamyphoridae > Tolypeutes > Tolypeutes matacus. The sequence goes on from JAKSZT010054304.1 coordinate 19,910,056, forward strand.
TAGACATTCTTTATATTATTCTCTCTACTTTTGCATATGGTTGAAATTTTTCTAATTTAAAGGTTATTAAAAAAAACAGTTGTGAAAGGAATTCATTATGCAACACAGAAATTCCTGATAGAGGACAGTAGAAATATACCTGCCAATCTAAGTGAATTGCTAAAATAAGTGATAATTATGTTTTCCTTATATTATGAAGTAAGTCAAAATGAAGGTAAGGGATTTGGAGTTTATAAACATAAGTGCATAGAAAATTTTCATGTCAAAACTTTCCATGAGACAAGTTATTTTACTTTTGAACTGTGTCTTTTGGGCTTCTTATTCTGTTAGAAGAATGTCAAAATCTGACACAAAAACAGGTGAGGAGAGAAATAAGGTAGCTGCAAAGACAAAGAAGGTGGTAGTTTGGTACTTCAAGGGGGAGGGGAAAAGTGAAGGGAATAAATTGGTGTGTCTAATTAAATCACTTTAAGAAGCTGCAGCCTCTCAGAGCTAACCTTGCCAATCAGAGCAAGCAGGAGCAGGAGCAAGAGCATGCTTGCGCACATTAAACTTTGCTTGTGTCCTTGAACCTACAGTGAACTCCGTCCTCCCACAGCAGCCTGAGAAGGCTTCATAATGCTCACCCTTAGACAGAACCCTGAATTCCATTAGAAATCTCCACGGGCAGGAGAAACCCTCAAGTGGCAGTTTGAACCACAGAGACAGCTCATATCCTTTACTGATATTAGAAGTGAGCTCATGGGATTAAGCCTGCAAGTCCTGGAAAATTAAAAAGTATGAACCTACTTACAAATGCCATTATACCAACAAGAATACAAGATGTGTCTTTAAACCTTCTTTCTTTTCCCACTTTTTTTTTTTTTTTTTTAAAAAGAGAGAAGTGGGAAGCGGCTGTGGCTCAATCAGTAGGGCTCCCATTTACCATATGGGAGGCCCCAGGTTCGGTTCCCGGGGCCTCCTGGTGAAGGCAAGCCCGCCCGCATGGCGTGGTTAGCTGACCCAGCGAGCACAAGCAGCAAGGGGGGGATAAATGAATAAATAAATAAAATCTTAAAAAAAAAAAAGAGAGAAGTGGATATAGCTCAAGCAGTTGAGTGCCTGCCTCTCACATGGGAGGTCCTGGATCTAGTTCCCAGTGCCTCCTAAGGAAAACAAGTAGACAATGAGCTAAAACAACAAGCAGACAACAAGCTAAAAAGCAAAACAAAAACGAGCACACAATGAACAAAAACAAAATGAGCAGGGAGCAGATGTGGCTCAAGCAGTTGAGCTCCTGCCTCCCACACGGGAGGTCCTGGGTTTGGTTCTAGTGCCTCCTAAAGAAAACAAACAGAGGAGCCAAAAAAAAAAAAAAGAAAAGAAAAGAAAGAAAAAACAAATAAGCAAACAATACGCAAACAGGCGAGGGAGCCAACTCAGAGGAGCCGATGTGACTCAGTGGTTGAGCACCAGTCTCCTGCATACAAGGTCCTGGGTTCAATCCCCAGTCCTGGTACCTCAAAAAAAAAAAAAGGGAACATCAGTTATTTAAAACAATGCTACAATAAAACTGGGTATTAGTCTAATAATACTTCTTTCTGTATAGTGCTTTGCTATACAATCATTCACCCACTTGATGGCCTAGCACATTTTACAAACTATACTTTCAAATAAGAGGAAGCATGATGATAGATAATTTGTCTTAGATGTCATACATATTATTAAAGTTCTACTCATTCAATAAGAATGAATGAGGATCAAAGGGGACATTCATTCAGAGGTGAGCAATTAGGATGGTGAAACAATTTAGTTTGGGGAAGAGAACACTTAAGAAGAAAATGACCAATGTCTTCAAATATCTGTATGGCTGTAACATCAAAGGGAAATCTGACTTTTCTTCAGTTTTAAGCGTCAGAGTTAAAACCAAAGGGTGAATTCTAAGTAGGCAGTAACATATAGGAGAAATGTCTAATAATTAGAGCTTTCTAAAATGGAATAGGCTACTTTGTGAAGTAAATGGAAATGTTCAAACAGAGGTTAACTAGCTTTACCTCCTTTTAGAAATTTAGCAGAGGGAATTCCTCCATCAGGTGGAAAGTTGAACCAGATGATCTTTAATTCCTTTCCATCCTTAAGATTTTGCAATTTTGATTTATCCAAGGTCATACAATTAGTGGCAGAACAAAACTAGAATCCAGGTAACTTGACTCTAGACCTAGTATTTCTAAGCCAGAGGCTAAAAACACCTCAAATGCCTTCAGGCAGAAAAATAAGAGTGAAGTTTACTGGGTCTGGGAAGCACTAGTAGAGTTATGAGGAACTGGAGAGCTCATGGCCTATCAACAGAGGGCAGTAACAACTCAGCTCTAGCTGACTGTTGTCTTATGGGCCTAGAATCACCATATATTCAGATTTTTCAAGCAAAGCCCAAAATATGTGTTTTTATGTGGAATCAGTCGGCAGCTAATGATCAAAAACAGATCATTAGGTTGTATATGACCCATGCCAATTTGTGACCATCAAATTTTCCTCAAAAATTCCATTTCCAAACTACTGTCTCTTAAAAATCCTTATCTAAATTTTTCAATTTATCAATATTCTTTTTGAAATATGAAAGTCTAAACTTTGTGCTTTATGTTAATTACAGTCTAGTAACTGCTATGTAGAATATTATTTTGCTCTGGATTTTATAGCTATATTCCTGTTATTATAATGGCAGCTTTTTGTAAGATCAACATTGCATTCCAGTCTCACTGTTCATCTATGTTCCACAATGACCATCAAATTTTCTACAGATGATACCTATGCATAATCAATTTCTACACCTGTGTAGATGAACATGGCCCATAAATATTCTACAGCACTTAATTTATTGAAAAATCACCCCTTTGAGGAGTCATTTTCCCCCCCTGAATTATAGTATTTCTATCTCTCAGGCATTATTGAACACTCATGGAGTTTATCAGTCTGAGTTACCAATGAAGCAAGCTTGACATTTCTAGAACTTACTCTGTTTACTCAGTGACTAAGCAATTGCTTAGTATCATTTGGGAGCATTTTGTTATTTTGTATAATCCTTTCATCTTTAAATCATCCCCACAATGTGATGATTCTAAATAGAGAGTATTTTAGACTTAGCAGCACTAAATGTAGAGAAATATATTTTATAACATGCATATTTTAAAATAATAAATCTCAGAAATCATCAGAAAGTCACCTTTTCAACATTGAAATAAGGTAGTTCTTTTGAGGCAGATGACTGACCCATTTCCTGATTTCAATGAGGAAGAACTGGCTGACTTTTAAAAATTTACAGAAGTATAGAATTAACAAAAATCTGAGGGCACAATCAACTTTAAAGACTGCAAAAACTTATGTATGATTCAGCTGTAGGTAAGCTAAGATGTTCAGAAACTTTTATGGTGAAAAAGATGGACTGCCTGGAAATAAAAACCAGTTCTTTTGTTTTCAAGCTTATAACAGTGTAAGAAGTCAACAATAGCTAGAGACAATGTAGCCAAGGCACCATTAAGACCTGAGCAATTTACTAAACCAGGTCGTAACACTTTGACAGTGTCCTATAATTCAGTTAGATGTACAAATAAAATGACACTGGGTGTTCTCTGAACTCAAAGTAATTTGAACTTGATTCACACTGTTCTGTAAGCCAGTTGTTCATTCTCACATACAAATACTAAACAAAGGAAGTGACAATTCAATATTAAAAAGACAGAAAAAAATAACTTATTAAAGACAACTGTAGGGGGTCGGATGTGGCTCAACTGGTTGGGCGTCCCTCTCCCATATGGAGGGACCCGGGTTCGATCCCTGGGACCTCCCGGTAAAAAAAAAATAAAAATAAAAAATAAAGACAACTGTGAGCTGAGACTAGGAACATGAATTAAAAGTTAAACTGAAGAGAAAAATTTGTGAATAAAATGATGCCTATGTATAAGAATTTCACTATAAATAAGAAAATGTAAAGGACTTGAAGAACTTAGTACTATATCCTCATAAAATACAGGAGGTGGCTGTGAATTCTAAGTACTAAGTACGCAGTAGATATAGTATGATGGCAACATAATGCAGGAAAAGAAGCATGGAATATGCAATCAGTATACTGGGATATCACACTTACAAACTGTATCCTCAAGCAATTCATATCATTTCCTCAACTGTACAAGGAAGACAATGCTACACAGGACTCTTAGAAGGTTAAAATGGCTAATACATTTAAACATGTTGTAGAATAGAAAGGAAAAAAATGATCAAAAATCTTTGGTTTAATTATTTTGTTAACAATTTTCAGACTTCTATTGCATTGACATTTGTCTGGCTCTGTTAGCCCAGAAAAATCTGCTTATATTTTTGCAGTTATAGATCCTTCTTTGCAGAGAATTTTAAAAAATGTGTTCTATTGGTCACGAATTATTTCTAAAATGCTCCCAAAACCTGTGGGGATTTAAATAATACTAAAGGTATGGTACGAGATTTAATCCCTACCTTCATAATCTCAACCCTTAAAGAGTTTATAATCTTATAGGGGAATTCTTTTTTAAAACAAAATCTTAGTGAGAAGCATAATCTTAAAATATGTATAAATTGAATTGGGGAGGGAAACCTCTAGGCACTTCTGTGGAGACTCACAGAACACTTTAAAACCACCAAGCTGGTAAACAGGCCTTCCACAACAACTGTGTGAGCCCAGGGCAAGAGTACAAAGGGAGGTTTCCCAGATTCTTTTCTTCTCATCCCTGGCTTCATCCCATATCACAAAGGGCTTCATATACATGAGTATAGGCACCTCAGTTTACAAGTCCAAACTCAAACCACCTCCCACCCCTATATATCTACCCCTGGCCCATCTTCTGGGCCTAGGGGCATACATACCAGCAGCTGGGATCTGCCCTTGGGTTGGAGTCTGGAAGTGGGCCGGGCCATTTGGACTGGCCTCTATATAAGCCCGTGCATTCCTGGTGGAAGATGTGATTTAAAAAGTACAAAATGGGTGTAAATTTTACAACTGGGGAAGGGGGAATAAAAGAGAGAGACATGATTATCTGCTACCTAAATTCGTTCTTCTTGCTATTCTAATAATAAACTAACACTTTGTACCACTGTAGAGCTTTTCTGTATTTCCTTCAACTCATTCACAATTTAAAAATATGTTAAAGTAAGAAATTGCATTTCTAAAATATAAAGAACTGTTTGAAAAAGATAAGTGACAGCTGCATGAAACAAAATCAGTCCACTGCTAAGCTATTTGCCAAGAGCAATAAGTCACTTCAACATAGGTGCTGCGGTCTCATAATGCATAACCTTTATTTAAGAGTACATCTAATTTATCATTAGAACAAAGTCTTTAGCATCCACCGCTCAAGAATGCCTATCTGATATATGTGTTGCAGCATATTTGTTTAGGCCTGCCACATTCAACCAATTGTCTACAGGAACAAATAAGTATATTTACCAGAAGTGTCAAGGAAGTCATGAAGTATTCAAAATAATCTTAAAATCAAGTATTCCTAATCTAAATTCTTTCCACAAATTTCTGAAAAATACTGTTTATTGGGGACACTATTATTTCTACTCTTTATATCAAGCACATATTAAATAATCTGCAAAGTAATGTGTTAGAAGCTGGGAATAGGGGGAAAAAAAAGAGTCCCTAATGAATGAAGACAATTACAATAAAGAATGATAAATTCCATGATAGATGTAAACAAAGAATGTTGCAGGAGCACAAAATAGGATTTCTTTTTTTTTTTTTTAAAGATTTTATTTTATTTTTTTTATTTATTCATTTATCCCCCCCTTGCTGCCCGTGCTCGCTGGGTCAGCCAACCACGCCGTGCGGGCGGGCCTGCCCCCACCAGGAGGCCCCGGGAACCGAACCCCGGGCCTCCCATATGGCAAACGGGAGCCCCACCGATCGAGCCACAGCCGCTTCCCAAAATAGAGGATTTCAAGGGGGGTTGTAGTTGGAGCAAAAGAAGAAGGGCTAGGTAATGCTTTAGTGAAGAAGGTGAAGAGAAAAGGAGTGTGTGTGCATGTGTGCAAGTACATTTATGTGTTTTAGGGTGGAGGAATATTTATCTACAAAGGAATAATCATTTTTCAATATTTTATAACATTTACTGAATGTGTACTTTATGTCAAACATTATAAAAGAGACCATTAGAAATATTAAAAAAATAGAAAACATGATTCCTGCACTCAAAGAACTCATAATCTAACTGGAGAGACAGCCCAAGGTGGACAATAAAGTAAAGACAATTAGTATAATGTTGCTAGCTAAAAAGAACTGCTGGATAATATTTTATATATATGGAGTTTTCTCAAGAGCTATGGTTCCTCTTTAATTTTTAACTCCCTTAGTTAGGAATTTTTTTTACCATGCTTCCTTGAATTTAAGAGTTGATATTCCCGAATATATCTGGCCTCCAAATCACCCATTAGAAAACACTACCTTTGTTCCTCAATTTGCCATCAGAGAACAGTTGTTGTTTTACTACTAAATTGGTGTGTGTTAGAGAGAGAATATGTGGGTTCTAAAACAAAGAACAGGCAGAAAATACTTAAGAAGAAGAAAATAAAACTTGCTGGAAACTGATATTACATTGGACTGCCTTGCTTACTACTTCTGTTTGAAACTATTTTTGTCTGAAAAGCCTTCATTTTTTCACTTTATTTTGGTAAACTAACTGAAAATTTACTAAAGATCATTTGGTACTGGAAAACTTGAATTTGACTCTTGACTGTGACTCTGGATTATTATATAGGAAAAAAAAAATCCATTTCACAGGATAATAAGAAAAAAAGGGGACCAAATACATAGACATATCTTGCCTAATTACTTGAAAAAGAGGAAGTGCTCAGCAAATAGGATTTATATCTGAATTTGCATCCCTCCTTTAAAAATACGTTATCTTGGAATTCTAAATAGTTATTAATGATTGGTCACAGGAATAAATTAGTTTAATCTGACTGTTTTTATCCAAGATAGGTGGCACTGAGGGACTGGCTGTTGAATTCTGGGCTTAGAATTACAAACCTGGCACTACAGAATTACATGTAGAGGTTTTATGATTTTGAGATTTCCATCTTCCCAACAATACCCCCTCCTTCCCAATCAATCAGTGAGTCATAATTTCTGTTGCTGTGGCCTATATTTAAAAAGATCTATATCTGATTTTGGTGACCCTGGTTTGGAAATTTCGGAGTTGTACAAAGTGAGCTTACTGGATAAAATATTTGGTTAGAGAAGGTGGAGCCTAGAGATTCAATCATAGAAGTTGAGAACTGATTCATAGATAGAAAGTCACTAGAGGTTTTGGATCACAGAAGTGGCATTTAGATACTCAAATCTAAAGAAGACTAATCTATCAGAATTACGTAGGATCCAAAAGAACCATATAAGTTGCCATGATAATATAAGAAGGGATGATAATTTGGACTAGAGTAGTGTCAAAGGGGATGGAACATATACTATAAAGCTTTCCATATTTTACAAGGCCAACAATTACAGATCTCAAAAGTTCCTTTTTCCAAAGTCAGATGGTACTTGAGTCTGAGTGTCAATAACATTATTAAACGAACAGTGGAATTCCAAAGTTTTGTACTAATTAAGTAATTAACAATATTGTTATTATTATGGAAAAACAATATATAAAATAAAATAAATTTTATATACCAATATATTAAATATATTATAATATAAAAGAAAAGCCAAGATTTTGCTAATTAAATAGGAATTTAAAGGTAACTAAATAGGAATTTAAAGGTAAGAACAGACTAGAACAGAGGGAAATTTTTCTTAGAACATACTAGCCTAATGGTTTTATTAAACCATTTTGTTGTTGTTGCTTTTTTTGTTTTTTTTCTTGTCTTTTTTTAAATAGTTTTTTTTGTGTGTGTGTTGTTACTTTTTGTTACAAAAATATCTATACATACAAAAGTGAAGACCCATTACTCAGGTTAACAATTTTAACATTTTTCCATATTTGCTTTTTTTTTTATTATTATTATTAAGGAATTTATTTATTTATTTATTTATTTATTTATTTATTTATTTATTTATTTATTTATTTACCGGGAGGTCCCGGGGATCGAACCCAGGTCCCTCCATATGGCAGACGGACGCCCAACCAGTTGAGCTATATCCGACCCCCGTATTAAGGAATTTAGAGCATCATGATATCTCATCCCTAAATACATCATTCTGAATCTAAAAACAAGAACATATCCCTATATAACCACAATACCATTATCACACCTAAAATAATTAACAGCAACTCCTTAATGTTAACATGGTCCTCTTAATTTTTACACACATACATATATATATATATATATACATATCATATGTGTGTGTGTATATATATATATATATATGGATCAAGACAACATGAGCTTGTTATACTCCTCCCTCAAATCAATTCTATACACTTATTTTGAATTATTAGTGGAAGATTTAGCAACAAAAAATTAATTAACTCTGCAGATCCTTTGGATCTTACTGACAATGTAATGGAAACTCCTCTATTGTTTAAAAAATGTATGGTTAGATAATGTTCATGCTTAATAATAACAAATACAAAGTCACTTGGAATTTCACACACAGTACTTCCATGAGACTTTCAAGAGTTCTTGAGATTATCACTTACTTCTTTCCAAGTGTCATGGAACATCAGCAAGAGCCATGGCATGCTCAAGACCTTAACAGAATCAAGACCTCTGGCCAGTGTCAGATAATCTGTCACTATAAGCTACTTGTATCCAAGCCAGATATTTATTGCTATTGATCTGCCTGGTCCTAGCAAAAGACTTTTGTTCTCCCAGCCCGGGACTTTGACCTCAATTAAGTTATGAATTTCAATCCGATAGACTGTTTCACTTACCCTACTGCTCTCCCTGACTGGATTAATTAGAATTAGCTAGGCCAAGAGTCACCCCAAGCTTCTCATGGATCATGTTATTTTAATAATAAATAAAGGAATAACAGCAATGTACAATAAGTATTTTGAAAGATTGCTCATCTAGACACATCATTCAGAACCTGCCAATATCAATTTCTCTGACTTGTTACCTTACTTTTCCTTTTTGTTTACTGGAATTTCCCCCTTTACTTCGGCTTTCTAAATGTGTTCTTTGCATAGAGAAACCTAAGTATTTGGCATTTTAGCACACTGCTGCTACTTCAGTGTTTCATTAGAGTAACTCACGAAACAATTATTTGCAAAAATATGTACTTAAAAATTAAATAATGTTAAGAGCACCAAGAAAAGGAACATACTATCATCTAGGGAAAAGAATGCTATGCTTTAGCTATAAACTATTATCATTGGACATCCAAACTGCACTTTCCCTATAGCTGGTTAAATTAGACAGTAGACAAATAAGAATGTCACCGAGAAGACAATATCCAAGCCTGCAAAGGACAAGAATGTGCAAATATATTTATTTTTAATCCATAATCTACTGGGAAAGTCTAAATACTGGCCAATGGGAATTCTAAATCAATGATAATCAGTGAGATCTAGATTTGCTAAATTTACTGTTCTAACTTTATTACTTACAAGTTAATTATAAAACATTATTTAAAAATGTAAAGATATTATGTAATAATGTTCATATTCTGGGATGTAGCTGTTGGTATTTGATACTGAAATTGTGAAGTTTTTTGAGAGTATAAAGAAAATCCTAAAAATCATATACTTTATCAGTTGATATTTTTGACATGGTAAAAACTCTTTTACTTATTTGATTATTGAAATTCTGATTTTTTATTGACTCCAGGGAACATAAAAAGAAAGTTTATTTAGCTTTTTTGTACTAGTGATTTAAATATTAAAGATAATGCACAAAGTTAAACATAAACTGCCCTTAAAAATGCCAATAATTATGAGTATACTTGGAATGCACATCCTTGGAATAAAAAGATATTTCATAACATAATAAACTGGTGATTTATCAAGCCCTTAAAAATGGAAGTGTTCCTATCAAATAATTTTGTATAAAAGATATAGGCATTCATGAAAAGGAATCTCATAATGAAAAATAAAACAATTATTTTTGAATAGAGCATAAATAATAATCTTCACCCTTCTTCCCCACTAGCACATACATAGTTTGCTTAGGTTTGGAGATAATATAAAACTTCATTCATTTAAGAGAGAGTTTTATATTTCCCCAAGCTCAAGTACCAGTAGACATTTCTTCCTCAGCATCCAAAACATATTAGTAATCTAGGAACAACACAAAACTGGTAAGAGGACTGGCCTCTTCCCAATATATGAAGGAATCAAGGATTAAGGAGACAATCTGTAGGCTAATGCTAAGGCTACTTTTACAATGTTCCACTCAGCAGGAAAAGATCAAATGACAAAATGTATTGTGTTTTTGGCAAAGAGCTTCTGTTTTCACACCTGACTTTCCTAAACTGCATATTCTTAGGTGGAATTAAAGCAATTCTCTAGCAAATCATACAGGTGATTTAACCCATTAACCCAGGCTTTTCAGATGACCCCTTAATAAGGGTCACCAGGACAATATGTAAAGAAAATAGGAAAACAAAGTATTTATGCCTTCACTTAAGAGGAAATATTTAAAAAATAAACAATGACTTAACAGCATATACATAGTATAGGACCTACATTAAAGTACAGAAACCAGAGATCTAAAAATCTCAAACATTATTTGAAAAACTTATAAATAGTAAACACTTTATAACAACAAAGAAGATTAAGTATTTAGGGATAAATTTAACAAGAAATGTGCAATACCTATATCAGGAAAACGTTGAAATATTCCTGAAAGACACAAATGTAGACTTGATCAAATGAAAAGACATCCCCTATTCTTGGATAAGATACTGTAAAGATGTCAGTTCTTTCAAAGTGAATTTATAAATTCAATGCAATCCCAATAAAAATACAAACAAGCTATTTTATGGAGTTATACACACTGAAAAAGAAAAATGCAAGAATAGCCAGAAAAATTTAAAAAGAAAAACTATAAGGGAGAAATAGCCATTTCACACCTCAATACCTAATATTAAGCCCCTTAATTAAAACGATGTGGTATTGATGCATGAATAGACAAAAATAGACTAGTGGAAGAGTATACAAAGTTCAGAATTAGAACAAAAACATATGGAAAGTTAGTACAATGACAAAGCTGACATTATACATCACTGGGGTTGGATTTTTAAGAAAATGGTGCTAGGACACGGGAGAGCCAAATGGAAAAAATAAAATTAGATTCATATTTCATACTATACATTTAGGGATCTAAATGTAAAATATGAAGCCATATATGAAGGATATGTGAAACACTAGAAGAAAATATGGGTGAATTTCTCTTTAATTCTGGTGTAAGGAAAGGCTTTTACCTATGACTCAAAATCCAAGGGCAATAAAAAAATATTGATAAATTCAACTATATAAAAATAAAAGGCCTCTAAAAAATTGAGGCACAAAAGATCAAAAACCTTTTAGAAAAATGTGAAAAATGTCAATAGACAATTCACACATGCACAAAAAATAGCCCTTCAAACATGAAAAAATGTAACAACTCACTCATAATGAGACACACAAACTAAAAACAGATATTTATACATAGCAGATAGGGAAAAATTTTAAATTTGAGAGTAGAATCTATTGACAAGGCTGTAAAGAAATAGGCACCCTCGTACATTGCTAGTAGAAATGCAAATTGGTACACCCTATTGGAAGGAAATTTATCAATACCTAACAACACTACATATGACTTACCTTTCAACTCAGTAATTTCACTTTAAGGAATCTATCCTGAAGACACCTTCAACAATATGAATATATATAGGCACAAGGCTATTAGTTGCAACATTGTTTTTAATTGCAAAATACTAGCAACAGAAGACTTCTGGGAAGATGGCAGACTAGTAAAACACGAAAATCCCTTCTCCTCCAGAAAAATAGCTAGAGGATAGGCTGAAACAGCTCCAAAATAGATCTTCTAGGGTTTAGGACAGCAAGTAAAGGATGGACACTGCCCAGAGGACAGACGGACAAAGGAGGGAAATCACCAGGACAGAACCGTGAGTTGAAACCAGCATCTGCTGCTGCTGGCACCCTCCCCCCGACAAAAGACACTTTAGAATTCTTGGCCTCTGGGCCTGCGACTACAGACAAAGGGGGATCCAGGGGTCTACCACCACAGGAAAGGGGAGACAGAGGGGCACAGCGTAAGGCGGACTCAGCTTCTGACCCACAAAATTGGTCTGCCCATGAGCAGACCAATGAGCCCATCCAAGCCAGGTGAGATGACAGTGGTTTGCCCTGGGAGCCAGCGAAGGACTGGAGAAATCCGACCCTTGCAATCTCCCTCTCTTCTAGCTGGGACTAATTATTGAGGACACCCCTGGAAAGGGGAGAGAGAGGGACACAGCCTAAGGCTGATTCAGCTGTTGACTCACAAATTTGGTCTGCTGTGTCCCAAGAGCCCGGCCAGGCTGGGTGGGGCTGCGCCATTGTTTGCCTTGGAGCCTGCAAGGGGCTAAAGATATACAAACCTCCCAATCTCCTCCTCTACTAACAGGGACTGATTGTTGAGGGGAGTGGAAATATTTCCTAGCAGGGAAAAGGGAGGGGACTGCCAAAGAAGACTGGAGAACTGTCTCAGAAAGTTTGAATTACAAGGTTCTTAGCCTCCAGACAGGAAGTGCTATCACATTGATCTGGTCTGTGTTTCAACAAATACACTCCAACCAGGCATTGAACTGAGAGCTGACAAAGAGTGCCATCTACTAGCAGATCAAGGAAGTGCACACAAGAAAATTAAAAATAAGTAGGAGAGGGGGACAGATGTGGCTCAAATGGTTGGGCATCCGTCTCCCAAATGGAGAAAACTGGGTTCAATCCCCGGGACCTCCCGGTAAAAAAAAAAAAAAAAAAAAAAGGAGGAGAGGCTTTTTCAGGCTTCTATACCCTCCCTGCCTAAGGCCCTAGGAAGCGACTCTACAATCAGTTACTGGGTCCAGAGCCCAGTTTTGAGCAAGCAGCAGGACAATCCTAACAATCCAGGTCGAGCCAAAAAAATCAAAGAGCAGTGGTAACTCACAGCCTCCTGCCACTAAATCCCTACAAAAGAGAAAGAAATTGAGCATTGGAGTAAACTACATCCTAATCAGATGCCTAGATAGCAGCAAAAATTTACGAGCCATACTAAGAAAATAGAAGACATGGCCCAAGAAAAGGAATACATCAAAGGCCAGAAGAGATGCAGAACTTGAGAGAACTAATCAGCGAGATGTGAACAAATTTCCAAAATCAAATTAATGAGTTTAAAGACAATATAGTTAAAGAAATAAATGACATCAAGAAGACATTGAATAAACACAAAGAAGAATTTGAAACCCTGAACAGAAAAGTAACAGAGCTCCTGAGAATGAAAGACACAATAGGTGAGCTCAAAAACACATTTGAGGGGGACGGATGTGGCTCAAATGGTTGGGCATCCGTCTCCCATATGGAGGGACCCAGGTTCGATCCCTGGGACCTCCCGGTAAAAAAAAACAAAAAACAAACAAACAAAAAAACACATTTGAGGCATACAACAGTAGACTCAAAATGAAAGAGGAAAGCAAAGAACAGAAAGAGAAAAGAATGTAAAAAATTGAGCAGGGGCTCAGAGAGTTGAATGACACAACACAACACAACACGCAACAACATATGTGTCATGGGAGTTCCAGGAGGAGAAGAGAAGGGAAAAAGGGCAGAAAGAGTATCTGAGGAAATGATAGCTGAAAATTTCCCAACTCTCTTGAAAGAAATGAACTTATGTGTTCAACAAGCACACTGTACCCCAATCAGAATAAATCCAAATAGACCTACTCCAAGACACATACTACTCAGAATGGCAAATGTCAAAGTTAAAGAGAAAATTTTCAGAGCAGCAAGGAAGAAGCAAACCATCACATACAAGGGACATTCAGTAAGACTTAGCACAGATTTCTCTTCAAAACCATGGAGGCAAGAAGACAATGGTATGATATAATCAGGAAACTGAAAGAGAAAAACTGCCAGCTGAGAATTCTTTATCCAGCAAAACTGTCCTTCAAATATGAAGGTGAGTATAAAATATTCACAAACAAACAGAAACTAAGACAGTTTGCAAAAAAGAATCTACCTTTGCAGGAAATATTAAAGGAAGCCTTAGAACCTGAAAGACAAAGACAGGAGAGAGAGGCTAGGAGGAGAGTATAGAAGAAAGAATAGCAGAAAGGATAACCAAAAGAGTAAAAAGATGGACAAAAATAAGATGACATATGAAAACCAAAGAATAAAATGGAGAAAGTAAATAGTGCATTTACAGCAATATCATTGAATGTGAATGGATTATACTCCCCAATCAAAAGATACAGGCTGAAAGAATGGATAAAAAAACATCAGCCATCCATATGTTGCTTACTAGAAACTCACCTTAGACCCAGGGATACAAACCGGCTGACAGTGAAAGGTTGGAAAAAGATACTCCATGCAAATAGTTACCAGAAAAGAGCAGGGGTAGCTATACTAAGATCAGACAAAACAGACTTTAAATGCAAAAAAGTTATAAGAGATACAGAAGGCCATTATAGATTAATAAAAGGGACAATCCACCAGGAAGATATAACAGTCATAAATATTTACGTACCTAACCAGGGTGCTCCAAAATACATGAGACAAACTCTGGGAAAACTAAAGGAAAAAAACAGACATTTCTACAATAATTGTTGGAGACTTCAACACCCCACTCACATCATTAGATAGAACTACTAGACAGAAGACCAACAAGGAAACAGAGAACTTGAACAATATGATAAACAAGTTAGACCTAACAGACATATACAGAACACTGCATCCAAACTGACTTTGTTACACATTCTTCTCAAGTGCCTATGGATCTTACTCAAGGATAGACCACATGTTAGGTCACAATGCAGCTCTCGATAAATATTAAAACATTGAAATTATACAAAGCACCTTCTCAGATCATGGAATGAAACTGGAAATCAATAATAGACAAGAAAAAAGTAAATTTGCAAATGTGTGGAGGCTGAAAACACACTCCTAAATAATCAGTGGGTCAAAGAAATTGTAAGTGAAATCAATAAATACATTGAGATAAATGAAAATGAGAATACAACGTATCAAAACTTTTGGGTGTGAATATTCTCACTGTCCTGATTTTATGATAATCAGGGTAGGCTAACCATTCACTATATTAGAAACCATGCATGTGTCCCCAGACCTAGTTTTCCTCCCTAGGTCTTGTTTTTAGAATGCTGGTGATAAACTAAGACTGATTTATTATATCAACATCCTGTATGGGAAAAGATTGTAACTTTGGGTACCTTTGGTCAACCTTAAGAGATATAGCAAGGGAACGGATGTGGCTCAGGTGGCTGGGCGTCTGTTTTCCACATGGAGGGACCTGGGTTCGACCTCCTGGAGCTCCCGGTAAAAATTAAAAAAAGAAAAATATAAAAGGTGCGTGGGTCACCAGGCCCCGTGCGCAGGTGAGCTGCCAGACCCCGTGAGCGGGTGAGCTGCCAGGCCCCATGCGCAGGTGAGCTGCCAGGCCCCATGCATGGGTGCACTGCCAGGCCCCGCAAGCCACGCAAGATGATGATGTGAAGGAGAGTGACACAAGGGAGAGCCAAGATGAGACGCACCGAAAAACTAGGAACTAAGGTGGCGCAGGTGGTAGCAGGACGCCTCTTTCCCACATCGGAGGTTCTGAGGATCGAATCCCAGTGAAGACAGGAGGAGAAGAATGAGAAGAAAGGGCAGGAAACGGACATGGAGAGTTGCCCAGCGAATGGATACAGAAACAGCAAAAACGGTGTGGGGGTGGGGGGTAAAAATGGATGAAAGTAAGTAAATAAATAAATCCTTAAAAAAATGTATAGAGGAGGAAGATTTGGACTATAGTTAGTAGTAATACTTTGACGATGCTCTTTCATGATTTCTTAACAAATGTTTCATAACAATGCAGGATGTTTGTGTGTGTGTGGGGGGGTGATGTGTGGGATCCCTGTATGATGTTATGCATGTTTGTTTTGTAAGATCACGATGTTTACCGAATACTTATAGATTATGTATGTTCATGTATGAATGATATACTTTAATAAATTGTTTAAAAAAAAAACTTATGGGATGCAGCGAAGGCAGTCTTGAGAGAGAAATTTATAGCCCTAAATACCTATATTAAAAAACAAGAAAGAGCTAAACTCAAAGATTTAACTGAACAACTAGAGAAACTAGAAAAAGAACAGCAAACCAATCCCAAAGCAAGCAGAAGGAAAGAAATAATAAAGATTAGAGCAGAAATAAATGAAAATGAGAACAAAAAAACAACAGAGAAAATCAACAAAACCAAAAGTAGGTTCTTTGAGAAGATCAATAAAATTGACAACCCCCTAGCTAGACTTACAAAGAAAAAAAGAGAGAAGATGCAAATAAATACATTCAGAAATGAAAGGGGGGGAGTTACGACTGATCCAACAGAAATGAAAAGAATCATAAGAGGATATTATGAGAAGCTATATGCCAACAAACTAGACAACCTGGATTAGATGGACAAATTTCTAGAAACTCATAACCAACCTACACTGACGCTACAAGAAATACAAGAACTTAACAAACCAATCACATTTAAGGAGACTGAATCCGTCATCAAAAATCTCCCAGCAAAGAAAAGTCCAGGACCAGATGGCTTCACAGGTGAATTCTACCAAGCATTTCTAAAAGAATTAACACCAATCCTGTTTAAACTCTTCCAAAAAATTGAAGAGGAGGGAAAATTACCCAACACATTTTATGAAGCCAACATCACCCTAACACCAAAAGCCAGATAAAGGTACTACAAAAAAAGAAAATTACAGACCAATCTCTCTAATGAACATAGATGCAAAAGTTCTCAACAAAATACTTGCAAATCGAATCCAACAGCATATCAAAAGACTTATATATCACGACAAATTGAGATTTATTCCTGGTATGCAAGGCTGGTTCAACATAAGAAAATCAACCAATTTAATACACCACATTAACAAATGGAAGGAAAAAAACCACATGATCATATCAATCAATGCAGAAAAGCATTTGACAAAATCCAGAATCCTTTTTTTGATAAAAACACTTCAACAGATAGGAATAGAAGGAAAATTCCTCAATATGATAAAAGGTATATATGAAAAACCCACAGCCAACATCATACTCAATGGGGAAAGGTTGACAGCTTTCCCTCTAAGATCGGGAAAAAGACAATGATGCCCACTGTCACCAATTGTTACTCAATATTGTACTAGAAATTCTAGCTAGGGCAATTAGAGAAGGAAAAAAAAAAAAAAAAAAAAAAAAATAAAGGCATCCAAATAGGAAAAGAGGCAGTAAAACTCTCACTGTTTGTGTATGACATGATCCTGTACTTAGAAAATCCTTAAGTATCCATGACAAAGTTACTTGAGCTAATAAATGAGCTTAGCAAAGTGGCAGGATGCAAGATCAACACACAAAAATCAGTAATGTTTTTGTACACTAGTAATGAACAATCTGAGGAGGAAATCAGGGAAAAAATTCCATTTTCAATAGCAACAAAAAGATTCAAATATCTAGGAGTTAATTTAACCAAGGAAGTACAGGACCTATATACAGAAAACTACAAAACAATGCTAAAAGAAATTTAAAAAGACCTAAACAAATGGATGGGCACTCCATGTTCGTGGATTGGAAGAATAAATATCGTGAACATGTCAATCTTACCTAAACTGATCTATAGATTCAATGCAATACCAATCAAAATCCCAACAGCTTACTTTACAGAATTAGAGAAGACAATTACCAAATTCATTTGGAAGGGCAAGTGCACCCGAATAGGCAAAAACATTCTGAAAAAGAAGAGCGACGTGGGAGGAATTTCACTGCCTTATCTTGAAACATATTACAAAGCTACAGTGGTCAAAACAGCATGGTACTGGCATAAAGATAGACACATTGATCGGTGGAATAGAACTGAGAATCCAGAAATAAACTCTCACCTATCCAGTCAACTGGTTTTTGAGAACCTACCAAGTCCAAGTTAACGGGACAAAACAGTCTCTCTAACAAATGGTGTTGGGAGAACTGGATATCTATAACCAAAAGAATGAAAAAGGACCCGTATCTCACCCCCATATAAGAATCAACTCAAAATGGATCAAAGATCTAAATATAAAAGCCAGGACCATAAAACTACTAGAAGAAAATGTAGGGAAACATCTTCAAGACCTTGTAGTAGGTGGTGATTTCTTGGACCTTACACACAAAGCACATGCAAGAAAAGAAAAAAGATAAATGGGATCTTCTCAAAATTCAACACTTTTGCACCTCACAGGACTTTGTCAAAAGGGTGAAAAGGCAGCCAACTCAACAGGAAAAAACACTTGGAAATCACGTATCTGATAAAGGTTTAACATCCAGGATATAGTAAGAGATGTTATAACTTAACAGTAAAAAGACAAATGACCCAATCAAAAAATGGGCAAAAGAATTGAATAGACATTTGTCCAAAGAAGAAATACAAATGGCAAAAAACAAAACAAAACAAACAATCAAACAAACAAAAAACAAAAAAAAACATGAAGAAATGCTCAACATTACTAATGTTTAGGGAAATGCAAATCAAAATTACAATGAGATATCATTTCACACCTATC
The DNA here is from genome assembly GCA_026826555.1 of Tolypeutes matacus. Taxonomy (NCBI): domain Eukaryota; kingdom Metazoa; phylum Chordata; class Mammalia; order Cingulata; family Chlamyphoridae; genus Tolypeutes; species Tolypeutes matacus. Next base: position 19,928,759 of record JAKSZT010054304.1, read on the forward strand.
AGAATGGCCACTATTAAAAAGACAGAGAAATACAAGTGTTGGAGAGGATGTGGAGAGATAGGAACACTTCTTCACTGTTGGTGGGAATGCAAAATGGTATAGCCACTGTGGAGGACTGTTTGGCATTTCCTAAAGAAGTTGAATATAGACTTGCCATGTGACCCGGCAATACCACTACTGGATATATACCCAGAAGAACTGAGAGCAGTGACACAAACAGAAGTCTGTACACCAATGTTCATAGCACAGTAGTCATGATTGCCAAAAGTTGTAAATACCATACTGTGGGAGATGTTTGTGTGGGATGTGGTGGGAGGTGTGGGAGGTGGGCAACATGGGAATCCCAGTGGGTTCCGTGTAATATTTTGGGTAATCTAAGCACCTCTTAAAATATATGT